>OZ005736.1:114629231-115229231 GCA_963930755.1 Eudasyphora cyanicolor
CATTGAAAAAAATCAAGCGACGAAGTGCTTATAACAAGTATTTAACACTAGAAAGCACCTAAACAAAAATCAAATTTAAGTCTAATATAGCTTAAAGAAAGAAGGAAAAGCTTACTTTAATCTCTTAAAGGGAGAAATTATAGAGCACAATAAAATTCAATCATTTGATTTTAGGGTAGGTGTAGATTTCTTGAACTATCAATATCAAACTCACACACACGCTTATAACTCGGAGATGAATATGTGTAAACATTTGTACGCAACGACATTCAATTGGTTTCTCGTTTGTGAATACATTACCTAGCGTGATTTTTTTTGAGTTGTGATGACAAAAGTGAATAATAATTCCTGTTCGTTCCGTTGAAGCTATCTATTCCTTATAGGCTTGACTTTTAAATCGAATAATTACAGCTAAATATTTCCTTTTTCTGTCATATTTGTATTTTGTCATGCTGTTTTAAGAAAAAACTTTTCATTCTATAGCAATATGAATCTACTACATACTTGGAAGACGAATAGTTGGGTTATTTATTTCCTACTGGAGGACCAGATGGGTTCTAATTATTAGCAGACGACCTTCACCATAGGATGGGGGTATACTAACTTTGTCATTCCGTTTGCAACACCTTGAAATATTGATTTGCGACTCTATAAAGTATATATATTCTTAATCATCGCGAAATTCTAAGACGATTTAGCCATGTTCGTCTGTCTGACTGTGTGTGTGTCTATCTGCCTGTCCGTCCGTCTGCCTGTCATCTCAATAAAATGTATACAAATCAATTTATATTTTTGTTGTAGAGTTTGGCTAAACAATTTAGGCCTAAAATTTGGCTAAATATCTTTTCTAATAATTTGCCCAAACAAAAAGGATTGTTCCATGACTTGATCCACATCCAAAGATTTTTCCAGTAATAGTAAAGAATGCAATACATGGTGGAAGGTATATAAGATTCGGCATGGCCGAACATTTGAACCCTTGTTTTTAGATAAAAAGTTGGGTTATGTACTCCTCAGTAGAAGCCCAGTTGTTTATCTAAACCTTAGTAGACGTCCAGTTGTTGTTTTTACGTCTTAGGTTGACGGCAGAGCCAGAGCAAGAAGCAGTTTTGTTGCGTGAGCGTACAGCGTAGAGGTGGGAAACTATCGATGGTACTATCGATAGTTTAATTTTTTTGTGACTATCGATTGTTTTCTGCTAAGATTTTTTAATATTTTAAAACTATCGATATTTTTGGTCACTATCGATAGTGAATCCGGAATGATCCGCCACTAAGATTTTAAAATGAAAGCGTCCAGCAAGTTCACAAATGCAGTCAAACACACAGATTATCAAGCCAACAAAAGATCCAGCAAATGCGGTTCGGACGTTTGGATGCCTTTTTCATTATGTTCCGACAAGGCAAAATGCCTAACATCTTCATCTTCAATAAGGGAGTATAGAACTGGGTTTAGCTCTAACAAGAAAGCATGTTCAGCAAAACTGGACAATAAATTTCGGACAGGTGCACGAAATTAAAAAAAAAATAGATATGTTGTTTTTATGAGCAAAAATATCTACTAATCTTATTTTTAACTCGTATTTATTAAAAAATTGAAGTAATCAATTTAGTTTTTCTGCGTTGAACTAAGAAAATAAAAAGTTGAATTATTTTTTTTTACATATAAAAGCTTTTCTTTGAGGAGTATTAAAATTCGATAGTATCACGATAGTATCGTCGATATATCGACATTTTTGTTAAAATTTGGTAGTCGAGAATCGATGGCTTTTTTAAAACTATCGAAACTATCCGATAGCGTCACTATCGATAGTTTGCCACCTCTAGTACTGCGGCTGAAAAGTGTTTCCTGTGTTTTCTTATTGGAATGTCAAACCGAGTGCGATACTCTCAGCAAGAGAGCGCGTTGTGAAGCGTTCCCAGCTTAGTTTTGTTTCGTCAGAACACAAATGCAAGAAAGAAAGAGAATCAAAACAAACACTTTCAATCTGCTTTCTCCCTTCAACACATTCTCTATCTCTCTGCAGTCGGCCTGACATGTTGCTTCGTTGTTTTAGCAGTGACTTTGAGCAATTTTCGCATTGCTTTGCTTCGGTGTCAGGCATCAAATTATGTTAGCTATTCCGTTATAACAACCTGTTGGTTATCTAGTTGTTATAAAAGAGTTACCTATTCTTTATACCCAGTTGGGTTTATTTATGCTTTAGTAGGCGGAAGGTTGTGTTCTCTACACTTTAGTAGTCCAACAATTGGGTTATCTGTTCCATAGTAGGGTGACCATTTGGTTTATTTACTACTTTGTAGGCGACCGTTGGTTTATCAACTCCTTACTAGTGGACCAGTTGGGTTATCTAATCCATATCTGATGACTAGTTGTGGGTGACCAGCTGGGTTATCTATTCTTGCTTTAATTACTCGTTTGTGACCAGTTGGTTTTCTATTTCATAGTATACGTCAATTTGTTTTATCTACTCCCTTATTAGAGAACCAGTAGTAGACGACCAAATGAGTTATATATTCCTTAGAAGATTATCAATTGAGTTATCTACTCCTTAGTAGGCGGCCAGTTTGGTTACCTACTCCTTACTTGAAGAACAGTTTGAATTATCTATTCTTTTGTAGACTAGTAGACGTCCAGTTGTTGTATCTACTCTATAGTAGGCAGCCAGTGAAGTTGTCTACTATACTACATATAACTATGTAGTATAGTAGACAAGCTACTGAAATGGAGATACGACTTTCTTTCTTAGGAGGGCAGTATATTTCTTGGTATACGGTCAGTTGAGCACTCTTCTTTTTAATAAACAAAAAGGCCAATGGCAAAAAGATAGCTCTTAACGAGAGCTAAAATATTGCTCATGGGTGTCAAGGTCGACTGGAAAGTGTTTTTTTGTGGATTTAAAAAAAATGGACTTAGCGCAATTGGCAAACGATTATATTGATAAAAAAAACTGAATAATTTGTAAACGTGTTAAAGGCGTAAGTCTTTCCATGATGAAATGCCAAACAATACTTAACAAAACTAACATGGACTCGATTGGAGCACTCTAAATGGGTCAAAGTGGGATTTTTCAAAATTCGCCCCTACCCAAAAGTTCGACCCAAATTTCGAGACATCAGAATTCGTTTTAGAGGTATGGTTCCTTCGGCAAAGTTTCTTATTTTGATCCCTAGAATACGATTTTGAATGAGCAATGGCGACTTTGTTTTCCTCCCCACAAATCGACCCGGCCTAATATGTATACATATTTAAGCATAAAGAAGTTAACATTGGCAGCTCGCTGAGATGGAATAAATTCATCAGTGCACAATCAGTGTTGCCGTTTTTGGGCTTTTCTACCAAATCTGGTAGAATTTTTTTCATTTGGTAGAATGGGAGATTCAGTGTAAATTTGGTAGAATTAACGCTCGTCAAAATCCTATATGAAGTTTTGACAAAAATATACGTTGACGTCGTGTATTCGGTACGGGCGTGAGAACATTGTTCGTTACATGTGCATATGGAAAGAAACAGCTGATTCAACACGATACGTTTGTCACTAACTTGTGCCTAGATTAAACCACATAGAATCAATAGCGACAGCGTTCGCAAATTTATTTGTATTCGCAACAAATACCCGATACAAATAATTTCGCTGACCGTTGAAGATCCAATTCTGTTTATTCTCCTGTGACAAGTCAAATAAAATTAAAATGGAAACTTGAAACTTACGAGGAATGTGTGATTTATTGTTAAAATATATATTTCCTTGCATAGAAACAATACAAACATAAAAAGTGTCGTGCAGAATGGACAAGTAAGATTATTATTCAAATGTGGAACAACTATATAAATTAAAACAACTTTTTTTACAGATTTCTCACTAAAAGAGCAAAGCTCGTCGAATCTGGAAATGAAGAACCTTCTTCGAGTGATGAGTGCAAAAAGCAACCAAACGAGAAAAGGAAGTTTAGATCGGAATGGTTAAATAAGTTCAAGTGGCTAAGACAGAAGGATGGATCTGCATTTTGTACTTTTTGTGAAAGAACTTTGATTAACCATTGTACTCATTTGAAGATACATGAACAAAGCAATTTCCATATCCAAAATTATGAGGCCAAGAGGAAGCAAATAACAATTGACACTTTTTGCAATAACGACAAACAAAAGGAAACACAACAAGTTAGAAATGCCGAGCTTACACTTGTTATGTTTTGTATAACACATAACCTACCATTTTTGTTAATGGATTATTTACCAGCTTTATTAGTGGAATGCTGCCCAGACTCTGTAATAGCAAAACTCATTAAATGTGGCAGAACAAAGTCAAATGAAGTGGCCGGTTATATAGCTAAACAGGCAAGTGCAAATGTAATGTCATCATTAAGAACCAGGAAGTTTTCATTGACTTTGGATGAGACTACAGATATATCCACAAAAAAATGCATAGTCCTCGTTGCACGATATTTTGACTCTGCTCGAGCTGTACATGATAGATTTATAGCATTGTTGGAGCTATTCAAAGCGGATGCAATTTCAATTTTTAACCTTGTTAAAGATTTTTTTTCTACAAATAACATTCCATTAACAAATTTAATCGGGTTAGCAACGGATGGTGCTAGTGTTATGTCAGGGAATATTAAAGGTCTTAAAACTTTATTAAACGCTGAGGTTGATTTATTTTACATGAAATGTACATGCCACTCACTCCACCTATGTTCAAGCTTTCTTTCATCTTGTTATGAAGTAAATGATATTAAACCAGGCAAACTTGCAGAAAAAATGACAAGTAACGTTAAAACATATTTTTTATTTTTGTCATATATATTACCCATAATCAATAATCTTAATAAAGAGTTCCAATCGGAGAGTTCACGACTACCATATTTATATTCAAGATTTAAATCCACATATCTGATAATTTTAAGCAATTTTGTAAAAATAGATTTAATAAATACAAACACAGAACTTGATTACAAAAATGCAAGCAATCATATTGATGTTGCAAACATTTTTATCGGCACCAAAGCTGAACTGTATGTGCAAAATAATTTAAGCAGCCAAGAATTATTTGAAATTAAATCTTGTATATTACAATTCTATGTTGAACTGCTTGATCAAATAAATGAACGATTTGATTTCAAAAGGGATGATATAAAACATCTTGAAATAATTACTCCAGCAAAAGTTCTTTCTAATGAAAATTTATCAATATTACCCCTTATTCTAAAATTTCCTTATCTAGTCGAATGTGATCCCGATCTAATCACCACGCAGTGGAACCTGTTGCGATTAACGGATACAAATCTTTCAATCGAATTAGATATCGATACATTTTGGGGGAAAATAAATACATTTAAAAATGGGTTACATGAAAAAAGTTTTGGAGATCTCGCCAATTTTATTTTTAATCTACTTTCATTGCCACACAGTTCTGCATCTGCCGAACGTAAATTTTCAACACTTTCCTACATAAAAACAAAGCTGAGAAATAAACTCGACATAAGTACAGTTAATACCATAATGAAGTGTAAGGAACTTGTAATCTCCAACGATTCACATTATGTTTGGTCAGCCAAAAAAGATTTAAAAACAACTGTAACTGATTAATTTTAATTTAAACAAAACATTAAGAATTGTGATTAAAGTACAGTATTATTATTACCAAAAATATGTACTAGCAATAACTTTACAAAGTAAGATCTCATATACATACATATGTATAAATATATAATCTGAATGATTGAATATTATTTTAAGTTTCGAAGGAAAATATATAGCCAACCAAGATGATAAAAATGATCTCTAATGTATATTATACTATTTTATATACTGAATTACTACATGTGCTCCGTTTTAGTTCATTTATTTGTTATTTAAATATGTTATTAAAAATGTGTTATTTAAATATAAAAATTAAATAAACCATACACAAAAATGTATAGCTGTTTTTCATAAAATTAAAAATGGTAGAATTTAAACGATTTTGGTAGAATTGTTTGCGATTTTTGGTAGAAAAAAAATTATTGTAGTGGCAACACTGTGCACAATGAGAGAGATGGGAGAGAGAGAGAGAGAGAAAGAAATGAGTGTGTTGGATCAGCTCAACTGACCCACCCATGGTTGATTTTTGGCCACCGCTAGTGTAATGGATACAGAGGTGTATTTTCTAAGGTCGACAATACAAAAATGTGTGCTTTTTTAGACCGGATGTTGTGAAATTATTGATCTGGCAATTAAATTTTTTTCCAATTAGTAAATTGCTAACGTCATTGAAGTAGGGCCAGGCGAACGAACGAACCTTAGAGAAACCAAATTCCTGACGAACGTGAGTGTCTGGTTTTCGTTTGCAGAGACTTGCGTTAGAAATACAGAAACAGGCCGTTAAAGAAAAAACACAGAAAATTCAAATTGAACGGGGAATGTTTATTATCATTTGAAAGAACATTCTTTGGCATTTATTTTTTGAAGATTATGTCTATAAAATATTGGCCGCGGCTACGTCTCAGATGGTCCATCCGTTGAGTCCAATTTTCGATGACTCGTTTGAGCATTTCGACTGGTAACTGGCAAATGACACACGTGATGTTTTGCTCCAAGGCCTGAATCGAAGCGGGTTTGTCCGCATAAACTTTAGACTTTACATATTCCCACAGGAACAGGTCTAACGGTGTGATATCACACGATCTTGGTCGCCATCGACCGGCCTAAAACGTGAAATTATCTGCTCACCGAAGTGTTCTCTCAATAAATCCATTGATTGATGCGATGTGTGGGAAGTGGCGCCATCTTGTTGAAACCAAATGTCGCCGAGCTTCAATTTCAGACATCAAATAATCGGTTATCATGGCACGATAACGGTCGCCATTGACGGTTGCGTTCTCACCGGCATCATTTTTGAAGAAATATGGACCGATGATTCCGGTACGTCGGATCGGGAATCGGTCAATGGCAAAAATATAGCTCTTAACGAGAGCTAAAATATTGCTCATGGGTGCCAAGGTCGTGGGTCGACTGGAAAGTGTTTTTTTTTTCGATTTAAAAAAATTGACTTATTTTGAAAATGGACGATTACTCGTATTCTGATAATAAAACTGAATAATTTGTAAACGTAGTTCAGGCGTAAGTCTTTTCATGATGAAATGCCAAACAATACTTAATAAAATTAACATGACAGCATGACACGACTCACACGTGACCTATCAAAAAAAGTGTATTGAACAAAGTATCTCTACTTAGATCACCCTATATCATTCAAATCTAATATTCCGTTCAAAAGTTATGTAGAGTTCAAAAAGGCTAAACTTGGACAACCTATAAAATCGAAACCGTTATAAATTTGGACAATCGGTAAAAGGTAATAAGTCTACATGGACTTCTAGTGTACGTACAAATTACATGCATACAACTTATTCGGAGTGTATATGCATACAACTTATTCGGAGTGTGTCGGTTTCCTTTGGAATTACCCAATAGATGAGCCTTTGGAGCTAGTTTTCGAATTTCAACCATTAACTATAAAATTAAAGCATATGCTGCGTCTGCCATTAAAGGGTCAGGTACTGTATGTATTCTTTTGGATATGTACTTACCATACCTTCAGTCATAAAGATAAAGATTAAAGATACCAGTTGTTTTCATATTAAAGGGACAATCTCTGTGCCGATCTTTGTTCTCAGTGGTGCGTTTGTTTTCGTACACGTCAATTTCGCGTAGGGATCATTCTCGCTCCAATGCCAGTATCCGATTAGGTCATATTTAAAGCCCTTACAATGTTCCCGATTTACTTGTTTTACATCATGCGTTTTCCGCGAACTGGTTGTCATTGATCTATCCTCACATAATTATTTACAAGTGGACCATATTGTTGTGATTTATGTCCACAGTTTGGTTACATGTAGACAATATAATGATATTATACGACAATAGTATGAAACTTTTAGGACAATTGTCAGTTCATGCACAGGGTTACCATAAAAATTATTCGGAATGGAGGACATTTGTGCCAGAAAAGGAGGACATAGTGACATTTACAAAGAGCCCTTGGAACCTTCGGAGGACATTTTTTTAAATATAAAATAGCAGTATGTAATTGGAAAAAATAAATATTTTATTATGATCAACAATTAATTTTTTTAAAAGGTTATTTTCTTAAAAGGTTGTATATTTGTATATTCGCAATATCTTGTAAGATCTCTTTGAAACCGCGGATGGGATGAACAATTTATATTAAAAGAAGATGAAGTATACTAAATTTAGAATTATTTAATGCATTCTTGAATGGTTCTCGAGTTATGCTAAAATATGTGGCTCAACCTCTATTTTTTAGATGTTTATCATTGTTATATTATAACGTGTGGCCCATATAGCGGTTGCTTTTTTAGCTAACGCCGACTCGCATAAGCGATTTAACTCCGTTGGACTATTTTTTGTGGGAAACGGGTAGAATAAGTGCTACGCCTGGGCCACACAATCGAAAATGTGTAGACAACTTGGGTCGTCCCAGAATAGGCCGCGACAGGCATTTCAATAAAGGCAAAATCATTGAAAAATATTTATCCGCGTTTTTTTATATCAATTTTAAGGTCGCATTCCATAAATCGCCTTTGAGCTATTAAATCAAATGACACAAGTTTTCGTGAGCAAAAATTTTTAAAATAAAAACATAGTTTTTGACAAGAAAACAATTTTTAATATCGCAAAAAAGTTACGGATAAATATTTTTTAAGATTTTTTTTATTTTTTAAAAAAGTTTTTTAGAAAACGCTATCAAAAACACTTTGGGAAAAAGTTCTAAATACAATAGGTAATTAGTTATATGGATGGAAAAAAGACCGCAGTCAAAATTCAACACCCTCCAACTCGGACAGCCCTTAACCGACCTGGTTAAAAATTTTGTTATAACTACTATCCAATAGGACTAAACCTGGGACAAGTTTCATCCTGATCAGAAGACATCGGTATTGAAAATTCGCTCACTTGGCTTAAAATCCGCCATATGTTTTATACAACTTTGAATAATGAAAGTCACGATTGGCTGAACTATAAAAACACATTTGGATCAGTGACAAAAGGAGGACAAATTCCACATTTTTGAAAAAGGAGGGAGGACGGGAGGACAAAGGTAAAAAAGGAGGACATGTCCTCCGAAAGGAGGACGTATGGTAACCCTGTTCATGCATATCTTCGTATTTATATTCTATTGTGTCCACCTCAACGATAAACTCGTATATTTAAAAAAAATATATATTTAAAATTGTTCCCACTAAGCTCATTAAACGAATGACTAATTAAATTTCAGCAAATTTTGTGTATTTAAAGCGAAAGGAAAACGATTCTTATGTATCTGCTGTATTTGTTGGATAATACCTCCAGCCATTTTAATTTATGTATTTGAAAATGCCCACAAAGAGGGTAAAATATTTATGTTTCTTTTTGCTCCCTCGAAGGCTATGTGAGCGCCATTTTTTATACATACATTTTTCGTTGCATACAAATTTCATTGGCAAAAAAAAAAACAAAAAAATATTTTAAGCCAAATATTAGTTGGATTTTAGTAGATTCTAGTTGTAGTTGTGTAAACAACAAACAAAAAGATACGCACACATACATGCTATAGAGCATATCCTTCGGTTATAGCTTTTCGATGGTATTGGATTTTTAGACAAACATATTGGCCCTTCTTCTCGCTGGAAAAAACACGTTATTTCAATCCAGCCAGTACGGGCGCGTTTCATGTTGTAGCTTGCTTCAATGCGTTATGTTGGTGTTGCCATCATACAATATTTAGTTTTCACCGTATCCGAGACACACAAGATTTTGACTCATGACTGCTCCGTAGACTCCATTCTAGATTGCATTTAACGCAGGCCTACGAATGTAAGGACTGCGCACGAAAAAAATGTTACACACTTTTTTTTCAATAAATTTTTTGGATTAGACTTATTAATTCAGAATCCAGAATTGTCATTTTTATTATAAATTTTGAGTTACATTTATTAACTGTGTTTTGGCGAAATTCCTGCCATCAGGATTTTATTACTGGTGTTTGGTACATTATCGGGACATGTGACACACTTTCTTTTCAACTAAGTTACATAATTTGCTTCTCTTTTGTTGTCATTAACATCCCTTGAACTAAGGCCGGATATCTATCGTTTGAATTTACTTCCGGGCATATACATGGATTCGTACAAGTAATTTTTTTCGGCTGGTAGCACTTAATAAACCCATAAGGACGATAGATCGAGCCAGAAAAATGTAGAGTAGTCGTATTTTCTTATAAATTGAAGTAAGTCCTTTGTTAGACATTCTTTGAGATACACTTCAGTATTTACGGCTCCCATTTTGCCCCTTGTAGCTTAAATATCTACAAATGGAATTTTTTGATATGTTTGAATCGAAAGAAAATATATTTGAAACACAAATTTTTAAATATTGTATATATCTGAGCAAATACATTTTATTTAAAAATCCATAAAATGTATTTAGAACGCATATATTAATATCGGGTTTTCTAATAGGGTCATAATAATTTCGTATCTTTATGTCAACGCACCCTCAAAAATTTTTATACCCTACACCACACTGTGGTACAGGGTATTATAACTTTACGCATTTGTTTGTAACACCCTTAAGGAGAAGAAATAGACCCATCGTTCATTATACCGATCGACTTAGAATCACTTTCTGAGTTGATTTAGCAATGTCCGTCTGTCTGTCTGTGCATGTATTCTTGTAATTAAAGTACAGGTCGCAATTATGGTCCGATCTCGACGAAACTTTACACATATCTTTTTTTGGTCCAAGGACGATCCCTATGGAATTTGGTTAAAATCGGTTCAGATTTAGGTATAGCCCCCATATATATGTTACCCCGATTTGACATGTAAGCCCTGTAAAAACTTTATTTTATATCCGATCAGTATGAAATTCGGCAGAAAGAGGTTTCCTATTATATTAATGAACACTATTAAATTTGGAAGAAATCGATTCAGATTTAGATATAGCCCCCATATATACGTTACCCCCGATTTGACATGTAAGCGCTGTAAAAATGTTAATTATATCCGATCAGTGCGAAATTCGGCAAAAAGATGTTTCTTTCTACATGAAGGAATACTGCCAAATTCGGAGTAAATCGGCTCAGATTTAGATATAGCCCCCATATATATGTTACCCCCTATTGGGCATGTAAGCGCTGTAGAGACTGTATTTTATATCCGATCAGTACGAAATTCGACAGAAAGAGGTCTTTTTCTGCCTTGCCTTACTGGTTAATGATCTTTCAGTGTCAAAACCTTAGTCAAAGTCAATATTTTCATCATGGTAAAGTCCACTTACGTGCAACGTTTGGAAATCATTAAAAATTACGGTGGCCACCCGATAGGCTGTGCGTGCTATAGTGGATAAATTTGAATCCAAATTTTCACTTATGGATGTTCCGGAGCTAAAGAGACGCCGTACCGCTCGAAGCGACGAAAATATCGCAGCCGTAAGTGTATCCGTTCAAAATGAGCCAAATCAGTCGATTCCACGTCGTTCTCAGGAATTGGGCATCTCTCAAACCGCACTGTCTTGGACATTATTGTCATTTCTTTTTATTGTGATAATATTGGTATGGTTCAATTATGTATGGAACAAAATATCTGCCAAAAGGCCGCCGCGACCTCGGCGGAACACCTCCATCCGATGGTCCAAATTTTCGATGACGCTGAGGCATAATTGAGGTTCTCTGCCGTTAATGTGCCGAATTATATCATCCTTTAGCTCTTGAATTGTTGCTGGCTTATCGACGTACACCTTTTCTTTCAAATAGCCCCAAAGAAAGAATTCCAACGGTGACAAATCACATGATCTTGGCGGCCAATTGACATCGCCACGACGTGAGATAACACGGCCATTGAATTTGTTGTCAAAAGAGCCATTGTTTCGTTAGCTGTGTGGCAAGTGGCACCGTCCTGTTGAAACCACATATTGTCCACATCCATATCTTCCAATTCGGGCCATAAAAAGTTCGTTATCATCTCACGATAGCGAACACCATTCACCAGCGCACAATTCTCCCGATTGTGGACACATTTGGTCGATTATGCTGATCAAAGAAAACATCACGAAGTGCACGAAATGCATTTTGATTTGAACGCCCATTTTCGTAAAAGGCTTAAAAAACTTTAACGCGTTGCTTGATTGTGTATATTTCCATGGTTAAAATTGAGTTAGTCTGAAATTGAGAAATGTCAAAGGAAATGCAGAAAAAACTTGACGTTTAGGTGTGGTTCACATTCAACATCGGCCCTTACAATTTAACCACCCTTTATATATATATTAAAGAATGACGAAAGAACATAAGGAAAAATGGGGATTCGAATGGTGCTTTTGCGCTTTTTATACCCTCACTTTAGTGATACGATAGTATCACTAAAGTGAGGGTCTTAGATCACTCCTTCACATCGAAGGAGTGATCTAAGACCCTAAGTGTGTTCGGCGGATATTCGTATTGGGTCATTTTAAATCGAATGAGAAATGTCCGTCCGTCCGTCTGTCTGCTGGCTGGTGCGCACCATAACTCTCGAAAGGAGTAACCGATTGACTTCAAATTTGGTATGTGGTAATATTTTTTTCTATCTCCGGCTAAGTTCGAAGATGGGCCATATTGCCCCACTCCTTCTAGTACCTCCCCCACAAAGGGTTAAAGTGTGATGAAATATTGATTCTTTAATAACTTCTATACTATTTATTCGAATCTTCTGAAGTTCCACACATAGTATTAGTTTATTAGTCGATATCACCTTGAGAAAAATGGGTTGCCACGCCCTTTTTGGTACCTCCCACACAAATGCACAATTTTGCACCAAATGTTAATAGCTTATAACCTTAATACAAATGCATAAAAATACTTGAAATTCGGTACAGTGTAATGATTTTATAATGCCTACAGTCCAGTGAAAAATGAGCGTTATTGCCGCGCCCCTTTTGGTACCTCCCACACAAAAGCACCATTTTGCACCAAATGTTAACAGCTTATAACATTAATACCAGTGTATAAAAATACTTGAAATTTTGTACAGTGTATTTCTTTTGTAGTACCTATAGCCCTGTGAAAAATGGGCGTTATCACCACGCCCCTTTTTGTACCTCCCACACAAAATTACCAAAGAATACCACAATTAATTATCTCATAACGTTAATATACCAGTGCTTAAAAACTGTATATAATTCGGCATAGTGCAATGTATTTAAAGTATCTACTGTTCAGCGAAAAATAGGTGTATTTGTTAAACCCGTCCTAGTACCTCCCATACAAACTAACAGAATAACTCGTGGAATATTTAATATTACATTACTCACAAAGTGAAGGTATACCTTAGTCGGTTTACCTGACTGAAACTTTCTTACTTGTTATACCAGAATTTTGCGCATTTTAACGGTCAGGAAACACTGATAATTACCAATTAAAATATTTTAAATATAAAACTTACAAATGTATTAATATATTTATTAAATGTATACAATGCTCCCCACGCCCCCCTTGTTGGGTAGGCCTTGTACAGGGTTTATAAGATGCGGTCTGGCCGTATTTAAAACAGTTTTTTATTTAACCTAATCTATTCTTGGAAGCTTAAATCAGTTCTTCCAAATATGTTTCTTAGCCAAAAATATTTTTTTTCTTTCTTGAAAAATTGCTTAAAATAAAATCATTTCTTTAATACATACCTGGGATGAAAAATGCGACTTGCAAAATAGTACTAAAGCATCAGTGAAAAAGTACTTTTTAGTACCAAATGGTACTAAAATTTTATTTTTGATAAACAAATATTAATAAACATATCTATTTTCAAAATAGCAAAAATGTTGTGTATGCTATCATATTCAACTAAATTCCCATTTCTTTAATAAAAACAATAAAGTGTTTTTTTTTCTCAAAAGCGTTGTTTTCGACTTAGGCTGTTATTGCCTGATATCCGTATTAACGATCTATACTTTGATGAATAGAATCTTTCGACAAGCAGACGGACGGTTTTGTATAAATCGACGCAGAATTTTTATAAGGCCCTTTGGAACTATAAAGTCGTAATACTCTGTGGCGTAGAGTTTCAAAATATACAGCTTAGTGATTATAGTTGTTGTTATTACATGAGGTATTTAAAAGTAAAACAATATGAAATAATTTTCTCCTCGGGTTGTTAAAAAAAAGTACTGAAAATGTGGTGGGGGTACTACGGTTCGTTTGCACGTCAAATAGTACTGAAAAAAGGACTAAAATACTAACTTTTTCATCTCTGATACATACACAAAACAGCGATTTGTACGAGTGTTGCTACATATATGGATGGCGCCAGGCACACTAAGTGTTGCCTGGCGCCATCTGACATTTCCATTGGAAAGTTTGAAATTTTTTAGCATAAACTTACTCAGAACGTTTTGAGGTACGACCATCATTTGTGTTGTTTACAGCGACTTGAAAAAATCAATTTGGCAAAAAAATGGAATTAACTCGTGAAAATTTTCGTGCGATAATTTTTCACAACTTTCGACGTGGATTATCACGACAAGATTGCATCGATGAACTTAAATCTTTGTATGGCGATGAAGCAACATCCTATAGCACTGTGAATTCAATCGTGGCCGACGCTCGCTCAAAGATAAAGGTCGTTAAGGTCGTCCAAAAACGCCCGTTGTGCCAGAGAACATTGATGCCGTGCGTGAACTGACAATGCAAGATCGTCATGTGCCATACCGTGAGATAGAGGCATCCTTGGACATTTCTTCCACCAGCATACATTCGATATTGAATGAACACCTGGCCGTAAAAAAAGTTTGTTCTCGTTGGATCCCGCACAATTTGACAATCGCTCAAAAAAAAAAGGCTCGTGTCGATTGGTGCAAAGAAATTTTGAAAAAATACGATCGCGGTGCTTCAAAAGACGTTTATAAGATTCGTCACAGGTGACGAATCTTGGATCTATGCGTATGAGCCCGTAACAAAACAGCAATCGCCCGTGTGGATGTTCGAAGACGAACCAAATCCAACGAAAGTTGTTCGTGGAAGAAGCACTTCGAAGCAAATGATCGCCTGTTTCTTCGGCAAAACTGGCCATGTGGTGACTGTTCCGCTTGAGCAACGTAGGACGGTCAATTCTGAGTGGTACACCACAATTTGTTTGCCTGAAGTCTTCGGAGAAATACGAAAAACGAACAAGAGAAGACGAATCATTGTGCACCATGACAATCACACATCGGCTCAAACCAGCGCCTTTTTGACCGGCCAAAACGTCGAATTGATGGGTCATCCGCCGTACAGCTCTGACTTGGCACCCAATGACTTCTTTTATTCCCGCACATCAAGAAAATCATGCCTGGTCAACTATTTTCGTCGCCAGAAGATGCTGTTGAAGCGTTCAGAAACCATGTTTTCGAGATGTCTCAATCGGAGTGGAAAAAGTGCTTCGACAATACTGCCGTCCTAAGAAAGAAAGTCATATGAACCAAAATTCCAAAATTGAGATAAGGGCAGATTCGGAACCGTGAATGAGTTTATGATTTTTGTCTTAAGCTTGCAAGAACCATTTTCAACCGCGAATGGCTGAAAAGCGCTAAGCAAATTTTTCGCATCAACCACTCCTAACATGTTTACTAAGCAAAAAAGTCGTATCTGCCATATACTACGATGGCAGATACGAAATATAAAAATATGTAAATAATAATCCCGCTATTTTGATAGGTGATAATGCTTCCCAGGTGTGACATGTTCAAAGAAATTATTTTTACTCCGCGAATTATTGCATTTAATGAAAGTTTTGTTCCGATTGGAAAAAGACAAGCTAAGTCAGTTGCAGCTATTTGGCATAAAGGAATTTCCGGCAGATCCAAAGAAGATATTATTTCTGCATTTTATGCTTTTATCAAGCTCCGCAGAGATGCAAAAAAATGATTTTTTTTGGCTTGATAACTGTGCCGCGCAAAATAAAAATTGGGCATTGCTTAGTTTTTTTGTATATATTGTTAATTGCTCAAAACATAATGTTGAAAACATAACCTTAAAATTTTTTGAGCCAGGACATACATTTATGTCTGCTGGTGCCTTTCATCACCAAGTTGAAAGTTCATTAAAAATAATAAAAAAAAGTGTATGACATGGCAGATTTCAAAGATTGTGTTCAAAGGAGTAATTCAGGAAAGGTTAAAGTTATTGAAATGCAAGTTGGAAACTTCAACGAATGGCAGGACCACTCGTCTCAACACAAACTCAAAGCAACAGTTTATTTAAATGAATTGGTAGAAGTAAATTAAAAAAAAAAAAAAATAACTGTTTGTTATACAAAACAAAGTTTACAGATACAACCTACACAAACATAAATTTCTTAAAAGCTGCATCAATAAAATCTGGTATCTTAAGACCTGCAGCCAAAACGATTCCTCGTGGTATATCAATTAAAAGAAAACAAGACCTTATAGAAAAGCTGAAAGATATTCCGCCCAAAAACAGAATGGAGTTTTGGAAATCTCTTCCAGAAACCGCAAAGTGAACCGAACCATGACAACGATTGAAACTTTCTTATTTTAATAATTTGTTATCTTAATTTTAATAATTTTTTGTAACGTTTACTGTTTGAATAATGTCTGTTTTTGTTTGTTTTTTTTTTAATTTGGTTTACAAGTCCATTTTCACTACTTTATCATAAAACTTTTCGCGTTTTTTTATGGTAATAAAATTGGATAAAATAATATATTTTAATATCATTTTTGAAATTTTTAAAAAATATTTAATTTAAAGGCGCGAAAGATAAAAAACTTAAAAGCTAAATATCCCAAAACTACTAAAATGGAGATACGACTTTCTTTCTTAGGACGGCAGAATAGTTTTGGGCGCATGCAAGAATGTATAAATCATGCTGGTGAATACTTTGAAAAACAATAAAACCATTTTTGATGATAAATATTCGCATTTTCATTATTAGGCCAGAAATATATATAGCAGCCCTCGTTTCACATTATTTGCCATATTGAATAGACACTTGCAGATGATTCAAAGCCTAATTCGCCTTAGTTTGGACGCAAACCCAATGGTCTGTAATCTGTGTTGTGCTGTGTTGTGTTTCATGTCTGTCATTGTAAGAGGCTAAACGTAAATATTACACCATAACTTTGGCATTTTTATAATCATAATTGTCTGGGCGTCTTCTCCATCTACATACATTCTACATCTCAGCGGCAACTTCTTCGTCTCCATGTCCGTCGCAGATGCCGACGCCTCCATTGAATCTAACGCTGCCACCATTGCCAACCGTCTTCATTTGTTGTTTTGACTTTGACTGACTCGCCAATGCTGACAACGCTTATTTTTTGCCCGTTCGCAGCGCCGCGGCGCTTTTGTTTGGCTGGGTTGGTGGCTTCTTGCTCTTCATTACATTTCCCAACGCCAAGAAACTTAAGGTTTATAAAGTATTCCCATTAGAGGTTGTTCAACTTTAGACTGACTTGACTATTCATTATTTTATATACTTATACAATACGACTATGACTCTGACTCTGGCTATGTACTAAATGTACGAGACATATAGATGGATAGATACATACCGCAGGCATTGAAGCAAAGTATGTATGTACATATATTTGTATACAAACATAGATTATATACTCTAGTCATTGTACATATGGCTAGGCCTCAACAGATTTACTTCAATTCGGTGGCGGCAACGACGACGACAACGTCTCACTCACATTCATATGGTCTGGTGGATTGACTGCCAGCCAGTTTGACTTTTTGTCTAATTGTCTGTCCGTCCGTCTGCCCGTCCGTCAGACGTTTAGCGTTTGTATTGCTATCGTGAAAAACAGTATTTTTGCTAAGCAAAGGAAAACTTAAATAAAGTTGAACAAAAAGAGAGAAACAAAAACAAAAGTCAACTTAAACAGCGATCAATGATTGTCCGTCCGTCCGTCCAACAATCCAATCCATTTGTCCGTCTGCCCGTTCAATAGCTGCACTATAATGCCCATTGATGATGATGATGATCGTCGTCATCATTGGAATTATTTCTCTTTCTGTTTTAGTTGTGTTGTTCGATTTTGTTCAGCTTTTTCATTCTAGATCGTTTTTCTATAGTTCTTCTTTTTATTCGCAATTGTTAACTCCTCTACTCCCTCCCTCCCAGCCAGCAACAGGAATACATATTTCTGTTTCATTTATAATATACATTTTTTTGCAATATTAGTTCTATTTTTTCTTGTTCGTATTCAGTTTTTTTACGATTTTGTTTTCTCTTTTTTTTTCATTTTAGGTAAGTGTTTGCTGCAATTAAACAGATGCAGATAGACGTAGACGTAAGTTGTTTTTTTCTCCAAGAAATACATTGTAAGTCTTTTATCGTTTACTTTGTAAAAAACTACTTTAGAAATTATAACAAGCAAAAATGGCATTAAGATAGACTAGAGCGAATCTTATGTGCACTTCAATATGGATCGCATTCCAAATGATAATAATAATGACAAGGAGAAAATTTCAGTAGAGAAAATCGATATAGGAACTCCCTCATTTTGTGTGTACTGTAATATGAAATATGGTACTTTGTGGGGGAGCCAGAAAGGTGGTGCAAAAGTTGTCCCAAATACAGAATATGAAAACATTAGCTGATTGCTACAAAACTTAAGCTAAGTACATATGATTGCCAGATCGGACACCGTTATCAACCCTGTTAAAGTGCTGCAAATGTATGGACAATGACAGAAAAGTTAAATCAAAACAGTCGCGTTTTCCTAACAACAAAAAAAAAACAGTAAGGACGAGCTAAAGTCGGGCGGAGCCGACTAGATGATTCTAAATGTATTACTTTTAGTCAAATTTTATTAAATAGCATCAGTTATTGATTCTGAATCGATCGATAGTCTTTAACGTGGTTGTATCTTCAGTATATACACTTAATGGTAAATACAACATGTACTTGACTTAATTACAACATGTAATTGATATAAAGGCGTTTCATGTGTTTAGTACAAGATGCAATTGATTTAAAGTTGTTTTATGACTTTAATTGAAGTCCAAGATGATTTAAGGTCGATCCATGACTTTAATTTAAGTATAAGATGTATTTATTGTAATGTGTTCGATAGCTTTTCTTGTTTGTTGTTTTTTAAAAAACAAAAACTATCACAAAGATATTTTTTTCGGAAATTAAAACTTGATTTGCGATTTTTGTAAAAACCCATATTTTTTATTTGTTTTTCTTTTGTGCTCGATAATTTCCTTTAAGAGATTTGTGGTATATTTAGACGATTATAACACGATTATAGGAATCTTAAAACTTTTACACTGTGCAAACAATTTGCTTATTTATATGCATTAGTATTCACGATATAAGCCTAACGTTTTGAACGAAATTGTACGTTTGTGTGGGAGGTTCCAAAAGGAGCGTCGACAGACTGTAGGTACTGTAAAAACATTACACTGTAAAAGATTTAAAGTATTTATATGCACTAACATTAAAGTTTTAAGCTGTTAACTTCTAGTTCAAAATGGTGCCTATGTGTTGGAGGTACCAAAAGAGGCATGGCAATAACGCCCATTTTGCAGTGGACTGTTTGTATTATAAAACCATTACACTATACAAAATGTCAAGTTTTTATTTGCACTGGTATTAAAGTTATAAGCTGTCAACTTTTGGTGCAAAATGCTGCATTCGTGTGGGAGGTACCTAAAGGGTCGTGCCAATAGAGCCCACTTTTCACTGGACTCTACACTGATAGAAAAAGCTTCGTCATTCGTCAAAAGTCAGCTAACGTACAGATAATCCTATTGATGAATTTGTTCGTCGCCCTGACGAATCTCTGTTTAATCTCTGGAAACTATAGTTTCGAGGGTAATCGTTCGCTCCGGTCAGGCCTACGGATGGACGGACATAAGTAAAATGACTTAATGTGTTCTAAAACGGATTTCCTCCGCATAAACTTAGGGTCTTAGGCCACTCCTTTGATGCGTTACCCTTTTTCTATATGTTATATATACACTTATTGATATTTGTATTATAAATCAAATAAATCCCCATATTTATCCCCTCACCTTAGAGAGGAGGGTATATATAATTTTTTTATTTATGAGCACGATTCATCGTAGGGATGATATGTAATCACCCTGTGGGGTTTTTTTTTTATTCCACTAAATAGTTCTTGTTCTAGTATACTTAAACAGAGATTCGTTATGGCGACGAACAAATTCATAGATAGGATTATCCGTACGTTAGCTGACTTTTGACGAATGACGAAGCTTTTTCTATCAGTGTAAATACTATAAAAACATTACGCTGTACAACATTTCAAGTATTTGTATGAAGCGATATTAAAGTTATAAGCGGTTATATTTTGGTGCAAAATGGTCCACTTGTGTGGGAGGTACCAAAAGTGGCTGGGCAACTTCGCCCATTTTTCTGGAGGCGATAGCGACTAATAAATAAATACTATGTGTGAAATTTCAGAAGATTCGAAAAGAATCAATATTTCAATAAATGTTAACCCTTTGTGGGGAATGTACTAGAAGGAGTGGACCAATATGGCCCATATTCGAACTTAGACGGAGATAGAGAAAAATATTGCCGCATACCAAATTTGAAGGCAATCGGTTACTCCTTTCGAGAGTTGTCGTGCGCACTAGCCAGCAGGCAGACAGACAGACGGATGGACGGACATTGCTCATTCGACTTTTTATGAACCAAAACGGATATCCGCCGAAACTACTTAGGGTCTTAGGTTTCTCCTTCAATGTGTTACATTTTTGGCTCGTAGCACATGATATATACCCTCGTATCACTAAACTGAGGGTATAAAAATAGAGGTTGAACAACATATTTTATTAGCATAAATAGAGAACCATTTATTCTATATGGAATTTAAATCTTTAATAAATCCTAAATGAAATAGCCTCCATCTTCTTCTAATAAAATTTGTTCATCTTTTATTTATTTATTATTTGATTTTATCGTTAATTCTGATTGGTGATGAATAAAATGATACCATTTCGAAGAAAATCGATGCATAATTAAACCAGTAAGGAAAGGCTAAAGTCGGGCGGTGCCGACTATATAATACCCTACACCACTCTCGTAATATTGAATAACTCTGATATATAAATTTTTTTAATTCATGTGTAAATTGTTTACATAAATTTACTTTTGGGACATTTTATACTTAAATAATACCCTGTACCACAGTGTGGTGTAGGGTATAAAAATGATTGGATCTAAAGAGCCAAATCGGATGAAACATATATATGAGAGCTATAGCTAAATCTTTACCGATTTTCTTCGGCAATGTTGGTTCATGAATCAAGAAACTCTACCATTCTAAATTTCAAAACGATTGGATGTAAAATACAGCATTATAGGACTAAATGGCCAAATCGGACGAAACATATATATGGGAGCTATAGCTAAATCTTAACCGATTTTCTTCAAATTCGGTAGTGTTGGTTCGTGGATCAAAAAACTCTACCATTCTAAATTTCAAAATGATTGGATGTAAAATACAGCTTCTACAGGACTAAAGAGCAAAATCGGACGAAACATATATATGGGAGCTATAGCTAAATCTTAACCGATTTTCTTCAAATTCGGCAATGTTGGTTCATGGATCAAGAATACCATTCTTAATTTCAAAACGATCGGATGTAAAATACAGCTTCTTTAGGACTAAAGGGCCAAATCGGACGAAACATATATATGGGAGCTATAGCTAAATCTTAACCGATTTTCTTCAAATTCGGCAATGTTGGTTCGTGGATCAAGAAACTCTACCATTCTAAATTTCAAAACGATTGGATGTAAAATACAGCTTTTATAGGACTAAAGGGCCAAATCGGACGAAAGATATATATGGGAGCTATATCTAAATCTGAACCGATTTCAACCAAATTCAATAGCGATCTTAACAGCCGCGAAATACTCTAAACTGCAAAATTTCAGATCGATCGGGGTGAAATTGCGACCTGTAGTCGACGAACAACGTTACATGGACAGACGGACGGACGGACGGATGGACGGACGGACGGACGGACGGACGGACGGACGGGCAGACATCGTTAAATCGACTCAGCTAGTGATTCTGAGTCGATCGGTATACTTTAAGGTGGGTCTAGCTGTGTTATTTTCAGGTGTTACAAACATCTGCCGTGAAACAAACTTATAATACCCTGTACCACAGTGTGGTGTAGGGTATACAAAGTTGTAGCTAATTTAGCATATCACTTTGGTCTTAATTTCCTAAATACAAGAGGTAATTGGTTAAACTCGTACATATACATATACGGATGGGAACAAGTAAGAAAGTTAAGTCTGGAAACCCGACTTACAAATCCCCTCACCTTCAGTTCCAAAAAATATTCGTAAATTTTTGTTAGTTTTAATTAAATCATTATCAATTTAAATTGCAATTAATAACTTTAATGTATGGTATTAAAGTTATAAGCCGTTAACCGTTGTTTCAAAATAGTACATTTTTGTGAGAGTTACCAAAAGGGACGTGCCAACGACGCCCACTTTTCACTGGACTGTAGGTACTACAAAAACATTACAATGTACAAAATGTCAAGTATCTAAGTTAACTTTTTGTACTAAATGGTCCCTTTGTGTGAAAAGTACCAAAAATGGCGGGGCCACTTCGCCCATATTTTATATACCCTCCTCTCTAAGCTGAGGGGATAAAAAGAGTAATTTGAGCACAATGTTTAAATTCAACACCATCCAACTCAGAGAGCCTTTAATCGATCTCATTCGAATTTTGTGTCATAACTACTATCCAAAAGGACTAAGCTGTTTTGCAAGTTTCATCCCGATCAGAAGACATCGGTTTTCAAAATTGACTCACTTGACATGAAATACATTGCATATGTATGACGTGCTCGATCAAAATTTCGAGGAGTCACAAACGGAGTAACAAAATTTGTATACCGCCCCTCCTATGGTGGATGGTACGTATAACTAATGTTCTTTGTGGTTGATGAACATGATAACAGTGTTTTGACTACAACTGATTGTAGTGTTCATAATGAACAATAATAAATTATTATTATTATACTTGAATGACACTATCAGTAAGAACAGATTTGTACTCGTTGACAAAATACGTAGAAGTTTTGAAAATGTCTACAAACAGCCAAAATGATATCGGTGAAACAGATAAATTTTTATTACTTTTTCCGAAATCCAAATGCTTCTATAGAGTGATTTTTTAAGACCTTTCGGATTTGATTTAATAAAAACACACACATAAAATTTAGAGACATGCATGAAATCTTTATTTGAGTCAATAGAAAGGTGAATATTTAATTCATTGTTTAAAGATGAAAAACAATGTTTAAAGATGAAAACACGGAATCAGCTAAGCTGTCAGAAACAGTGTTGCCAAAAATTCACCCATTAGTATAACCATGTAGGACAAAAAGTACGAAAAACTATAATATTAAAATTTTATATACATACTGCAAACTGCTTTAAAAATGTGGTATCTATAGCTTAAAAACCGTATTTTGGAGCGACCTCTATAGGGGAGCTATATCAAAACATTGACCGATATGGCCCATTTGCAATCGCAAACAACCTGGAACTATAATAAATATTTCTACCAAATTTGATCAATAAGAATATACGAGGGCGGTTCGGAAAATTCTTAGCCTGTCAATGAAAGAAAATAGTTAGTTTTTCAGAAATATTTTTATTTTTCAATATAATCTCCTGAAACTTCAATACACTTAGTCCAACGCTTATCTAGCAATTCTATCTATCCCTTGATTAAAATAGTTTTCCTCAAGGTCTTCAAAATAGTGGTTTACAACTGTAATTGCATCTTCATTTGAGGTAAAACGCTTGCCAGCAAGGAATTTTTTTAGATTTGGGAACAGGTAAAATTCACTGGGAGCTAAATCAGGAGAATAAGGTGGGTGGTCAAGCAACTCGTACTTTAATTCGTTGATTTTAGCCATTGTTAAAACACTCTTGTGCGTTGGTGCGTTGTCTTGATGAAAAAATTTTTTTTGTGTTGTAAGCCAGGACTTTTTTTTTCTCGAATTTGTACATTTAATTGATCCAAAAGGTTGCAATAGTACTCTGAATTTATTGTTTTACCCTTTTGCAGATAGTCAATCAATAAAATACCTTTGAAGTCCCAAAAAACCGTTGCCATAACCTTACCAGCCGATTGAATTGTTTTTGCCCTCTTTGGGGCACTTCCTCCAGCTTCAGTCCATTGTTTGGATTGTTCTTTTGTCTCTGGAGTATAGTGGTGGATCCATGTCTCATCAACAGTTATGAAACGACGCTTAAAATCCATTTTATTTCGCTTAAAACGATCCAAACAAGCTTGAGAAATGTTCATTCTTATGTGTTTTTGGTCGACTGTTAACAAGTGCGGCACCCATCTTGCTGAAAGCTTTTTCATCTGTAGTTCTTCATGCAAAATTAAATGGTCTCGATCATTTGAGATGCCCATGCTATTAGCTATTTCACGCACTTTTATTCGTCGATCATTTAATACCATATCATGCACTTTGGCTGCAATTTCTGTTGTTGTTGCGGTTTTTGGACGTCCACTACGTGGTTCATCTTCAATGCTTGTACGACCACGTTTAAATTCAGCAACCCAATTTTTTACTGTTGCATATGAAGGAACACTTTCACCTAACACATTCACCATATCATTATGAATTTCTTGTCCCGATAAACCTTTTTTATGTAAATATTTAATGACACCATTTCTAATTTTTCCATTGTAAAAAAATCGCGGATGCGTCTTTTGTGAACACCTGTTTCTATATGAAGGAGTTGCCAGATCGAAACAAAATTTAACATGTGTACATAGCAGAGATGGATGTTTCAAAAACACTTAACTTTTTTCTGTTTATACCGCGCTTTTTGTGCTAGGCTAAGAAGTTTCCGAACCGCCCTCGTATATAGTTTATGAGGTCTCAGATCATTATTTAGAGGTGTTACAAACGGAGTGACAAAATGAATATACCCCCCATCCTATGGTGGAGAGTACACAAATCGTATGTCCATTAAATTATTCATTGAGCCAACTTGACTAAACGAATGATGCAGAAGTTCTTATTTTTGGAATTGAGTCCCAAAATCATGTGTTGTACTGTAATATTGGACTATACACGGGGGAAAATTGCCATTTTTGATATGTTTGAATTGAAAAAAAAAATATATTTGGAAACAAAATTTTTAAATATTATATATTTGTTAACAAATAAATTGTATTTGAAAATCAAGAAATGTTCATTGGAACGCATATATTAATATATTAGAACAAAATATATTTCCGAACTGACTTTCACAATGAAAACACGTGTTTACACACAAACAAAGTTATGGTGTAAAAAGTTTCTCAATTATATTTTATTTAAAAAAAAAAGATTTTTAAAAATTAGCTGACTTTGGATTTTTAGTTGACATTTTTCCTAGATTTCTTGTTATACTTTACAGTTAAAAATATCATAAGCAGCATTACATTTGGTTTTACAGCGCTAATTTTATTTTATAAATTTTCAAATTAAATTTTTTCTAATGTCTAATTTTGTTTCAGAAATATTAGTTCCAAATGAAAACTTATTTGGATGAAAACATACTCTTGTTTAGAACAACATCCTCCCAAAAATCTAATGTATTTGTGTGTATAAATACTACAGAAGCGTTTTTTCAGCGTGTATGCATTTCTACTAAGATTTGTTGGAAAACCCTTTATTATCGAGCGCGGATTTGATTCTTCTTGCGTGGATGCAATACAATTTTCTGTTATCTTCGTATCCATCGAGTTGTCAGCATCTGTAATGGCCTGAATTAGCTTATTTTTATCTGATTGATTCCTTCATTTCTAAATCAATCTTTGATGATTTCGCGGTATTTTTAAGGTCGTTGTCTTGTTGAAATTACCAGCATAGGGAAATATGACATTCTCCATTATTTCCCTGTACTTATACCTGTCCATAATTCCGTTTATTTTATGCACGCTGAAAAAACTCGCTTCTGTAGTATATTGTCGCAAACATATTCGGCTTGAAACATATATGTATATGTTTAGAGTACACTCTAGACACATAATATTTGGTACATACACAAATCGTCCCATCAATAAAACAATAGCGTATGCGCATATACACCATAATTTTTATCTACGTAATCGATTATATAGCTGGTAAAATTTTTGTGGAATTCTACTTCCACAAAGTGGGTCAAAACTTAAATTGAAAAAATAGTGTATATATGTAGTATGGTACTTTGATCCCATTTATATACAATTAACGCACTTTTAGACTAATATAACATCGTCCGGCTGTAGCCTGATTATGGTACCATATATTAAAATGACAAGAAATTGAAAACATCGATTCTCTTCTAAAATATACATATTTATCTTCCAAGAAGTCTAATTTCACAAAAACTTCTAATGTGATTTTCTCGAAACTACAAAAAAATTATACACTATTCTTTTATTGAGAGGACGAACTTATATATTTGTTAAGTTGTTGTTGTAAACAAATCTTTGTTTAAATCCCAATATGTTTTTATAATACCCTTACCTTTGAGAGGAGGGTATATATCATTTGCTACGAGCCAAAAGTGTAACACATCGAAGGAGTGACCCCCCCAAGTATGTTTGGCGGAAATTCGATTTGGGTTATTTTAAGTCATTTGAGAAATGTCCGTCCGTCTGTCTGTGTGTCTGTCTGTAAGTATGTCTGTGCACACGATAACTCTCGAAAGGATTAACCGATTGACGTACATTTTGGTATGTAGTAATACCTTTTTCTATCTCCGGCTAAGTTCGAAGATGGTCAACTCCTTCTAGTACACGCTGAAAAAAAATCGCTTCTGTAGTATATTGTCCCAAACATATTCGGCTTGATTGTAAACAAATCCTTGCTTACATCCCAATATGTTTTTATTTGGGACTATCATTTCCAAAACAAATATTTATTTGCACTTAAGAATTCAGAAAATACGTCAATTGCGTTAAATTTTTACTAATTCAAAGTAATTTTTTAGAAAAGTTTAATGTTCGTAAAAATGATAAATAATAATAATTGAAATCGTATAATCTTGGATCAAAATAAATTCATGGAGGATTGACAAGAAATGGTGACTCGGAAATCTAACTCAGAAATTTGAAATTATTGATTTAAGGAGAAGTTAACGCTGCATATGGCATTGTAACTGGGAGGTACAACTCGAAACTAAGGAAAATTTTAACCTGAAATTTCAAAATGTCAGAAAAAATATTGAAAATCTGTTTTAAATAAAAACCAGTAAGGAAAGACAGAAAGTCGGGCGGGGCCGACTATATAATACCCTACACCTACCTACCAATGCGAAAATGAGTGTTTATACATGTAATAAGCAAACTCTCTGCCGATTTTCGTACTGATCGGATATAAAACACGGTTTCTATAGCGCTTACATGTCAAATCGGGTGTAACATATATATTGCGACTATGTTTAAATCTGAACCGATTTTCCCCGAATTTGGCAGTGTTCATACATGTAATAAGAAAACTCTCTCTGTTAAATTTCGTACTGATCGGATATAAAACACGATTTCTACAGCGCTTAAATGTTAAATCGGGTGAAACATATATATGGGGGCTATATCTAAATCTGAACCGATTTTCCCCGAATTTGGCAGTGTTTATTCTTGTAATAAGAAAACTCTCTCTGCCAACTTTCGTGCTGATCTGATTTAAAATACAGTTCCTACAGCGCTTACATGTCAAATCGGGTGAAACATATATATGGGGGCTATATCTCAATCTGAACGGATTTTCTCCGAATTTGGTAGTGTTCATTCACATAATAATAAAACTCTCTCTGCCGAATTTCATAAAGATCGGATGTGGTTTCTACAGCGCTTACATGTCAAATCGGGTGAAACATATATATGGGGACTATATCCAAATCTGAGCCGAATTTTAACCAATTTCAATAGGGATCGTCCTTGGGCCAAGAAAGAGCACTATGCTAAATTTCATCACAATCGGACCATAAATACGACCTGCACTTTGATTACAAGAATACATGGACAGACGGACAGACAGACAGACAGACGGACATGGCTAAATCGACTCAGAAAGTGATTCTGAGTCGATCGGTATAATAAACAATGGGTCTATCTCTTCTCCTTTTATGTGTTACAAACAAATGCACAAAGTCATAATACCCTGTACCACAGTGTGGTGTAGGGTATAAATATGTGGATACATTCCTAAACATATTTTATTTGAGAAATTTAGTTTGCAAATATATTTTGTTGTAATATATTAATATATGCGTTGCAAATATATTTTGTTGATTTTCAAATAAAATTTACTTTCTCAGAAATATATAATATTTAAAAAATTGTGTTACAGATATATTTCCTTTCGATCAAATATCTATCTATATACTCTATACTAGAGTCGAGTCAAATATATCAAAAAACGCTGTTTTGACCCGTGTACCTCCCCCACAAAGTTTTATCTTTTAGTAAAATATATAAGAAAATTGGGCGCTATTGACACGCCCCATTTGGTACCACCCACACAAATGGACCATTTTGCACCCAAAGTTAACAGCTTATAACTTTAATACCAGTGCATACAAATACTTGCAATTTTGTTCAGTGTAATGCTTTTATAGTACCTATAGTCGAGAGGAAAGTGGGCGGTATTGGTACGCCCCTTTTGGTGCCTCCCACACAAATGGGCCAGTTTGCACCAACAGTTAACAGCTTGTAACTTTAATACCAGTATATTAAAGTTATTAAATGCAATTTAAATTGATAATTATGAAGTTAAAACAAAAAATAAATAATTTACGAATATTTTTTGTGACTCAAGGTGAGGGGATTCATATGTCGGTTTATCCAACTGCACTTTCTAACTTGTTTGGGACTATTATTTCCGAAACAAATATTTATTTGCATTTAAGAATTCAGAAAATACCTTAATTGTGTTAATTTTTTTATTAATTCAAGGTTATTTTTTTTTAGAAATTTTTTAGAAATTTTAATTAAATTTAATTAATTTAAATTTTTTAGAAATTTTTAATGTTCGTAAAAATAATAAATATAGAGAAGTTTCGGCGTTTCAAATGATGAAGTGGCTTTAGTTCTTGAGTCAGTTTGTTCTTATAAGGATGAAGGCCAAGATCTTTTCTCAAAATACGCCACAGTGTGGTTTGAGAGATGCCCAATTCCTGAGAACGACGTGGAATGGGCTGATTTGGCTCATGTTGAACGGATACACGTACGGCTGCGATATTTTCGTCGCCTCGAGCGTAGGCCGTCTCTTTGGCGCCGGAACATCCAAAAGTGAAAACTGGGAGTGAAATTTATAGACAATAGCACGCACAGCCTGTCGGATGAGACGACAGACGGCCGAAAGTTGCGACCACCGACTCAGAATTTAATTTTTAATGATTTCCAAACGTCGCACGTATGTGAACTTTACCATGATAAAAACTTATTCATAAAAATTTAATGAAGGTTTGAAGAACGCTTTAACACTGCTAAAGCGTTCCTCAAACCTTCTTTAACTTTTTATGAATAAGGCCCGTTGACTTCAGCCAACGTTTTGACACTGAAAGATCATTAAAAATGTTTGAGGGTGCGTTGACATAAAGATACGAAATTGTAATGTCCCTATTAGAAAACCCCATCAATAATAACTAAAATCGTATAATCTTGGATCGAAATAAATAACTTGAAGAATTGACAAGAAGTGATTACTTATAATACTCAGAAATTGTAAATGATTGATTTAAACATGAGTTAAAGCTGCATATGGTATTGTAGCTGGGAGGTACAATTTGAGACTAACGAAAAATTTAAACTGAAATTCGAAAAAGTCAGCAAAAGTTTTGAAAATCTTTTTTATATAAAATATATTTGCAGAAATTTCTGAACAGAAATTTAGAAGAATTTAGAGAAATTTAGTTTTCAAATATTTTTTTGAGCAATGTATTAATAAATGCTGTTCAAATATATTTTATGGATTTTCAAATAAAATTTATTTGCTCAGAAATATATAATATTTAAAAATTTGTGTTACAAATATATTTTCTTTCGATTCAAACATATCAAAAAAGGGGATTTTGCCCGCGAAGATATGTCCAACTCCGTTACCGGAAGAGCATCCCCAGACCATTACATTCCCGCCTCCATGTTTTACAGACCCTCTACAGTACAAAGGATCCAATCTTTTATTATTTCTAAATCGGAGCAAAACTGACGAAGATACATCAGTCTAAGCAGTTACGCCTCATACATGACTCAGTGAGTGCATCAGAAAAAATTTAAAGCGTTTTTGCCACGAGCTTTAACTTCAAGACTACTGCACAGATTGTGTTAAAATTTTTAACACTATTTCTGTACAAAATTTACGAGGTAACGCTGCAGAGGTTTTTTTCGAATTTGTTAATATTTTTATTTTACAAAAACTAATTAGGCCATTTTTTGGCAAAAAATGTGTTTTTCACTTCAATGTTCCCAAAAATCTAAAAATAGAAATTTCGAAAAACCCTCCCAGCGTTACCTGGGGAAAATGATTAATGAAATAATTTTTTTTTTAGTTTTGATTATCCACCACCGAGTTATGATGGACACCATAATTCTACCTTTTTCCGAGACGCTTCCTCATAATTAAGCAATTGCCATATTTTCAATATTTTTCCATGAAATATTCTTCGAAAATAATACTTTAATATACCATTGGTTTTAATCAAAATATTTTAACTGTGTCGTTACTCACTTATGGAAATGAGATTTTTGATACAAGTCGGTCAAAATCTGTTTATAAAGGGTGGTTAAATTGTAAGGGTCCATGTTGAATGTGAACCACACCTAAACGTCCAATTTTTTCTGCATTTCATTTGACATTTCTCAATTTCAGACAAACTCAATTCGAACCATAGAAAGACACACAATCGAGCAACGCGTTAAAGTTTTTTAAGCCTTTTACGAAAATGGGCGTTCAAATCAAAATGCATTTCGTGCACTTCGTGATGTTTTTTATCAGCATCGGCCCTTAAAATGTAACCACCCTTTATTAGTCCCATTTATTTGTTTCTTCCGATTCATGATCTATGAAAGAATGCTTTAAGGTTATCATTTCAGATCTAGTTTAGTATGATCAACACTTCAACTCATTCTTGGAATAAACCTTGATGAGGCGGTGGTGCTAAGTACTTTCTTAACTGAAACGAAACCTATTATTAAAAATTATTATAGCAATGCCCCTTTGCGCAATATCCCGACTTCCATTATTTTCTTACAGGTTGATTTAGGCAACAAGATGTCTTAATACATAAAAATATTATTAATTTGGGTGCTAGGCAAAAAAATATGCTTTTGTATACTAGTGTTATTGGATGCAACTGCAAATAAAATGTTTGTGACAACTAAGTACAAAAATTCAGTTGGCAAAATTGCTTTGCCAGTGCAACATTTAAAACGGTAAATTGTAAAATGAGTAACAGTACACGGAGGAAAAAAATGGCCTCTGTAACATATTGCCGGACTATGCCACTTTTCTTTAAACTAGGTTGGTAGCTCCGTTGATCCACCCCATTGAATGAAAAACGTCAACACCTTATACCACTGGCTATATAGAGTCAACGAGAATTATATGCACAGCGTGTATTTTAATTTACTTTCATGTTACACCCGAAACAGGAAAGTATAAGCATAGCCATATATTCATTCTGAGTGGCTGTGGCTGTCAATGGTTGTATGTGGGTGCGTGCGTTTGTTCGCTGTGATGGCTTAGCACAGTGGTGATGGTGGATGCTCTATGAGTCATATAATTGGGCTCTCAGAGAGTAATACTCTCTAAAACTCTAAAAAATATGTTCTAATATATTATTTTGCCAAAAATATGTTAGGACACAATCATATCGTTTTTTAATATGCTTTAATTTTGCCCCGAACATATTATGATTGTGTGTAAACATAATATGTTTACCCACAAACATATATATGATTGTGCCCGTCCCAAACATATTTATGATTGCATCCAAACATATTTTTAACATATTTTTTTCTCTGTGTAGTCATAAATCCTCTCAAAGCAGGACATTTAAAAAAAATATGTTAATTTTTTACTGCCGATTGACGTGCTCTGTCCTCTGTTGCAGCGAAGTGGCAGCTGAATTAAAACATGTCCTGGAATACATTTACGAGTGAGAATATTCAAATATTGTAAAACAAAATAAATAAAGAAAACATGAAATTGTCGATATCTCAAAGGAGAATAAAGCTGCTACGACTGATGACTGTATCCACTGACTGTTATTGGCTCTTGGCAACATGGAAAGCTTGATTATCAATGCAAGACGAATGCGAAAAATATCCTACCTTCTTTGTAGATAAATTTGATGAACGGCGTACCCAAGCGTCTGATGTACACCATCCATGTGAAATGGACAGCTTTTTTCGCCTGTCTTGTGCTAAAGGTCAATAATTTTTATTTGTGGAAGAATTCTTCGCGTTTCGCATCCCCAGAATCCCCGCCTTAAATTCTGGTCTCCACCACGCTCATGCTCATTTAATGCGAGTGTGATTCCAATAACATCAAGCGAATGCTTTCGTTAATAAAAAATAAGAAATTTCATCCAACAAAAGTCGAAGAATCCCGAAGAAAAAGTGGCAATAACGAAATTTTCGGTGGTTACATACGCGACGCATCTCTGACAAGGATGGGTCGTCAGTTGGTCGGGTGGTGCTATGGGTATACATGCCTCTCCTCTAGGTGCCACTGGAAAGAAACAACAGAATATTCCAGTGTACATTTGTTCGTTGTCCCGGATATACATATACGAGAAACATACATACATACGAGTACATGGAACACGCAATGGTTCCAAATATTACCATTTTTACACTCACTCTTTAATAGCTGCCACCCTGATTTTTTGCTCCACAGCCACCCATTCATTACTGAAGCATTCTGCATCATTTTTTTTTTTGCATTCTTGATTGCATTTCGGCTTTGTGCAACAAGGGAAAATGGTTACAATTAGAAAGCTATATGTCTGTCGTTGGCTTTAATGACACATCCTTTCAGTGAGATATAATGATTTATATCTCACTGAAAATCACAGTGAGATATAATGATTTATATCTCACTCACTAATTTCAGTGAGATATAAAATTTATATTTAAGTTAGGTTTAGGAAATTTTACAACTTTATGGGACAAGAAACAAAACAAAAAATATAATTTTTGTCTAATTTTTGTTTTTTGTGTAGATTCATTTTATTCCATAAAATGAAAGCCACAAAAATGTTCATGGCAAAGTTGAAATTATATAACATCGGCATTAGCCGTTGACAACACTACATTTAATTTAGTGGCTGGCGGAGCGAGCCCAAGCGTTTGAGTATGTGGATTTTGTTTGGTGAAATACGGTTTTGGTTAGTAGTTCTTTTCACACTTAATTTACTACTTTCATAAGTAATTCAAGCTGATTTAAGTTAAAGACATCATACATTATTGCTTTTGAACCGTGAATATGATAGAGTGATGTCACAGGAAAATAATTGGTTGGAATTCGATTGTAACAATAAAAAAATAGTACTTGCCTACACCATGTGTCGGTTGTATTTATATACAAATAGTTGAAAGAACAATAATAACATGGATACGATCAAATGAAAATGCTTGCAACTAAATCGATGGAATAAAAAAAACAATCAATTTAAGATTTTTTTCATTGACACTCCGTTAGTTGTGGTAACTACTTTTAAATTTTCATTATAGTACCATATGATCCATTTTTGGTTGTGACAACCAATGCTGTATTCTTGACAACAGAAATTGTATCAATAGACCAAAGATTATTATTGCAACGAGTAATTGGTTAATACAACAGAAAAAATATTAATAAATAATCATTTTTTGGTTATCCCAATGATTTCCAAACATAGAATAATTAAAAATAATTTGGGAAATACAACCGAACGATTGGTTGCTGTTTTTTTTTTGCTGATACATGACAAACAAAAAATAAAATTACTTGACATAAATAAATCTTCAACATTTTGTTCAAGAACTGTATATGTAGTCAAAAAAAATCTCGTGTGGATAATAATGTGTGGAATGCAGAATATGTTGTGCAAAATGTTTTACATAAATAAAGAATAAAATCAACAATAATGAATTTGAATGCACAGGGTTAAGCGATATTTGCATACAAGTTTTGTGTGTTTTTTTCGTGTACTAAAATGTGTGTCAAATATTTCCACATCTCATAATAGTGATGCATTTGTGAAATGGGATTTTTAATTTTGTTATGAATTGTTTGGTTTTTTGTTCAATAAATAAAATACAAATTAATGAAAACTGTTTTTTATTAATTGTCGCTAGTATATGACTGACAAATTGTCAGAACAACCAATTTTTTACAACAGTTGGTTGTGGCGACATACAACAGATAATTTTAGCCAACATTTTCGTAGTTGGCGCATCCAAATATGTTTGTTGTCAACATGGAAGCAGAAGTATACCACAACCAAAATGTTGGTTGTCCTGATGGAATCGCATGATAGTAGACAGAACTACCAAAATTCGGTTGGCAAATAATTTGGTTGAGGCAACCAAACTGTATTCTGTGTGCGGTGAAATACGGTTTTGGTTAGTAGTTCTTTTCGCACCTAATTTACTACTTCTATAAGTAATTCAAACTGATTTAAGTTAACGACATACATTATTGTTATTGACCTCTGAAGATGATAGTTTAGTGTCTATTAAAACTACAGTCAGTCCTACCAAGCTATTTAAACTCGAAACAATTTTTTTAATTGTTTCTACCTATTACATTTTGGCAGTAGAATATAAGGGAAAAATATGGTCTGAAACTAAAATAAATTCTGACTGAATAAAAACAAGTAAAAGCGTTAAGTTCGGCCTTGCCGAATCTTATATACCCTCCACCATGGATAGCATCTGACCTCATAAAATAACTCAAAACTCAAGAAAATAACACCGAAAACTCAAAAAATTTAAATGAGAACAGTAGGAATCACAACAAGTTAGATGCTATATATGGGAGCTATATATAAATATGGACCGATATGTCCCATTTGCAATCCCAAACAACCTGCAACTATAAGAAGTATTTGTACCAAATTTGATCAACCTTACCACAGACGGACGGACAGACGGACATGGCTAAATCGTCTTAGAATTTTACGACGATTAAAAATATATACTTTATGGGGTCTCAGATCAATATTTAGAGGTGTTACAAACGGAGTGACAAAAACAATATACCCCCATCCTATGGTGGAGGGTATAAAAAAACACCAGACAAACAATTAAACACAACAACAAGGTATTTTTTTAATTCAAACTTTCGTTGTTTTTTTTAATGAAATCTAAGCCCGATAGAGCCGAAATACGCGTTAAGTGTAAGGCAATTATGATAACTACAAATATTTGCAATATCTCTTTCACATAGAGCCAGCGGTTTTGGAACAGTCGTCCGAAAATTTAAAAAATATTTTTTTTTTAAATTTTTTAAAAATTCAACCAAATATTTCACTTAATTTATTAAAAGCCTTCTAACGAAGAAAACAATGCCAACTACCATCTAACTTTTGGTAGAAGTAATATAATTTCAAAAATCATGATTTTATACCCTCAATATTCTGAACGAGAGTAAATATCACTTGCTACGGGCCAAAAGTGTAACACATCGATGAAGTGACCTTTTGTGTATTTTGTTATTGGACTATATTTTTGTAAGTATTAGCTCGATAAAGCCGTGATAATCTTTAAATTAAAGGAAATAGGGCTATATACGGGGTCTGTTCAATAGAAAATGTGATTTTTGAAATTTCTCGGCTTACATGCATTCGATTAGCGTTTTTTTTATGTTGGCACACTTGTCTCCAACATATATTCTTAGTTGAGTTTGTTTGTCTTTAGTTTAGTTTGTGAGAGCCATAACAATTGGACGTGTTCTGCTTGTTCGGTGATTTTCTGCTGTGGAAAAAAATGGATCAAAGAATATGCATAAAATTTTGTGTAAGAAATGTAATAAAGTCCTAAAAAGAACTTGCAATGTTGAGATTGGCATAAGGTGCTAGAATTCTGAGTCAGAACAAGTAAAAGCGTTAAGTTCGGCCATCCCGAATCTTATATGTATACTAGGGCGGGTCGATTTAAAAATCGCCCATTGCTCAGTGAAAATCGTATTCTAGGGATCAAAATAAGAAACTTTGCCGAAGGAACCATACCTCTAAAACGAATTCTGATGTCCCGGAAAAAATCCCACTTTGACCCATTTAGAGTGCTCCAATCGACTCCAAATGTATGACCGACCCCCACTCAGTGAAGTGCTCAGTGAAAATCGTAGGGATCAAAATAAGAAACTTTGCCGAAGGAACCATACCTCTAAAACGAATTCTGATTTCAAATGTATGGAACCCCCAGGGGGTTCCAGGGGGTGGGCCACTGGCATGGGTCGGGCCTCCAAAGTTAGTGGGGGTCGGTCATACATTTGGACTCGATTGGAGCACTCTAAATGGGTCGAAGTGGGATTTTTTAAAATTTGCCCCTACCCAAAAGTTTAACCCAAATTCCGGGATATCAGAATTCGTTTTAGAGGTATGGTTCCTTCGGCAAAGTTTCTTATTTTGATCCCTAGAATACGATTTTCACTGAGCAATGGCGACTTTTTTTGCCTCCCCACAAATCGACCCGGCCTAATGTATACCCTCCACCATGGATAGCATGTGACCTCACAAAATAACTCAAACCTAAAGCTCAAAAATATAGAAAACTCAAAATATAGAAAATGAGAAGAGTAGAAATCACAACAAGTTAGATGCTATATATGGCAGCTATATCTAAATATGGACCGATATGGCCCATTTGCAATCCCAAACAACCTGCAACTATAAGAAGTATTTGTACCAAATTTGATCAACCTAGCTCTATTATTACGGACTGTAGCGTGATTACCACAGACGGACGGACGGACGGACGGACATCGTCTTAGAATTTTTACGGCGATTAAGAATATATATACTTTATGGGGTCTCAGATCAATATTTAGAGGTGTTACAAACGGAGTGACAAAATGAATATACCCCCTTCCTATGGTGGAGGGTATAAAAATGTTTACAAGTGGTACAAGCTTTTCAAAGAAGGTCGAGAAGACGACGCTCGTCTTGGAAGGTTCCTCACATCAAACCCCAATAAAAATGTTAAGAAATTAAAGAAAATTGTTATGGATAATTGTCGAATTAGTATTAGAGAAGTTGCAGAGGAAGTCGGCATAACCGTTGGCTCATGCCATAATTTTTTTCGGAAATTTTGGGCATAAATTAAAATTTTATGACAGACATTTGAAATATATTGAAAAACAAAATTATGCTAATCTGTTGAGCACATATTCAGTATATTGTATCTAAAATATAAGCAAGATATCTTAATATGTAGATGATCAAATAAAACCTGAATCAAACCTGCATTTATAGCACAGTTTGCTGAAATCTGAACTGTTGAGAAGATAGAAATGAAAAACAAATTGGACCAAAATACATATCAACTTAAGGCATGCTTTATGAGGTATAAAATCATATATAAATGCTTAAAATATTTATTTGTTTTCGTTGTCGAAATTTACAGGAAATACTGTCGTTTTGTTGGCAGAAACATTATTATTATTCTTTTACACTACGTTTCTATGACCCGAAAACGTCACGAGGCGCCACTACAAAAATATTTTTAGAGTCTTTGTTTCGGTGTTTCCTGCGCCTTCCTGGTCTAATTTTATTCACGACCGATCAGACTTCACGTTAAATATTCAAAAATGTAATGGTTGTGCATTTTCCGATGTTTTTCGATATAAATAAACCGTACTTTATTTGCCTTTATTCCAAATTCCATCAAAATCCAAGCATTTTTTTAGATTTTACAGCATTTTGGCTACAATTTCACATTTCCGCCCATAGTGCGTCGCATTTTTTTAATTTTATGGACGAAAAAAATACGGTAATCATGCCTCATACACCGAATTCACCAGGTTTGGCACCTTGCGACTTTTTTCTGTTTCCAAAATTGAAGAGACCCATGTAGTACCCATAGTCTATTGAAAAAAATGCGTTACTGCCCCTTTTGGTACCACCCAAACAAAATGGCCAAAATAAAAAATATGAAAATTATTTCATTGAGTTTCCTTTACTTTTACAATATGGAAACTGTCACTTCTTGGCACTCTAGAGAACACATTTTTTCAATTGATCTGGCTTAAATTTAAAAACTTACATACATACGAGGTTTGCTATTTATATTACGGTCCTGGCAATGCTGGTGTTGCCAGATGAAAACTGAAACTTCCATTGGAAAGTATGACATTTTTAGCATAAGTTCACTCAGACCGTTTTGTCATTTGAGCGCGAATTGTTTTGGTTACAGTGTGTTGAAAATTCAACTCCAAAACATGGTTTTTGAACGAATCATTTTTTTCTTGATGTGAGTGAATAAGAAAAGTCATTGGGATCAAATCAGGGCTGTACGGCGGATGACCCATCAATTCTTTTTTCTTGATGTGAGTGAATAAGAAAAGTTATTGGAATCAAATCAGAGCTGTACGGCGGATGACCCATCAATTCGACGTTTTGGCCGGTCAAACAGGCGCTGGTTTGAGCCGATGTGTGAGAGCTCGCATTGTCATGGTGCACAATGATTCGTCTTCTCTTGTTTGTTTTTCGAATTTCTCCGAAGACTTCAGGCAAACAAATTGTGGTGTAACACTCAGAATTGACCGTCCTACGTTGCTCAAGCGGAACAGTCGCCACATGACCAGTTTTGCCGAAGAAACAGGAGACCATTTCCCTCGAAGTGCTTCTACCACGAACAACTTTTCTTGGATTCGGCTCGTCTGCGAAGACCCACACGGTCGATTGCTGTTTTGTTTCGGGCTAATACGCATAGATCCAAGATTCTTCACTTGTGACGATCTTATAAACGTACATTGAAGCACCGTGATCGTATTTTTTAAAAATTTTTTTGCACCAGTCGACACGAGCCTTTTTTTTTGAGCGATTGTCTAATTGTGCGGGATCCAACGAGAACAAACCTTTTTTACGGCCTGGTGTTCATGCAATATCGAATGTATGCTGGTAGAAGAAATGCCCAAGGATGCCTCTGTCTCATGGTATGTCACATGACGATTTTGCATTATCAGTTCACGCACGGCATCAATGTTCTCTGGCACAACGACCGTTTTTGGACGACCTTCAGGACCTTCGTCTTTGAGCGAGCGTCGGCCACGATTGAATTCATTAAACCAGTTTTTCACAGTGCTGTAGGATGGTGCTTCATCGCCATACAAAGATTTAAGTTTATCGAAGCACTCTTGTCGTGATAATCTACGTCGAAAGTTGTGAAAAATGATCGCACGAAAATGTTGACGAGTTAATTCCATTTTTTTGCTAAATTGATTTTTTCAAGTCACTGTAAACAGCACAAATGGTTGTCGTACGTCATAACGTTCTGAGTACGTTTATGCTAAAAAATGTCGAACTTTCCAATGGAAATGTTAGATGGCGCCAGGCAACACTTAGTGTTGCCTAGGCCTGAAATATATAAAGTAACCCTCGTATTAGTAGTAGTAAATCTTTATTTCAAATAGATATGTTTACATTTATTTAATTCATTTAGTAGATTAATGTAGATAAATTATTTAATTAGGAGATTATGCGGCCATGACAAAAATATTGGTTCTAAAGGTCCCACCGATTCCACTTCTTGACGATATGGAGAATGGATTTGTTAATTTAAGAATTCATATTTAATATTGTATCCTAGTAAAAATTGGGAACATATATAAAGGTTCACACCGATGTCACTTCTTGGCAGTCTAAAGAACACATTTTTCAATTGATCTGAATGAAATTTAAGAACTTACACTTTATATTGGACCTAATCGTCTATAGTAAAAATGGGGTACATCGGTCCATGGTTTGGTATAGTCCCCACCGATGTCACTTCTTCGCGCTCTAGACAATACAATTGATCCGGCTGACATTTAAGAACTTATACTTTATATTGCACTGAACATCGGTCCATATTTTAATATTGCTCTCATATAAAGGATCATTTCCCTTTAGTCTTCTTTTTGTTCTAGAGGACGCATTTTTTAAACCACCATGCGAAAATTTAAGCTTCAGTTCTTTATACATATTGATTTAAATAGTCTCTAGTGAAAATTGAGTATACCAGTATCGGGCCATGTTTTGATAAGGATAAGCCCCTCAGGAAGGTCAAGTTTTTTAACATATTTGTCTGAAATGAAATGTATTATTTAACCTTCAACTGTTTATACTAATAACACTATGCAGCAAAATTTTTGCCGAAGGGCTGCGCGTAACATTTTATGATGTAAAATGAAGTCTTAAACACGAAAAAAATTAAAAAAAAAAATTACCATAAAATTTTTCTTTGATAATACTTTAATGTGGAAACAAAAGTTTAGTAAGTTCGGTAAAACAATTAGAAAAAATTTATTTTTTTTTTCAAAAAAAATAATTTTTTGCTCGAACGAAACAAACCATAACCATAGGAAAAAATCGGCAAAATCGTTTGTTCCATGTTTTGGAAGCTACCTCCTAACGATGCCTATTTGAAGAAGCGCACCATAACTTTCGACAGGATTAACCGATTGACCTAAAATTTGGTATGTGTCAATATTTTTTTCCTATCTCAGGCTAAGGTAAAAGATGGAATATGTTTGTCCATTCCTTCAAGTACCTCCCCCACGAAGGGACAAAATTTAGGGAAATATTGATTATACCATAACTTATATACATAATACTACCCAGAATCTTTCACAATTTCACAGTTTATTGTGAATTATTAGTTTATTAATCGCTATTATCTTAAGAAAAATGGGCAAAGTTGCCGCGCCTCTATACCAATCTCCCATACAAATGGACCATTTTGCACAAAAATTAACGGCTTATAACATTAATTCAGGTCCATACAAATACTTAAAATTTTCTACAGTATAATGCCATAGTATATTAAAAAATGGACGATATTGCCCTTTTGGTACCTCCCAAACAAAATTGCCAAAATAAAAAATTTTTTTTAATTTCCCTATTTTTATACATTTATCCACTTGTTTTTTCAAATAGGCACTGTTTTTTTCGCTAGGATGCTAGCTTTCAAAAAATGGAACAAGCTAATTTCTTGCGAATTTTTTCTATTTTTTATGGCTTTTTTGACGCCAACAAAAAAGGATGTTTTTGAAAAAAACTTCCTTTTCTACATGAAAGTGATGTTTTCAGCATTTTTAATTTCCTCTAATTTAAATGGTATATCGGTTTTATCGAGCTTATATTCCAAAAATTATGGTTCAAATACTAAAGGTAACTCCCATGAAAATTGGAATTCTAGAAAAAAAAAATTGTAAAAAAAACCATAAAAAAATTTCTTTTTGCTTTCATAAGATAGTATCCCTCAATCTATACAAAAACAAAGTTTTTAGGTGTCGGACACAAGCAATTTTTTTGTTGCTTAGTGTAATGGTTATCCGTGAATTTGGTGGCAAACTATGGTTGAGGGTATTATGCAGTCGGCCACTCCCGACTTAGGTCTTCCCTAACTGGTTTTTGTTTTTGGAGAAAACGTTTAAAAAAACAAATTTTGTTAATTGGTTTTCTGGAACAACAACACATCTCAAAAATCAAAATGTTCAATAGAGCCAAATTCCTTTTCTCTCAGTACATTTGATACTAAAGGTGCATAGTTGAGTGTTGGAAAATATTGCCGAAAATGTACGTACCAAGGAGTGTTATATATTGATCGATAGATAATGATTAGTTGAATACAGTTAAGCTAAAATCCCGAAATCGGCATTCATAGGGCTTATATCCAAAATTTTCCAAATGCTCTAAATACACATACATTCCATAAAAATTGAGATTTAAAAAAATATTCTGTTTTGGTTTCATAAAGTACAGGGAGGTCCATATTATGGTTGAACCACCCTTTAGTATGCCCCAATCTACACAAAAAAGTGTTTAGCTCTCGGACACAAAAAAAATGTTTTCTTTATTTCCTTTCTTTCTTCGTCTCTATTGTGTTGTTGCCCCTCCATCGTTTATGTGGGCATTGCTATGCCAAGTTGCTTTCTTATCGGTAAAGCTGAAGTTTCATTTAATAACATATTTACACTAAAAGCGGCAGAGCAACAAAATATTGCTCATGTCTGCTATTAGTCACAATTCGGTGTAATCGACTCTAATATTAGCTTTTTGTTTTCACTCTGGAAAGGGGTTGAGTGGTCATGGTGGGGTACGTCTTACGTCTCCGTTTCGACGCCTCCGGCGTGTGTAAACGTCTTAAATAAGTAATGTGGAGGACTCTGGGGTGACGGCACTCTGGTTGCTCATTTGTTGTTGTTGTTTTCGTTTTGCCAAACTAGCAGGACAATTTGTGGTTAATAATATGACTTGAATGTTTATTTGTCACGCGATACATTCTACGCTCTTTCTCTCTCTCTCTCTACAATTGAGGCCAATTCCACCCATCCCCATTCACTTGACATTTCCCCGCTTGTGGCACGAGCCAACTGGCCAGAGAAAGCAGCTGAAAATTTCACGTCAACTTATTTTCAAGAAGTAACAGAAGCAGAAAATTATTAAATTTTCTTGTCTGACATTGACTTGCTTCCGTCATGACAATATACGAAAGAGGGCGGAACGCGACAGGACGAGAAAGACAACGATTCGGCTCGAACAGACCCGACCAGGCCAGGGTTAGTTTAAGTCATTTATTGATTATTACCAAAAAACACGAGAATGTATTTATGTATTTATTTTCTCACCATTGTTGTTATACAACAAATGTCAATGTTTATTGTGAAAAAAATTTGTATTTAATTAAAAAAAAATACACACACATACTTACACACATTGAATTAAGGCTTGTTGGTGGAGTAGTGCAGGACTAGTGAAAGCTGAGTAAATAATTAATTTTAATATTACTGATATCATAATATTAATTGCATAATATTCAACTGTCATTCGAATAATATCAACTGAATTCGAAAAAGACAAATTGATATTAAAAATATTCCAAAAAATATTTGAAATTGAAAATAGCCAAGTTAAAAAATACACTTCGATTGAAATCCAAAACATTTTATTAAATAAAATTGCAATTGAAATTTTACAAAATTTCTGTGCATAACATTTTATGGTTTAGTATAGTGTCCTAAACACGAAAAAAATATTTAAAAAAATTTTTTAGGTATAATTTTCAACAAAAATTTTTATGGTAATTTTTTTGTTTGTGGATATTTTAATTTTGAAGTACACGCTGAAATCAATCGATTCTGTAGTATATTGTCCCAAACATATTTTGCTTAAAATATATAAATGTTAAGGGTACATTCGAAGTATGTTTGGCACATACAAATATTATATATGTATTTGGGACATACATATGTATACATAAATCTATAGGGTAATTCCAAAGGAAATCGACCCACTCTGAAAATTTATGAATTTCGATATTGCTGAAATTTTGCATGCGCATACTGCAAGATGATACGAAATAATGACAGTTTACCGTGTGTCAAAATTTGTAGCGGTTTAGATTTTATAGGGTGACAAAGTAGGACATCTACATTGTTTTGTAAAAAATTAAGCTATGTTCAAGTCGCCATAACTTTTGAACGGAATGTCAGATTTAATTGAAATAAGTTCCATCTTAAAGATATTAACGATATTTCTAAGTATTACACACATAAAGATAACTATATGTGTATTAAGGATATCAAAAGGACGAAAATGTCCTTAATCCTTAATTATCCTGAAAAATGTATTTTCAATTTTTTTAATTTTGTTTCTGAATATTACCCCCATATTGCTCCATAAAATATAAAATTTTCAGAATGGGTGCTCAATGGGTTCAAAAGATATGACTTATTTAATGTCCGTCTGTCTGTGGAGTGACCGAATGACTTACAAATTAGTATGTGGTAATATTTTCCTCAAACCTACTTAATGTTTTGAAGTGGCCCATTTCGGACCCCTCCTTGTGGTACCTCCCTCACAAACGGTTAAAATTTTGTGACATGTTAAAACTGTTATAACTTCTGTACTACTCATGGGAATTCAATGAAATTTCATACATAGTAATTATTTCACCGTATTTATAAGCTGAACAAAATTGGGCGAAAATGTCACGCCCCTTTTGGTACCTCCCACACAAAGGGACCAATTTTTACAATAAGTTCCCAGCTTATAACATTAATACCAGTGCATAAAAATTCTTGAAATTTTGTGCAGTGTAATATTTTTATAGTACCTACAGGCCAGTACAAAGTGGGCGTTATTGTCCTTCCCCTTCTAGTACCTCCCACACAAATTCAAACAATTTTGTGAAATATTAGAACTTTTTATTTATGTGTTTACTTTAACGAGTTTATAATTTTTCAACATTTAACAAAATTGTTTAAATTTGTGTGGGAGGTACTAGAAGGGGAAGGACAATAACGCCTAAAATTAGAATGGTGAAAATTGAAGCGAGGGATGTCTTTATGACAACGGATTGGGATATTCAGTTTTTTTTTGTATTCGTAGTTTTCGGGGCACAGTGGGGCAAAAGTGTATAATATAGTACAGTGGCTTAAAAATGTCAATGGTTCCAGTGTAACTTTTGGAACATAAACTAGAGATTGGAAGTTAATTTCAGTAATTATAACTCTATGAGGCACAGTGGGAAAAGACGGATCATGGGGAAAATTATGGAGCATGGGGAAAAAAGGGAACAATCTTCCAAAATTGGAACTTAAACATGAGATACGAAGTGTTTATATGGTTTTAGGAGCACTGTGGTCAAAAATGTTTAAATAGTGGAGTGGAGAAAATATGATTAAATATGTTACAGTCGTGGAAAAAGGTTTAAGTATGCTAGCGTGGATACACATTTTAAATACGGTACAGTGAGACAACAATTTGTTAAATATGGTACTGTCGGGTAAACATTTTGTACAGTGAGATAAAAAGTTGAATGGGGCACAGTTGTGCAAAAAGGGTTAACTGTGGTACAGTGGGGTAAACATTTTTATATGTATATGGTAAAGTGGGACAAATGGGTTAAAAATGTACAGTGGGTCGAAAAGGGTTAAATATGGTACAGTGTGACAAAAATGGTTAACTATACAGTACAGTGGGGCATAACTGTGTTAAATATTGTACAGTGGAGCAAAGGAGGTTAAATATGGTAAAGTGGGGCAAAAACTGTTAAATATGGTACTGTGAGACAAACGGTTTAATATGACACAGTGGGGCAAAAAGAGTTAACTATTCAACAATTAGTTGTAATGGTAACGTGGGACAAAATGGGTTAAATATGGTACAGTGGGACACAAATGGTTAAATATGATACAGTATGACAAAAATGGTTACAGTGGGCACAAATAGTTAAATATGGTAACGTGGAACAAAATGGGTTAAGTATGGTACAGTGGGGCAAAAAGCGTTTACTATGGAACATTGGGGCAAAAATGTGTTAACTATGGTACAGTGGGTCAAAAAGCGTACATTTAGTACAGTGGGTAAAAATATGGATGCCGGGAGAGAGGGTAAGTTAAATATGAAATAAGAATGTTTTTTTTTCAAGATTTATGCGTTTAATAGCACTGTGGTGCAAAAAGGTAAAAATTATGATGCAGTTGGGGCATGTAAAAATTTTTCAATATGTTACAGAGGGGGAAAATGTGTTAAATATGGTTTAGTGGAGCAAAAAGGATTAAATATGGTACGGTGCGGTCCCTGAGTGCAAAAGTAGCTCTTACAGCAAAAACCAAAGCTAAGAAATTTTTATTTCCAAATAGGTTCTTCTACTTAAACCGTGGGGAAAAACAATTTAAATAAATGGCACAGATAGGGGACAGAAATTTTGAAATACGGTTTAGGCTTGCGAATTTGGATCTTGAAATATCAATTATCATTTTAAAATATTGTACAATCGTGCAAAATTGGTTAATTATGACACACAAAGGGTTAAATGAGGTACAATGGAGCGATTCACTTTAGATTTTTAAATTCGTATATTGTATATTTTATATGGGTGTGAATGAAGCTATTGGAACATAAACTAGGTGGAAGTTTCTAACCTATGAACCAAAAAAATAGTTTTTCAACGTTCAGAGGTACAGTCGGAAAAGGGATAAATATTGTACCATGATGTCAGGGTAACTCTTGGAACACAAATGAAACGAGGGTTCGTATTTTATATATAAAAGTAATCAAATATTCTTCATTTTGCACCATATGTAATAATCATGTCATTTTGAAAGAACGAGGTATAACTATTTTACAGTACCCTAAACAGAAAATAAATAAAAGATGGGGGATGCGAAGCGCACCGGGTTAAAGCTAGTATTATATATTTGGGAAGATGTTCTTCTAAACAAATCTTTGTTTCCATACTAATATATTTTATTTGAACAATTATTTACGAAACAAATATTTATTTACCTTAAAGTATTCAGAAAATATATCAATATCCTAATTTTAAGACCAGTTTCCTGTTTTTTCAGTAGTTCAACGATCGTTTTTTCAAAAATTTTAAATACATTGTTCGATGAATTGACAACAAATGGCGACTTGGAATAAATATAAATTTAAAATTAGTGCTTTCAGGTAGTATAATTCGAAATCAATAAAAATGAAATTCGAAAAATCTGCAAAGTTTTGAAAAGCTTTTTAAACAAAATATTTTCAGAGAAATTCCCAGACAATAATTTTATTTGTATAAAAACACATATTTTATTTGAGAAAATTAGTTTGCAAATATATTTTGTTGTAATATATTATTATATGCGTTCCAAATAAATTTTATTGATTTACAAATAATATGTATTTGCTCAGAAATATATAATATTTTCGATTCAAACATATCCAAAAAAACAATTTTGCTCCGTGTACTCGTATAAGCTTGACAAACGAGGGTTAACTTTTAAATTAAAATTATTAAATTGTTAATATTACACATTCACGAATAAGCAGAAGTTTAGTAACTGCATTTACAACAACTAAAAAAAATATTGATTCTTTTTTAAAAAATAGTTTTTATTGGCAAGAAAAAGTCCAGAAAAATTGGAAAAAAATGTTTGTTGCAATTTTTGATAGCATAACGAATAAAACAGTGACTATTTGAAAAAATCTATGGATAAATATGGAATAGAATAGATTTTTTTGTAGAAATAAGAGAATCTCAACATAATCCGCTTTATATACCCCAACTATTGTGAACGAGGGCATATAATGGGTGAATTTATGGCAACTTTCTCTTTGCAACACATGTGCAGTTTGGTCTATATTTAACAACACGCTGACAAAAAATCGCATCTGTAGTATATTGTCCCAAATATATTCTGCTTGGAACATATATATGTTTGGGATACATGTGAAACATATAATATTTGGAACACACAAATATTATAAAGGCTTGTTGGAAAGCCCTGTATTTTGTTTGAGAAAATAAGTACGCAAATACTCATGTATTTTGTTCTATAAGTAATATATTAACATTGCATTCCAAATACAGTCGGACCTCGGTTAACGCAACCTTAGATGAACGCAACTCCTCGATTATTGCAACAGGCAAATAATTTGCATTGCTGACTCAGTTAAGGCAACTTTTTCAAAACGCAACTCACATTCTAAAATTTTGATCCAGTTGGCTACGTCTTCTTTTCTTGTTTGAAACTTTGTAAAGACATTTTGAATTTGAACTACCGTTTACTTTGACTTGTGATTTGAGCACTTTGGATTATTTTCTCTGGGAAACCATTAAGGATAAAGTTACGCAAAGCATCCAGGAAACATGAAATCGAATTGAGGAGATTCGACCCGAAAGTATCGAAAATTTACTGAAAAATTGGGTTGATCGGATGAGGGCTGCCGAGCCAGTCGTGGTAGTCATATGATTTTAAAATGGCCTACAAAATTTTAAATGGCCCACACTGCAGATGCTTCTTCAAAGAAAAAAATTCTATGTAATGAATGTCACTAGTGACCAAGAGCGAAATTCTTGATAAACTTGAGAGTGCTTTGTCCGTTAAATCGATCTGCGGTGAATATAATGCTCATAAATCTAAAAAACAGATCCGCATTGCGAAATTTTGTTTCCAATGAGAAAGCTTAATTGTAGAATTTGTGAATATCCCAAAATGGTAAAAGCTTGGAATAAGTGGTTTCTGAAACAAAGCCAGCTCAATTTGCCTATTTCAATTGCAATAAGGAATTTATTGTATAATACCATCCACCGTTATTTGACAAGCTATGCGCGGAGAAATATGTCCTGCAAACTGTACTGGTATTATTAAGCCAGTGGCCCAAATTGTAATAAAATGAACAACATTTTACTGCAAAAAAGCATCTTAGCGCATTTGATCGGATGTGAAATCTCAAATCTTGAACTCAATCAAAACATGTGATTTAAGAAATGTATTTTCTCTTTACCTAAAGCAAGTGAAAATTGATTGATCTCAGCATGCCAATTTCTATTAAATTTCAAATTTATGGTTTCTGTTACAGAAAACAAATCAAATATATTTTTATATAAATAAAATTGACTTGTTTCATTAATCAATCAAGCAGTGGCACTGCCTCGGTTTTCGCAACTACCTCGGTTTCTGCAACTGCCTCGATTTTTATTAGTTGCGTTAACCGAGGTCAGACTGTACATTTTATTGATGTTGAAATAAAATTTATTTGTTACGAAATATTTAATATTAAAAATTTTTTGTTTCACGTATATTTTCCTTGATTCAAACATATCAAAAAAGGCAATTTTGCCCCTTTTACGATCAATCTTACATCAAGTATTGATCAGGTTTAAATGAAATATGATTAGGTTTAAATCAAGTTTTGGTCCAGTATATTAGCAGATTCTATCAGAAATGTCTTCATTGAAGCCCCTTTTGCACTCAAATCAAATTCTTAAAATTCATAAATCAATCACTTTATTCTGCTTAAAATCAAGCCCGATCAGCCTTAAAGAGCGCCAAAATTAAGAAATCAGCGCTTAAATATCCGCACTTGAATCAAGTATTTTGTACTTGGTTTAAGACAATCCGTACTTACCGTACTTTTGACGCCGTTACAGCTTGTTTCTTTCTGTGTAAATTTTCCGGATTTTTTTAACCTTTTTATTTTTCAAATTAAATTAATAATTTAGTAGAATTTTTAAATTGTATTTATTAAAAAAAAAAGTTAATTTCTCTATTTTTCCACTTTAGCTTATAATGAAAACCTATCCTTTTGCTTTTTAATGTATGTATGTATATCAATAATAAATTTCACCTACCACTTCTTGTCTTTTCAGGTAAGTTCAGAAATTAACTTGTTGGTAACTGGAATTACAATTAGTGTAAGTTAAACAAATTTAAAGACATTCAAATTTGCCTAAAACTATGTGAGTATGGCAGCTGCCACAAAGCCCCTAATATTTTGTTGGGTGGGGGGACTTGGCAGACCTTGGAAAAGCAAATGGTGCTTTTGCCATCTACCCTATGGGATATTTGGTATGTTATCCTGGGATTTAGAGGTACATATCTGAATGGTCCTGCAGCACTGAACCTTACATGCACATATTCATGCAAGTGCATGCGAGAGGGTACATATGTGCGTGTGTTCGTCTGCAACTACACCACTCTTTGTGTGCAAAGCCGAAAATTTAACGAGTTTAACGAAAATTCTTATGTCTCTATGTGATTCGGATGGAAATGAAATCAAAACGAGGCGAATTCCAAACACATAAATAATGTTAGAGGTAGAGGAGAGATACACACGATACGACCAACCGACCGACCGACAAACTGAACCACTAGCAACAACTGCAACTACAACGATAGGCTATTGCAGCAACGACAAACCAAACTAACAATTCCAAAACTTCTCTCTATTGCGAATTTTTTCTGAGTTTTTGTAGTTGTGTTCCAAAGTAATGGCATCTAATGCAGAGGAATGGCAAGGTAATGCTTTTCCCCCTTCAAACCCTTACTCTTTCATTGTTCTCTCCATTTGTTAGATGGGATACAAAAAAATGTTTTTACCAAAAGTTCACCTCTCTATGAAGTACAATATTCGGTGTAGAAGTGTAAAAAAAGAATGTGTCAATAGATGGTGCTGTTGGGGTTTTCCAATTTCCGGGGACCTACCGAAACTTTATTTTTTAAACTTAAAATTCTGCATACATAGTCCGAAAAATGAAATGAAAAAATACATATCGCCCACTCACTTCAAGAGTGACATAACTCAAAATTTAAAATTTTTGAGATTGCCTTACAAAAAATGCGAATTTTGCAAATGTTCATAAATTATTCGTAGCGAAATTTGGTCTATAAGTAAGCAACCATATTTCGGATTATTTAAGCGTATTTCAACATCTTATTTCATGTTACTTATCTTTTTATACGGACTTAAAGTTACACATCTTGGCTATTTACAATTTTGAGTTATGTCACTCTTGAAGTGAGTGAGTGATATATGATTTCATTGCTGAGAATAGCATTGCTTTTAACTCGGAGTTAATTCTATATTGCAATAAAGGAGTATACACGCTGAAAAAATCGCCTATGTAGTATATATATCGTCCCAAACGTATTCGGCTGGAAACATACATATGTTAAGGGTACAGTCCAAATATACAGGGTGGCTGATATGTATTGCAACCAACTTCAGGTTGGTATCATTTCTAAACCGCTAGTCTGATAGCTGACAGATTTATTTCAGTGACAGTTCATTTTATTGTTTACAAGCTTACAAAAGCATTTTGATCTATTGCATTCAGAAAAAAAGTTATTCGTGATGGAATTAAAGTTATAGCGTGATTGCTTTATATTTGGGTGGAAAAACACAAGTGGCTATCGTTAGAGACCGTGATACTGGCAGTGTTGCATCGCGTCCAAAAAGTGGACGAAAAAAACGGTAACAACACCAGAAATGATCCGAAAAGTGAAGGACAGATTTGATCGAAATCCACGCCGCAGTGGTAGAAAAATTGCTCGTGAGGTGAACATATCGCAAGAACGGATACAACACATATTAAAAAAGGGGTTGGACTAAAGCCATTGAAGTTCCAAAAAGTGCAAGAGCTCACCGATGCACAAAAAAAGTTAGACTGGAAAGAGCCAAGGAGTTGCTTCGTTTGCACGAAAGTGGCCAGTTACCGAATTTGGTTTTCTACGATGAGAAGCCATTCCAAATTGAGCAGTTGGTGAACAAACAAAATGATCGGGTTTACTTGCCAAAGATGTCAGCTGAAAATGTACACCTTCGATTGGCCACCAGAACTCAAGCGCCGCCGATGGTAATGTTGTGGGCCGCCGTAACGGCCGATTAGGTTAGGTTAGGTTGAGTGAGGATGGCACTTGGCGAGTGAGACCAAGCGCCCACTGAGACCATGCACGATCCATTGTGATTCCTCATAGTTCCTCTTCTCCAGTCCCTCAGTTAATTCTTGCGTTGCAATCTGATGCCTTGCAGAATTTTAGAAGTTTAAGCGGATCCAATCCTTTTAATTCGTCAAGTGTCTGAAAGAAAAATTAACCGAGTATCTTGCTTCTTCTAAATGATAACATTATACGTTGGCATAGGAAATGAAGCGTATCTTCGACGGCGTCAGGATCCTGACACCAACGACAAATATCATCACTTCGTAAGCCAGTTCTAAACATATGCTTACCAAGACTATTATGTCCTGTTATGAGGCCAACAATCAAACGTACTTGTACTTTGTCCAAGCTTAGCAGCATCTCTGTATTCTTTATTGACCCTTCATCCCATAGCGATTTTGTTTGCTCACATCCGGCTGTTGAAAGCCATCTCTGATGCCAGATGTTCTTGTATTTTGTTTTTATACCATAATAAGCCAAAGAGAGGGGCGGGTATGCATCCGCCTCAACAATCCTCGAGGACGATGGTCGCTCCCCGCTCATATTCATCGACCATGGGTTCAAAATAAATGCCGCATATTATCGGGAAAATTTCCTAAAGACAGTATTGAAGCCCTGGGCAGACAAACATTTCGGCCGCAGACCATGGACATTCCAACAGGACTCAGCACCATCGCACTCAGCAAGGGTCAACCAAGAATGGTTTAAAAAGGAGGTTTCTCGCTTCATTTCTGCCGCACAATGGCCACCAAGATCTCCGGATCTCAATCCGTTGGACTTTTGCGCCTGGGGCATTTTAGAGAGTAAGGTTCGCACTAAAAAATACCAAAGTATCGATCATCTCAAGACGGCGCTTCGCCGGGAATGGGCCAAAATACCGCAGAGCCACTTTCGTGCAGCGTGTGATGACTTTGTCGGCCGTTTGAAGGCCATAATTCGTGCCAAATGTGGCCAATTCGAACAAATCTAAATTGTTTCTAAAATGTTATGTTATTTCCGACATTTTTTGATTTGGAACAATAAAATTTAAAAAAAAAAATAAAAAAAATATAGCGCTTTACTTTGTTGCATTACATATCAGCCGCCCTGTATAAAGTACGAATTTTGTTGAGATTCTCTTATTCTCTTATTTGTACTAAAACTGCCGTTTATCCATAGATTTTCTTCAAATATGCATTGCTTTCTTCCTTATGAAGCTACATTTCAAAATATGGAACAAATGATTTTTTTTTCTATTTTTTAAACAAATTTTTTCTAATTGTTTTAACGACAGTTACTAAACTTCTGTTTCCACATGAAAGTGTCATTGCCAACATTTGTAGTCCTCATAACTTCTTTCTAGGAAAGGGATTTTAAAGAAATTTTTTTTTAAAAAAATTTACCAAAAAAAAATGTGTTTAACATTCTGTTTGTGTTTAGGACTCCATATTACACCAGAAAATGTTATGCGCAGCCCTTCGACAAAAATTTTGTTGCTTAGTGTTATAGATTAAACGGGAAAATAAATCCAGCGAAAACGGTGTTTTGACGATTAAGAACTACAAAATCAGATATGAATTTAGATGTAATAGTTTTAGAGAATATATTATTCATAATTGACATAATCTCTTTATCTGACTAGGCTAAAGTTTCAAATGAAATTCGGTGGAACTCTCACAGTATAACTTTTTTTGCAGTTTCTGGGTTTCAAGGTGCAGCGTTTGGGTGGGTGGTTTATTTTCTTATCAGCCAGCCGAACGAATGTTTATTTCCCTAGAATTGGTGTGGAGAGAGAGAGAGAGTAAGTGTTAAGCAGACAATCCAGTCCAGGCATCCATGCAAACTGAGTGTTTGTCTTTGTTTACGACTCAAACCTGTGCCAAAGTTGGCCAACAACAAATATGTTTATCCTATTTTTGCCCCGGAAATAAGGAACGAGTTTTGTGCGTATGTATGTGTGGGGAATAAGTTCCACCACTCTCCACCAACTGCTTGGCGGCCTGACTGATGCATTAGTTAGCAACGCATCCCGGGAATAGTTCAACAATTTTGCAGCAGCTCCCAAAAACTTTGGGGCAAAAGCTGTGCGTAGGGTACACCCAAACACACTTTCATTCGAACAACTACAATTTTCCAGAGATGCCAACTCACGCATATAGACGCACAAACATAAACAGGACAACAACTCTCTGGGCTTTGCTCGGGTCGGATCGGCAGTGCACTGCTGCAACATCCTCAGAGCGATTGAGTGAGTGAGTGTGTACGGGAATACAAGAGTGCGTGTAGTGCGTGTTAGTGCGAGCGCAGGATGCAAGTGCCAGTACGACGAGTGCGAGTGATGCCTATTTTGCAACTCCAGATAATCTTTAGTTTTCATATTCGCCACATCAACGTATTGTGCCTTCGTCTGTGTTGTTGTATTTGTTCTCATTTTACGAGCTAAAAGCTTTACCCCAACCAATACATTCACACAAAAATTTGTTTCCATCGGAGTTATGTGGGGTAAGTGGGGTGGGGCTTCTGGTGCCGATGTCAATACCAATGCTGCATCTGTCGCTGCCTTCGTCGCCATTTTCCCATGAACTCTTGTCGCTTGAATCAACCTTGCACTTGCTTGCTTTCATTCGAAGAGTCTAGATTTTTTTTACGTATTTGTTTACCCACTTTGTTCACACAACCATCCCAGTTGCTCTCCCTCAAAAGGGGTATAGGATTCCTCGGAGAGCAGTAACTTTCGTTTGTGGTGCAAAGAGGGCCCGAATGATAAATTGGGAAAATAAGAACAAATTCACGATTCTTCTAATAAGAACAAATAGGGAAAAAAATAGAACGAAATTATTTCCTCTATACTTGAAGCACTGATACACACAAAGAAATAGTTATTTCTTCAAGAAATTGCGAATTGCTAGACAACCACGAATTTCGTTTGCTAAATCCGAAAACTATTTTTTTAAATAATTTATTGTTTTTATAAAAATAAATTACTGTTGCCGCAAATACACAGTGGTGCACGCTGAAAAAATCGCTTCTGCGGTATATTGTCCCAAACATATTATGCTTGAAACATATATATATACATATATTTAGGGTACACTCCAAATATATATTTGACACATACAAATATTATATGTTTAGGAGAATGTTGATCTAAACAAAACTATGTTTACATACTAATATTTTTATTTAGATATATTTTTTCCCAAACAAAGATTTATTTGCATAAAAATATATCGATACTTTAATTGTTTTAAGCTTTCAGCAATTAAAAGCTAATATTTAGAAATTTTAAATATTTGTTAAATTTCTTTATAACTAAAATCTTTTATAACAATAAATTGCTTTGATTGATAACAAAAGAAGACTTCCAATAGTTAGACATTAAATATAAATGCTTTAAAACCAAAGATAATACTATGTATGTGATTTTAAACTGGAGTGTATAATTCCAAATTTTTTAAAACTAATATTCGAAAAATTAAGCAATATTTTGAAAATATTTTTTTTTAATAAAAAATATATTTGGAGATATCATAAACAATAATCTGTTTGTATTAAACACATAATTTATTTGAGAAAATTAGTTGGCAAATATATGTTGTTCTAATATATAAACATATGCGTTCCAAATACATTTTATTGATTTTCAAATAAAATGCATTTGCTGAGAAATATATAATATTTCAAAGTTTGTGTTCCAATTATATTTTCTTTCGATTCAAACATATCAATGAAGGCAATTTTGCCCCGTGTGCACTTATCTAAAATGTCGTTCCAAAGTGATTTTATCATTAAACAGATATGTATGTAATAATTTCAGTCGTGTAACCCCACTAAATTAGCCTTACTAGAGAAAGGGTGAAATCTTGTGCTCATTATATAGTCATTATAAAATTAAGTATGTAGTCTAAACGTCATTCAAATGGCCTCCACGACCATTTGAACTACGGAACGAATTCGATGAACCCAATGTTCGAGCAATTTTTCCACTAAATCAAGTCGTATGTCATGAATGGCACCTTCAATATTGACTTGTAAAGCTTGAAGAGAGTCTGGTTTATTTCGATAGACCAATGACTTCATATAACCCCCCCCATTCAATATCACAATTTCTTGAAATAATCGAATCTCCAAACTTTTCTCGCAACAATTCAATTATTTCATTTGCTGTGTGGCACGTAGCCACAATCGGTCAATGGCTCTTAACGAGAGCTAAAATATTGCTCATGGGTGTTAAGGTCGTAGGTCGACTGGAAAGTGTTTTTTTTATTTAAAAAAAAAAAATGGACTTAGAATCATTTCCAAATGTTGCTCTAGCTCCTTAACGGTATGTCGGATCGGGAATCGGTCAGTGGCAAAAAGATTGCTCTTAACAAGGGCTGAACTATTGCTCATGGTTGTCAAGGTCGTAGGTCGACTGGAAAGTGTTATTTGTTATTTTATGAACTTAAAAAAAATGGACAGCTTTTCGTGAAAAACGCACGAAAAGTTGCAATTGGAGAACGATTATTTTGATAATAAAATAATTTGTAAACGTTGTTCTTGCGTATATCTCTCCATGATAAAATTGTAAACACTACTGAATACAATGAAAAACAAATGACCTATTGGAAAACCCGTCAGTTAATTTTGGCTAAAATGTTTATAAGCAGTCATTTTTTCTAAAATTTTTTTTTGGAAAGTTTTTTTTTTAAAAAACCTTTGTAGACAAAATGCCTCCGCCCTCGATTTTCTTCAAATTTTCACAGAATATTCGTCGCACTAATGCACCGTGGTACGAATTCAAAAAGGGGAAGTAATTCGACCGTTTCTTAACCAAACAACCGACTGCGACCAAACTTGGCATGGTAGATGAAGAGGTGTTGGAGAAGTTAAGTTTTATATTTGGGCCCTCTATGTCAGACAGGGGCGGAGCTAGAGGGCCTCAAAGTTGGCCAAAGTTCCGATTTATAAAATATCGGGCAATAAAATTTCCTATACAAAGTGCAAAATAGCCGGGCATGACAATCTGCTGGCGTCAAGTTCGGTGACATCTTCGCTCACCTTTTAATAAGAATATAAACAATAATGTTGTGCAGAAATTAGACGTCAATATCACAGTACAATACATGGTCACAGTACAATACAATACAGTACAATACATGGATTTCGTTCAAGGTGGGTTTTTGCACTTATTCTATATTTTTTTTCTCGGTATACCGCACGGAATATCTCTTTTGTGTCTGAAGCAAAGCTGTAGATATTGAATAGGAGAAAAAAAATGCGGAACAAACCTACCCGCAAAATTGCATCCAGTGCCTTAAAAAATCCATAACTTTTACAAATGTTACGTCCCCAAAAATCCAATATCTGTTTTTAATTTGTGAGTGTCTGGGGCATACTCTGCGTAAATCGAATGGGTAGCATTTTTTTAATTAAAGTTTAACAAAAAATATAAATTGTTGTAAAAAATAATTCCACAAAAAATGGCCCGTTAAGTCGTCTTACAATCGACATAAAATTTATAAAAATTAGTTCTGTCGTTCAAGTGTAATTAAACATTTCGTATAAGCGAAAAAGCATCAATTTTTTTAATTACAAATCCCCAATTTTTCAAATGATGTTCTTTCAAATGATAACACTGTGCTAGTCCAAAAATGTAACAGAAAGGAGACCCTATGGATAGTCCTATTTCGGCCATGCTGAATCCAGTAGCATTAGCCGTTCTTCTATGTTAGCTCTTGTTTTCGCGATATTCGACCACAAAGTTTGTTGGGAAATCAGAGAGGTGACTTATCTCTTTGGTTATTTTGAAGTGGAAGACTTCGGAATATACGCTTCAGTCCAAAGATCGAAATAAAGGGAACATTTGGACAATTATTTTTCTCAAAACAGTCGTCCACGCTTCTCACCCCCTTACTCCTGAAAAAGTGCAATGAAATCTTATCATATGTTAAAAATCATACATATCGTCGACATTTTTAGCAGGCATCGTTGAGAAAAATATTCCTCGCGAAGAAATACTATAAGTCCTTTCTCAACTTTTTTATGAGAATTAAGCAAATTTCGAGTTATTACATAATTTGTGTATTTTTCTGCTTATAGCAGAAAATATTTGAAATTTTTTTTTACTTAAATTATTGTAAATTATTTTTTCGTTAGTGTTAATGGAAATTTCAAAGGTAACCAGCAAAACCTGCTAAATTGTGAAACCTGCTAATTTTTCATAAATATGTTGAAAGGAGATTCATAGTAATATTTCGCGAGGAACATTTTTTTCAAAGACAAAAACTAAAAATGTCGATAATTTGTATGACGTTTGACATATGGTAAGATTTGATTGCACTTTTTCGGGGGTAAAGTGGTGAGAAGCGTGGTTGACTATTTTGAGAGAAATAATACTTGAAAGGTTCCCTTTATTTCTTTCTTTGGACTGAAGCGCGTTTTCGGAAGTCTTACACTTCAAAATCACCTCCGAGATAACAAACCTCTCTGATTTTTTTGCAAACTTCGTGGTCGAATATCGCGAAAACAAGAGCTAACCTATAAAAACGGTTAGCTCCATTGGATTCAGCAAGGTCGAAATAGGTATATCCATAGGGTCTCCTTTCTGTTACATTTTTAAAGTGTCCATTTCGAGCACAGTGTAATAAACATTCCCCATTCAATTTGAACTTTCTGTGTTTTTTTTTTCTTTAAAAAAGTAGGGAACCTCGAAATGGATCACCCTATATATTTGATTGAAGACATTGTCCATCAATTGATTGTCATTGATTTGTTGCAAGACAACGTGTTGCACGACATTGTTGGCGTTTTTGTGAAAATGTCATCGATGATTCTCTTTGGCTGTCCCCTAAGTGACTTCAACGATTTATAAAGGACTTGGCCCCGCTTCAGTGACGTCTTTCCCTTGCCATTAGTATTTTGACAATATTTGTTGTATGTATGTACAACTCTCGAAAGGAGTAACGGATTGACTTCAAATTTGGTATGTGATAAGATTTTTGTCTATCACAGGCTAAGTTTGAGGATTGGACAACCACTCCTTGGTCCACTCTTTCTAGTACCTACCTCTACCCTACCTTAACATTTACTGAAATATTAATTCTCTAATAATGTCTAAACTACTTCGATCCGAATCCTTTGTAGTAATAGTTTATCCGTCGCTATCGCCTTAAGGAAAAAAGTGTAGCCACACATTTTGGGACTTCCCACACAAAGGGACCTTTTTGTACAAATACGTAACTACTTACTTCTTCAATACCGGTCCATATAAATACTTGCAATTTTGTGCAGTGTAGTGTTTTTATAGTACCTACAGTCTTGAAAAAATAGGCATTATTTCCACGCCCCTTGTGGTACTTCCCACACAATTGGACTATTTTGCACCAAATGTTAACTGCTTATAGATTTAATATTAGTTGATACACATACTTGACATTTTGTACAATGTAATGCTTTTTTAGGACCTACAGTCAAGTGAAAATGGGCGTCATTGGCATGCCCCTTTTGGTACCTCCCACACTATCATGCACCAAAAGTTTAATACCAGTGAATACTTTAATTTTATTTAATTCAATTTAAATTGATAAATATTTAATTAAAACAAAAAATCAAATTAATTTACAAATATTTTTTTGGGACTGAAGGTGAGGGGATTCATTAGTGGCTTTACCTGACTGAACTTTCTTACTTGTTTTTTGTTTGAAAACTTGAAAGAAATGGCTCGGCGGTAAATGATATTCCAGCAATGAAGAGGTGAAGGTTGAAATTTATGTATATTTGTTGGAACATGACGGTTCTTACTAAAAACTGGGTAACGAAACTATTAAAATCACTGGAAAAAGTGTATCGAGCTTAAAGGAGATTATGTTGGGAAATAGAGATACATTTTGCCAAATTTGTTGTGGTTTCTTTTTAGGTCAGCTAATTTCTCGTATATCATTTTCTACGGGCCAAAAGTGTAACACGTCGAAGGAGTGACCTAAGACATCAATTATATTTGGCGGAAATCCGTTTTGTGTCATTTGAAGTTGATTTGAGCAATGTCCGTCCGTGTCGCTATGGCTGGTGCGCACGATAACTCTCGATAGGAGTAGCCGATTGACTTTAAATTTGGTTCATGTTAATATTTTTTCTATATCATTCTATCATCGAACCATTTTGGTCCACTCCTTCTAGTATCTCGCCCACAAAGGGTCAACATTTAATGAAATATTGATTCTTTAATAACATCTATACTATATATCAGAATCTTTGACCATTCCACAAATAGTTTTAGTTTCTTGGTCGCTATCATCTTGATAAATATGGGCGAAGTTGCCACGCCACTTTTGGTTCCTCCCATACAAATCGACCATTTTGCACAAAAAGTTAACGGCTTATAACTTTGATGCATGTCCATACAAACACTTGAAATTTCGCGGAGTGTAATACTTCTATAGTCTCGTGAAAAATGGGCTTCATTGTCACGCCCCTTTTTGTACCTCCCATGCAAATGGACAATTTTGCACAAGATTTTAAATCTTATAACATCGATTCCAGCGTATACAGACACTTGATATTGTTTACAGTGTAATGACCGATATTTTGTTTATACATAATTGTCATGGATCCTTCTATCATAAGAAAAAATATTAAGATAATTCTCTGAACACTTTTGGTATTATTTACAATTAACATCGTCCGTTTAATATCGTACTTCAATACAGTCAAAATACTAAATTACACTACAATTTGAATTTGGGTCAAACAATTCACTCTAAACAACATACTTAATTAGATATTAATGCAGGGTTATAGAAACAAACAAAATATACCATAAAATTATTTGTTATCAATCCCCAATCAATATTAAAGTTTTGGAAATTTTTTTCAGGATAAAAAGCAACCCTTTATTTTTATTTTTGAAATAGCATTATATATTCGACAAGTTAGACATCAGAATAGTATCAAAAATTGACCCCGAAACGACGACGAACGCTGTCAATATTCTCGATCTGGCCGAACAACCTGCTAAGGTGTTTTCATGTTACCCTCTTACTCAAATTGTGCTCTTAGAAGGTCGATTATGCACATCTAAATATTGCGAGTTATGCATTTTTTATCGAACATTTACCTTTCATAATGCAACATGTGGAAATTCAATTTTAATTAATCTTTAGAGTTGGTTCCTGTTCGAAATTACATAGATACATATGTTTATGGTACCATGATTCGTATGAATAATAGTTCGTTATATAATAATAATAATACGCCACAGTGGTATATCTTATGCATGTGGTAGCACGGTGCGTATGCATAATACGCCATATCAGAACATGAACATACGCCATTAGTACAGAACATGATTTTGGGACTCAATTCTGAGGACGTAAAAGTAGCCCCAAAAACAAGAACTTTTGCATCATTCGTTTAGTCATGTTGGCTCAATTAATTAATAATGCCCATACGATTTTTATACCCTTCACCATAGGATGGGGGTATATTCATTTTGTCACTCCGTTTGTAACACCTCTAAATATTGATCTGAGACCCCATAAGGTATATATATTCCTAATCGTCGTAAAATTCAAAGACGATTTAGCCATGTCCGTCTGTCCGTCCGTCTGTGGTAATCACGCTACAGTCCGCAATAATAGAGCTAGGTTGATCAAATTTGGTACAAATACTTCTTATAGTTGCAGGTTGTTTGGGATTGCAAATGGGCCATATATGTCCATATTTAGATATAGCTCCCATATATAGCATCTAACTTGTTGTGATTCCTACTGTTCTCATCTACTATATTTTTTGTGTTTTCGGTGTTGTTTTCTTTAGGTTTGAGTTATTTTGTGAGGTCGCATGCTATCCATGGTGGAGGGTATATAAGATTCGGCATGGCCGAACTTAACGCTTTTACTTGTTTTTACTCATGGCGGATTTTTAGCACTTTTTCTATATTTTTTCTCGGTAAAACGTACGGAATATCTCTTTTGTGTCTGAAGCAAAGTTGTAAATATTGAATAGGAGAAAAAAATGCGGAACAAACCTACCCGAAAAAAGTGCATCCAGTGGTTTAAAAATCAAAAATGCCCACATAGTCATAAAATATTTGTCAGTAAAATATTGAAAAATACATAATAAGTAAACCTATAAAACAGAACAAAATTTTTGCGATTTTTAAGGCACTGGATGTACTTTTTTTGGGTAGGTTTGTTCCGCATTTTATTTCTCCTATTCTATATCTACAACTTTGCTTCAGACATAAAAGAGCAAAAAAAGTCGTATGGCCATTAAATTATTAATTGAGCCAACTAGACTCAACGAATGATGCAGAAGTTCTTATTTTTGCGGCTACTTTCACGTCCAATTCTCAGAATTGAGTCCCATATTAATGAGCTGAATAATGCTGTTTTCTGTTATATATTTCTCTTGTACAACAGTACGTATGAATAATATTAATGTGTATTATAATATTAATTCGCCACCATGCCAAGTATTTACGCATAAGCATTACTCGTGAACGAAGTTACTCCAACTTCCCAAAAGCTCTTAAATATTGATCCTAAAATTATCATACTGTCACATACCACCACTTAGTATGCACTTGATTTTAAGATGCACATATAACCAAGGGTCGCATTCGAACCAATTGCCCACTTGACAACGTATACGGAAATTCGATTTGTGCTGGAACATTGCGGAGCCTTTCGAATTCGACCCAGATTGACGAATGGGTGGATGCATCGGTAGATGGATGATGGATACATTATGTTGTACGATGAAAAGTTTTGTACATATTTGTGAGTTTGGGTGTACTTGTTTTTCGACGCACCCGTTTCGTTTAATGGATACTGAATTTTTCGTTCGACTTTGGTTTGTTATTTTTTTGCGACAAAAATAACAATATCCAAAAAAAATCTCTTTAAAGTTATATACACGCGAAAAGTTTTGTTTGTGGGTGGTTTACTTAGTGAGGGCGGTTGGTGGTGTTCTGATGTGCTTAGGTATAGATGACTTTATGTACAAATGGGTTTAGGGTGTACTGCAATTTTTCTGCAGAAAAGTTCAAATGTAGTGAGTGGTTCAAACAAGTTAGAAAATCTCAAGCTTGTAACCTGACTGAACATACTCTTACTTTCAGGAAAATATAACATGGAATTAAGTATTTTGCGAAAGAGATGCCAGAACGATTGGTAAGATGTTGTTCATTCTGTGTCAGACTGGGCATTGTAAAATTAATCAAATTTGAGTAAAATTAAAACAAATTTGAGTTCAAAAATCTGGCTTGATTGCAGAGATGCGTTTGATGGCTGTGTGTATTAAAATTTCTCGTGCTACTTGCATTCGAATAGCGTTTTTTATGTTGGCACACTTGTCTCCAAAATATATGTTGTTAGTTGAGTTTGTTTGTGTTTAGTTTAGCTTGTTTGTGAGAGACATAACAGTTAGACGTGATTTGCTAGTGCGCAAATTTCTGCTGGGGAAAAAATGGATCAACAATTTTGATGATCGGTTAAAGATAATGTCAGTCTAAATTTTCCTAAATTTATTTCAACCAAATCGGATAAGTCGTTTCCTAGTTATGATAAACATGATTCCTCAACAAATGGGCAATTTCTCGACAATTTTGCGATTTTGAATCAGTAGATGCTGTTTTTTGAAACCGATTTGTTTTACATATTTTTCTTCCAGTCTATATCTACAATTATGCTGAGAGCCATAAAACAAAATTCCCATTGGTTAACTAGATATACATAGGCGTTCGAAAAATTACATCTTCTCAGAAAAAATGCTCAAAATCAAATTTCAGTCGAAATATTCACGATACGATAAAATCCGAATTGGAGCTAAACCAGGATTTTCAGACTCTCAAGTCAAAACGGGGTCAAGTTTTTATGTGTTGCACTCAAAATCTACCTTTAATATTAATGTTATTTCTGAAAATATTTTCTTTGCTCAACTGGTTTTCGATATTTTCCAATGAATGAAATTTGACAACAGGTAATGTTGATTTACCATTTAAGTCCCGTCCGTAGGATATAGCCCTTAAGCTCGGCTGTAATCTGGTAACAACGTTTATAAATAACAATAATTAATGTATCCATTTTGAAAGAGTGACTTAAGGTGCCCATCTGTCTGGTTGGTGCGCCCAATAAATCCCGAAAGGAATTTGACATCAAATTTGGTAAACCTATGTATAAACGATTGCCAGATCGGACAATATTTAAAAAAAATGCCGGAAAAATTCAACCCTGTGAACATACAACCTTGTGAACATTCAATTTTTGTCTTACAACGTTGGCAGAAAAGTCATTGTGAGATAATTTACAGATTGTTAGATGTGCGCAGTTTATGCAAGTGACAAGGGCGCCGTCAGAAAACATTTTATTGGCAACACTGTCTATAAAATATTTTTATTGGCAATCATATAAAAATATAAATATTTACAAAATATATTGAAAATACAAGAAATTGTAAGTTTTTCTTGCAATCGTCTGAACTGTCAATTCACCTTTGCCTAATATTCTGTCATGGTCCGTACATTTGCAGCACTTTAACAGGGTTGATAACGCTGTTCGATCTGACAATCGTCTATACATAGCTTAAGAAGATGGACCATATAGGTTCACTCTTTCGAGTGTGTCCCCCATAAAGGGTTAAAATTTAGTGTAATATTGTTTCTCTGATAACTTCTATGTTAACTATTTGAAACTTCTGTAATTCCACACATCTGTCGCTATCATCTGCAGAAAAAAGGACAAATATGACCCTACCGTTTTGGTATCTCACTTAGTTATCGAGTTATCGAACGACACAGTTTGAAAAATTATTATTTTTTAACTTTAACATCGGATAACTCGATAAGTAAGCGAGATATCGATAAAATGCACCTTAATATTTCTTCTTCTTTTGAGGCGGTGTATCCAAATATGTCATCAGATCGAGGCCTCGTATATTATACACTTCCGTCATTATACTGCGGGACATATTTTTAAAAATTTCGTATAATTTGTTTTAAAATTAAAAATGTTATGTGTACCTCCTATAATAAAGTAGCTATTCTTAAATGGATTATATCTACCTATCTGAAATATTGAATTCTGCAAAAACCTTCAATGCCAACAATAATATCGATATTGGTCCGTAATAACGGGTTTGTTTTCTAATAAGAGTGATATGATTTCTTTGGAAAAAAAACACATTTATTGTTAAGGAAATTCAAAAGCATTTTATTTAATGTGAAGTACAATCGATACAATTAAGTTCTAAATAAAACGTCATTCAAATGGCCTCCACGACTTCTTCTGCAGGAACGAATTCGATGAATCCAATCTTCAAGCACTTTTTCCACTAAATCAAGTCGAATGTCATTAATGGCACGTTCAATATTGACTTGTAAAGCTTGAAGAGAGTCTGGTTTATTTCGACAGACCAATGACTTCAAATAACCCTACAAGAAATAGTCTAATGGTGTTAAATCACAACTTCTTGGAGGCCATTCAATATCACAATTTCTTGAAATAATCGAATCTCGCAACAATTCAATTGTTTCATTTGCTGTGTGGCACGTAGCCAAAATCGGTCAATGGCAAAAAGATAGCTCCTAACGAGAGCTAAAATAATGCTCATGGGTGTCAAGGTCGTAGGTCGGCTGGAAAGTTTTTTTTTTGGATTAAAAAAAAAATGCATTATTATTAGCCTCATTTTCAAATGTGAACGGAAAGTTTATTATTGCTCTAGCTCCTTAACGGTACGTCGGATCGGGAATCGGTCAATGGCAAAAAGATAGCTCTTAAGGTCGTAGGTTGACTGGAAAGTGTTTTTGTGGATTTTAAAAAAATTGACATAGCGCACGAAAAGTTGCAATTGGAGAACGATTATTTTGATAATAAAACTAAATAAAGTGTTGCCCATATTCGACGGACTCATGTTTTTTTAAAAAAAATCAAAGAAAAAAATAAAAATTTGGCGGTTGGCAATCTTAATCATTTAATTTGTTCCAAGTAGATTTGTTTACATCAATTTTTGAATATGATATCTCTCAAATGGCCGCCTCTGGCGTTGATGGCGTATTGTGCCCTTTTTGCAGCATTTTCCATCGTTTTCGCCAACATTTCGGCCGGAATAGCGGCTATTTCTTCACGAATGTTGTCCTTGAGCTCTTCTACGGTCCTTGGCTTGTTAACGTAAACCTTTGACTTCAAATATCCCCACAAGAAGAAGTCAGGCGGCGTCAAATCGGGCGAACGCGGTGGCCAGTCCAAATCACCACTTTTCGACATCAAACGGCCCGGAAACAAATTCTTCAGAAAATCGATTGTTATGCGACTTGTGTGCGGTGGAGCGCCGTCTTGTTGAAACCAGAACTGCCTCATACGCTTTCGACGAATAATTGGCATCACAAAATTGGTCATCATGTCGCGATAACGCTCCTGGTTGATGGTAACAGCATGGCCATTTTCGTTTTGGAAGAAAAACGGCCCAATGACCGTTTTCGCACTAACGCCGCACCAAACTGTGACTTTTTCGTCATGAAGAGGCAATTCTTGAATCTCCTGAGGATTTTCAGTGGCGTAAATACGACAATTTTGCTTATTTACGGTCCCATTCAATGTGAAATGGGCTTCATCGGACATGATAATTTTGTTCCAAAATTGCTCGTCATCATCGGCCATTTCGATGACTCGTTGGGCCCATTCCAATCGACGAGGCTTGTCCGCAGGCAACAATCTTTGCGTCAATTGAATTTTGTACGGGAACAAATGCAAATCAACGCGAATAATCCGTTGTAAAGTGGACCGAGCCATGCCCAACTGCTGAGAACGGCGTTTTTGGGATGTTCTTGGGGACCTCTCAACACTGGCTCGTACGGCAGCGATATTCTCGGCCGATCGCCTTGGTCGACTTTTATTTGGCCTCTTCGGATTAGAAAGAGCCTCACCAGTCGAAAATTTTTCGTATAAACGCTTAATGGTGTTCTTAGAAGGCGCACTTCTCACATTTTTTAATATTTTAAAAGCACGTTGAGTTTTCACAATTGACTTCTTCTGTTGAATGTAAATTTCAACTATTTCAGAGCGCTCGCGTGGCGTGTATTGTTCCATGGTAAAAATCTGCTTGGACTGACGCTTCAAACGCGGTATGTCATTAAGCGATCTGACATCTCTGTCAAAAGTTATGGCGTTGCCAGATGGGTCCGTCGAATATGGGCAACCCTGTAATTTGTAAACGTTGTTCTTGCGTATATCTCTCCATGATGAAATTGTAAACACTACTGAATACAATGAAAAACAAATGACAGAGCATGCCATATTATCCCTATTGGAAAACATCCCTATTGGAAAACCCTTTATAAATCGACGTAGTGCAATGTCTTTGAAGTATGTACTGTTCAGTGGAATATATGTACAGGGTGGCTGATATGTAAAGCAAAATAGAAGTAAAGCGCTATATTTTTTTAATTTTTTTTAAATTTTATTGTTCAAAAGCAAAAAATGTCGGAAATAACATAAAATTTTAGAAACAGTTTAGATTTGTTCGAATTGGCCACCTTTGGCACGAATTATGGCCAAGATCCGGAGATCTTGGTGGCCATTGTGCGGTAGAAATGAAGCGAGGAACCTCCTTTTTAAGCCATTCTTGGTTGACGCGTGCTGAGTGCGATGATGCTGAGTCCTGTTGGAATGTCCATGGTCTGCGGCCGAAATGTTTGTCTGCCCAGGGCTTCAATACTGTCTTTAGGACATTTTTCCGATAATATTCGGCATTTATTTTGACCCCATGGTCGATGAATACGAGCGGGGAGCGACCATCGGCCGTTACGGCGGCCCACACCATTACCATCGGCGGCGCTTGAGTTCTGGTGGCCAATCGAAGGTGTAAATTTTCAGCTGACCTCTTTGGCAAGTAAACCCGATCATTTTGTTTGTTCACAAACTGCTCAATTTGGAATGGCTTCTCATCGGAGAAAACCAAATTCGGTAACTGGCCACTTTCGTGCAAGCGAAGCAACTCATTGGCTCTTTCCAGTCTAACTTTTTTTTGTGCATCGGTGAGCTCTTGCACTTTTTGGAACTTCAATGGCTTTAGTCCAAGCTCATTTTTAATATGTGTTGTATCCATTCTCGCGATATGTTCAGCCCATGAGCAATTTTTCTACCACTGCGGCGCGGATTTCGATCAAATCTGGCCTTCACTTTTCGGATCATTTCTGGTGTTGTTACCGTTTTTTTTCGACCTCTTTTTGGACGCGATGCAACACTGCCAGTATCACGGTAACGAGCAATGGTACGAGAAACAAAAGATTTATTCACATTTAAAGGCTGGAGGGCTCTAACGATAGCCACTTGTGTTTTTCCACCCAAATATAAAGCAATCACACTATCACGCTTGAATTCCATCACGAATAACTTTTTTCTGAATGCAATAGATCAAAATGATTTTGTAAGCTTGTAAACAATAAAATTAACTGTCACTAAAATAAATCTGTCAGCTATCAGACTAGCGGTTTAGAAATGATAGCAACCTGAAGTTGGTTGCAATACATATCAGCCACCCTGTAGGCGTATGATTCAAGGTACGCCCCACTCAAATTTATATATTCCTGCGAACACAATTTTCTCATAACTTCTGTAGCAATCAGCTTCATGTTTTCATATTCTGTACTGACATATGGGGGATTTATGTTAAGTGAGTGCACTTTTAAAGCCGATTTCTTCTAGTCTGGATGAATCTTGCACCATGTTTAGCCCTATTGCATAGTAGTTATGACACAACATTTCAACGAAATGAGTCCGAGTTGGAGGGTGTTAAATTTTAACATTGTATTTGGAAATTTGCGACCAAAGTGTTTTCTATAGCATTTTCTTAATCTTTTATTTAAAAAAATAAAAAAACGCAAAGAAGAAGTTCTTATTTTTGGGGCTACATTCAAGTCCAATTCTCAGAATTGAGTCCCAAATCAATGAGCTGAAAAATGATGTACTGTGTAGTTACTAGACAGCGGAATATATGCAATTGCAGCAAAACCGATAATAAACACATTTGCTTATTTCAAAAAGTATTATAAATATACATAAACTTTTTTGCATAAAATTTAAAAAAAAAATTTTAAAAATTTTAAAACATCTTTATGTATAAAATTCACTGCAAATTTGATTATGTGCTGTTGTACCGGGTATTATTTTCTTAAAAAAATATTTTCGGCAAATTTTTTAATTTTAATATGTCAATGTGCGTCACCTAAAATCTATACGTTGTATGTCTGTGAAATCGTAGCATGAACAAATTATATCAATAGAAGATGAAAGCCACTTTATTAATCTGAATTAGCTCTTCAAAGATTTCCTGAATTCCCGACTTTCCAATAGAGAACATTTTATCTCGAGTTATGTTAAAATATGTGGTTCAACCTCTACCTCTAGATGCTTAACTTTGTTTTGATATATAAGCAGGTCGCATTCCATAAATAGTTTTTAAGTTAAGAAAGTAAACGACATAAGCTTTCCCTTGAGCGAAAAAAATTTAGGGCCTGTTTCTGTAACTTATTTTCGTTCGTCTACGGCGAACGATCAAAATTCTCTCAGCTATTACTTGAATTCTATAAAACGCAGGTTAGAAATATTTTAGGAACAAGCTTTTTACATGATTTTCTACAGACACGACGAATTATAAACTTCTGTGATTTATAGATTTCTCGGAATAATTGAGTGATTACTTGAATTCTATAAAACGCAGAAACAGGCCCTTAAAATAAAAATATAGCTTTTGAAAGAAATGCAACACAATTTTTAATTTCGCAAAAGAAATTTTAAACAAATATATTTTTGTAATTTTCTTTTTTAAAAGATTGGCTAAAAGCTATCGTAAACTCTTTGGGCAAAATTTTCTAAATACAATAGGAAATTAGTAAACAGTGGAATTATATGCAGTTTTGGTTTTTTAACGTACTCTGAATACGGGTGCATATTAAAATTTTGCACTTTTTATGCACAAAATTATTCAGTTACCATGTTACTATATATTTTGAATAAAAAGTGCATATTTCAAATATACAGCCGGAATTGGAATCCGATAATATCCTAAAATTGCATATAATTCCGATGTCTGGTAATTACATAGTTATATGCATGGGAAAAAGGGCTGTTTGTCTTCGTAGAATGTGGCCGATCCAGTTCCCACTTGCGTTTCCTTATTTCTCGTGCAATATTCTGTACTTGCGACTGAGCAAAATACTTCCACTTTCCTGGCCCCACACAAAGTATCATATTTTACATTACCTCACAATGTGAGGGTATACCTAAGTCGGTTTACTTAACTAAAACGTTCCTATCCGTTCATATTTTGTTTGGGTTACTTTTTAAAATTTTTTTGACCTTATTTCAGTTAGTCCTGATTCACACGAGGCCATTTTTCCAAGCAAGTGTCAAAGTTTTTAGGAGAGAGAAGGAAAAAACTCTCTACCTCTCTCTCCTACAAACTTTGACACTTGCTTGGAAAAAATTGCCTCGTGTGAATCAGAACTTATAATTTTGGAATATTTTAAAGTTTATTTTGGTCCAAATTTTGAGTTGGATGATTTTCCCCACTTTTTGGTAAGATTTTTTATGCCGCCTACTTTCATTAATCCTAACCCTAGACTGGCAATTGTCAGTTTAAGGGCTGACAATACTTTTTCCTTTTAAATGTTGATTTGTTCCAGTTTTCCGTGATTTTTGGAATACTCCACCCTTATATAGGGATATACTGAAATGTGCATTCTTGTTTTGCCAGAACTTATTTTAAACTAGGTTCCTACAACCTAAATTGTTGGTATGTAGAGTTACATATATGTATACTTATTGTGTATATAGGTAGTAAATGAAATGTATATACATATATATGTATAGTTGTGTGTTTGTGCACTTCACCTCATCCGTTGTTGCCACATTGCCCGTCGTGTGTTTTGCGTTATTAAATGCCACTCAAAATATAAACTTTCATCTCGCAACGCCGCCAAACTCTCACACTCAGATGCCGCCAATACCTCTATCGTGGAGGACAGCGACAACGACACAATCCGCCGCCACTAAAGAGGAGCAGCGCAACACTCGCCGAATACATTTCCCCGGCAATTGAAAGTTGCTGCAACACACCAATCCGCCATGAAGGCAACAACGCCGGGGGAATAGCAGCAGTTGTACTTACCACTCACTGACTGACTGAATAACATTTGAAGTTGCTAAAGTCGGTAGGTACATGTGCCACATGCCACATGTTGTTGGTGTTGTTGTAGTAGTGATTGCCGTCGTCGTCGTGTTATTCACCGACAATCATTGGGCCAAAAACAAGGCGACACACACACAGCATCTAGCTGCATTGTAGCTCAGCATCCAACCATCCCTGCATCCACCCCACTGTGGCATCTGTTGTTATAACTAGTTGAAGGTTCGGCGTATTTGTAACACTTCGTTTTAGAGTTCATGGCATTTTGCAGTGGGAGGGCGAGAGGCCAGGGAGTCCTCGCCGAAGCCCAGACAAACTCTTTGCAAGAAACGCAGCTAAGCCAGTCAAGCTAGACCAGACCAGGCCAGGCCGGACCAGTCAACCATTCAAGCATACGGACACTGGTCCAGTCACTAAGTCAGTCAACAAGGCAACCGGGGACAAACCAAAACACACATCTGTCTATGCATCTCTCCGTCCATCCATACATCTATTCTCTAACCCCGTAACAATGCTACAAAGCTCCTTTTTTCAAACGTACCAAATGAGAGTAGTCAATGTCTTCTTTATATGTTTGAGTTTATATGTGTGCGTGTTTCTCTCTCTCTCTCCTTTCTTCACTAGTGCAATAATAATAGTTGCATTTCCCCAAGAAGACCTAAAACAGCAAAAAGCAAAAAAAAAATATCTATAACACAAAAAGTGTGAGAAACAATGAAAAATCCATAAATTTTGCTCTCCCAGGAGAGTTGTGTGTTGTAAAACTAACTGTGGTGGTCGAGTTCTACGATGCAATTGTCTAATGTTGTATGTGTGAATCTCTGTGTATATGGGAATCGGTAGTGCATTTCGCTGCCGACCGTACTTGAACTTAAACCGAAAACGAAATTGAAACTTAAACTTGCCGCCAAACAACAGTAAAGCATTTTGAGTGCAAGTGAGTGTTAGTGAGTGAGTCCATCCCAATCATCATCATCACCATCAGCTGCTGCTTCAGTCGAAACACTGTGAGTGAACATCATAACATCAACAACTCTTCTCCTGGTCAAAAATGAAGCCCTTATAAATGTTGCATCTGTCTCTGTTGTGAGCCCCTCAAGCACTATGTGGCAATTATGATCCTTAGGAAATTATTGGTAAGTTCAATCTTTTTCCCCATCACTCCATTCCACTTAAATGTCAGTGCATATTGTGTGGTTTATACACATGCAGACTCCGGCAAAGACCGTCACTATACTCATTCTTCACAAATGGCCTTAACTTGCTGGTCGAGACCTTGTCATTCTTACTTAATGTACTCCACACAGAAAATAGTGACCAACACAAGCCACAAATCACAAGATGATACAAAATATATCTGGATAATAGTTACCACTCTGCACATTTTGTTGCAGAAAATGGATACGATGAATTGTAAACTTTGTTAAACATTCCATCCAATGTATGGACAAAGCTCAGTGGGAAAAATCTGATTTATATCTAATTAGTTGTAACCATTGGAAGAGCTGTGGTGTCGTATGCAAATAAAAGGTCGATCGATCGATCTTTTAAACTGTTGCTCAGATCATTTAACGGTGTCCTGGACATTTGTTGGGAAGAAGTTAGGCTGATGATACCCAACACCACCTTGTTGGTGCAGAATAAATACACATACCCGTATAACTAGTTGTTCAATATCTGAAACGATTACATTTAACATCCAAGCGTTTGTAAATTAAAACTTGTTTTGAAATTTTTGTAAAACCATTATTTTTAGTTTTGATGTTTTTTTTTGCTCAAACGAATGCTTAGGCAATTTTTTTTTAAGAGCTTTATTGCCTATTAGAGGGATGGGACTTGTATATCTATCAAAATAAAGATAAACATCTAAAAAATGGAGGTTGAACCACATATTCTGTCATAACTCGATACCCATTTTTCTTAATTGGTTTAGGAATGCTTTAAATAATTCTAAATTAAACAAATAAAAGCGTTAAGTTCGGCCATGCCGAATCTTATATACCCTCCACCATGGATAGCATGTGACCTCACAAAATAACTCAAACCTAACGAAAATAACACCGAAAAAACACAAAACAGTAGGAATCACAACATGTTAAATATGGACCGATATCGCCCATTTGCCATCCCAAACAACCTGCAACTATAAGAAATATTTATACCAAATTTTATCAACCTAGCTCTATTATTACGGACTGTAGCGGACAGCCGGACGGACGGACAGACATGGCTAAATCGTCTTAGAATTTTAGGACGATTAAGAATATATATATACTTTATGGGGTCTCAGATCAATATTTAGAGGAGGTGTTACAAACGGAGTGACAAAATGAATATACCCCCCATCCTATGGTGGAGGGTATAAAAAGTAGTAGTAATTAAGTTAGTCTGCAAACATAGAAGATATTAATGGAAACTACATTAATACAAAGTTGAAAATTATTGATTTAATGTATTTCAGCTTTTCCCTAAGTTTACAGCTTTTTAAACTGCGCATTACCGAGCACACTTTACGATAGGATAAAAATGCATTAATTGTGATTTTTTCCATGTTTTTAAGAAGTTTTAATTAATTAATATTAAGTTTTTTAAAAAAAATGGATTTTACGCAATGCATTGTAATAAATCTTTGAAACCGCTGATGGTATGAACAAATGATATTAGAAGAAGATAAAGGCTACTTAATTTAGGATTCTTTAAAGGTTTTCCGAACTAATAATAATAAATGGTTCTCGAGTTATGGTCTAACCTCTATTTTTATACCCGATACCACACAGTGGTAGAGGGTATTATGACATTGTGCACTTGTTTGTAACGCCTAAAAACAGAGGAATAGGCCCTTTGTTTATTATACCGATCGGCATCACTTTTTGGGTCAATTTAGCCATATCCGTCTGTCTGTCCATGTATTCTTGTTATCAAAGTACAGGTCGCAAATATGAAGCGATCTTGGTACAGAGGTATTTCTTAGACTAGGGACGATCTTTATTGAAAATGGGGCATATTGGTAAATGTATTGATATAGTACCCATATAAAGGACCCCACCGATGTCACTTCTTGACGCTCTAGAGAACGCATTTTTCAAATCATCTGGCTTAAAAGTAAAAAATTGGCATTTTATACTGAACCTAATCGTTCCTAGTAAAAATGGGGTACATCGTTTTGATATAGCCCCCATATAAATGTCTCCACCGATGTCACTTCTTGACTCTCTGGAGAACGGGTACTTCAATTGATCTGGCTGTAATTTAAAAAATTATATTTATACTGAACCTAATGCGGTACATCGGTTCATGTTTTGGCATAGCTCCCATATAAAGGTCCCCACCGATGTCACTTCTTGACGCTCTACAGAACACATGCTTTATTTGATCTGGCTGACATTTAAGAATTTATACTTTATATTGCACTTAATCGTTCTTGCTGAACACGGGGAACATATGTCCATGTTTTGATATTTCTAAAAACCCATATTTTTATTTTATATTTTTTTTTTCACAAACGAAAGCTTAGGTAATTTCACGTAAGAGCTTTATCTGCTATTAGTGGCATGGGACTTGTATATCTAACAAAATAAAGATAAACATAAAACAATGGAGGTAATAAGGTACCACTTGTTACATCTGTCTCCTTGGGGAGGGGCTATTGAAATTCCCTTCTCTGAAAGCACAATATACTTGGGTATTTAATTAGAAAACAATTGCACTTCAAACCCAACATTTTGGAATGAGCAAATAAGGCTGTGGCAGCGCTATACGAGGTATGTTCAAAAAATATCGCGAATTTTGTATTTTTTCAAAAAGTATTTATTTACTCATGATTATCTATTTTGTCCCCTTCAAAGTAATTCCCCTCGGATATAATACACTTCTGCCAACGTTTTTTCCAATCCTCGAGCAATTCAAATAATCATTTTTTGTGATCTTGTTCAGCTCCTCCTTCGATGCCGTCTTTATCGCCTCAATCGTGGCGTAGCGTCGTCCTTTCATGGGCCTTTTCAGTTTTGGGAACAAAAAATAGTCACAAGGGGCTAGGTCAGGGGAATACGGTGGCTGCGGCACCATTACTGTGTTGTTTTTGGCCAAATATTCGCGCGCAAGCAACGATGTGTGTGCAGGGGCGTTATCATGGTGCAAAAGCCAGATTTTGTTCTTCCACAAATCCAGGCGTTTTTGGCGGATTGCTTCGCGCAATTTGCCCATAACTTGCAGGTAATATTCTTTTTTGACCGTACTACCCTGTGGCAAGAACTCATAATGCACCACGCCCCTGCAATCAAAGAAAACTGTGAGCAAAACCTTTACGTTCGACCAAACTTGGCGTGCTTGACGCTGTTCGTCCTTTGTATCTTCTCGGCCCTCTGAAAACGTTTTGTACCACCGATAAACGTTGCTTTGGTCCAAGGTAGCTTCACTATATGCCACAGTCAACATTCGGAATGCGTTAGCGCACTTTATTTTGTTTTTCACACAAAATTTGATGCAGATTCTTTGATCCATTTTCTGAAATAGATAAAAATCGAAGACAAGTTAAAACACACCCAAGCACAACAGCTGTCAAAAATTAACTAAACATTCAAAATGGCCGACCTTGTCAGCATAAGTAAGGGACATGAGTACCAACATAACGCTACAAAAATAACAAAAATCAAATACACCTAGCCCGCGGAAATTAAAAATTCGCGATATTTTTTGAGCATACCTCGTATACCTATAAAAGGGCAATAGGAAAACGCTAAGAGTCTGAACCCGCGTATAGTTTGTTGGTTGTATACGCCAGTAGTCAGACCGATAATGCCGTACGGCATTGTCGTCGCATCTTCTGCGCGATACTAAACAAGGTTCAGCGAAATGATGCGATATATATATCCCTGATGCGTTAAGAACGACACCAACTGAGGCACTAAGAGTTTATTAATGATGCTACCCATTATAGCAGTGAAATATGCCACATGTACTGCGATTAGACGCAGGGAACTATCACTATGGTCAGGAGATGGCTACAGACATAGTGTCATTTTATACAAAATAACTGAATATCCGGGCACTGTTAATTATACTGTGATTGAACCACTCTTTGAAAACAAGTATCTCACTCTTATACCTGATAGATCAGAATGGAATGGTCGTATCCTATAACATATGAAATTCGTAAACTTCTATACAAACGGTTCCAAACCTAATTTTGTGTCTTTCCTGGGGAAATTGAGCTATCACTCGCTGTCTGATCACTGTTGTGTTTACCAGGCAGAAATCTTAGCCATTAAAGAAGTAGCGGAGTGGCTGAAAGTTAATGTTCTGATGAAAGCAGTTCCTGGGAACTTTATTCCTTAATTAAAAAACTGCCCTCGGCAGTGTATGTGCCCCGCTCTCTATAGAAGGCGACATGCAACCTTAGGCTCTTATTTCTTTGGGGAGTTAGCTAACTTGACTGATTTTGGAATCCTCCAACATTTGAACTTTTTTAAAGAATCTACTTGGTTCAACGGCAGGGCCTAGGGAAAACTTTGTTTTACGGGGCGTAAGGTAAAACAAAGTTTGTGAGGGATCTACGAATCGTGTAGTTTCTATCTACTCCCATGATGGGGACCGGACAGTAATCCCAGATAGGTCACCAGTCCTAGATTTTCTAGAGTCCGACTTATCTTCGGCTACGCGTTCTGACCATAGAACTTAATCTGGTACCACGGGAGTCAGGAACGCCTCCGGGATGTAGGTTTTGGCCTGAGTATTGGTGTGGACCTTTCGGGGCATCATGGTGGCTGTGGTTTAAACCAAAATCGCTGGGAGAGGGTTCCGCTCCCAAACAATGGGGTGGGAAAAAGTGTCCAGAAACACGGAAACACTCATTATGCCGGGGGCGTTGGTCAAAGCATTGTTTTCACCCAGGTGCTTGGAGCACCTACTACGTTCCTGTGGTAACACAATGGGCTGCATAGTCCAAGTGAATCTCTTTTACAGGCTGCCACTCTTAACCTAACCTAATAAACAATTTTTATAGATAATAAGCATATTCCTGAAGGAAAAATGTACTGCAAAAAAATAGTACTTATTAATACATATCTCTATCTAAAACAAGTCACTGACCATAAAGGCTTAAATTCTGTATGTGACAGCTTGTTCTTGTTTGTTCCATTTTTTGAAAACAAGCATCATAACGAAGAAAACAATGCATATATGCCAAAAGTCTATGGATAAATATATAAATTAGGACCCATATTGTAAAAATTCCAAAAAATTATTTTTCATGTTTTTTATTTTGTAAATTTTGTTTGGGAGGTACCAAAAGGGGCGTGGCAATAACGTCCATTTTTAATATTTGGGTATGGGTACTATAAACTGTACAAAATTGCAGGTATTTGTATATCCAGGAATCGTAGTTATAAGCCGTTAACTTTTTGTTCGTGGGGGAGTTACTCGAAGGAGTGGACCAAGACAGTCCTGATAGCCTGAGATAGAAAAAAATATTGGCACACACCAAATTTGAAGTCAATCGGTTAATCCTGTCTAAAGTTATTGTGCGCCCCAACCAGACAGACAGACGGACAGGCTGATGGACATTGCTTAAATGACTTGAAATGGCCCTAAATGGATTTCCGCTAAATATTCTTGGGGTCTTGTAGGTCACTCCATCGATGTGTTACACTTTTGGCCCTCAGCATCTGATGCAGCATCTACCTTTGTTGACAATAGTGGGGGTATAAAAATCTGATAATATAGAAACAATTTTTTTTCTACCAAAAGTGCTATAATTTCTACATTTATCGATAGATTTTCTTCAACTAGGTATTGTTTAATTCCTTTCGGAGCTTGCTTTCAGAAATGGCAACCATCTTATTTGTGTGATAGTTTTCTTTTTTCGTGCCAAAAATGAACGTTTTCTTTTTTAAAAAAATAATTTTTTTCTAATAGTTTTAAAGACAGTTACCAAACTTCTGTTTCCAGGAAAATAATTGGTTGGAATGCGATTGTAACAATAAAAAAATAGAACAAGCAACAAAAAGTATGTGTGACGGTTGTATATTCAGGGTGGCTGATATGTATTGCAACCAACTTCAGGTTGCTATCATTTCTAAACCGCTAGTCTGATAGCTGATAGATTTATTTCAGTGACAGTTAATTTTATTGTTTACAAGCTTACAAAAGCATTTTGATCTATTGCATTCAGAAAAAAAGTTATTCGTGATGGAATTCAAGCGTGATAGTGTGATTGCTTTATATTTGGGTGGAAAAACACAAGTGGCTATCGTTAGAGCCCTCCAACATTTAAAGAAAAATTGCTCGTGAGCTGAACATATCGCGAGAACGGATACAACACATATTAAAAAATGAGCTTGGGCTAAAGCCACTGAAGTTCCAAAAAGTGCAAGAGCTCACCGATGCACAAAAAAAGTTAGACTGGAAAGAGCCAAGGAGTTGCTTCGCTTGCACGAAAGTGGCCAGTTACCGAATTTTGTTTTCTCCGATGAGAAGCCATTCCAAATTGAGCAGTTTGTGAACAAAGAGGTCAGCTGAAAATGTACACCTTCGATTGGCCACCAGAACTCAAGCGCCGCCGATGGTAATGGTGTGGGCCGCCGTAGCGGCCGATGGTCGCTCCCCGCTCGTATTCACCGACCATGGGGTCAAAATAAATGCCGAATATTATCGGGAAAATGTCCTAAAGACAGTATTGAAGCCCTGGGCAGACAAACATTTCGGCCGCAGACCATTGACATTCCAACAGGACTCAGCACCATCAACCAAGAATGGCTTAAAAAGGAGGTTCCTCGCTTCATTTGTACCGCACAATGGCCACCAAGATCTCCGGATCTCAATCCGTTGACTTTTGCGCCTGGGGCATTTTAGAGAGTAAGGTTCGCACTAAAAACTACCAAAGTATCGATCATCTCAAGACGGCTCTTCGCCGGGAATGGGCCAAAATACCGCAGAGCCACTTTCGTGCAGCGTGTGATGGCTTTGTCGGCCGTTTGAGGGCCATAATTCGTGCCAAAGGTGGCCAATTCGAACAAATCTAAACTGTTTCTAAAATGTTATGTTATTTCCGACATTTTTTGCTTTTGAACAATAAAATTTAAAAAAAAATTAAAAAAATATAGCGCTTTACTTTGTTGCATTACATATCGATCAAATGAAAATGCTTGCAACTAAATCGATGGTTATATCAATCGATTTAAGATTGTTTTTTCATTGACACTAGGCTAGTTGTGGTAACTACTTTTAAATTTTCATTATAGTACCATATGATCGATTTTTGTTTGTGACAACCAATGTTTTATTCTTGACAACAGAAATTGTATCAAAAGACCAAAGATTTTTATTGCAACGAATAATTGGTTACTAAACAGAAAAAATATTTATATATAATCGTTTTTTGATTATCCAAATATTTTGGGAAATTCAACCGAAAGATTGGTTGCTGTTCTTTTGCTGATACATGACAAACAAAAAATAAAATTACTCGACATAAATAAATCTTCAACATTTTGTTCAAGAACGGTATATGTAGTCAGAAAAAATAATCTCGTGTGGATAATAATGTGTGGAATGCAGGATATGTTGTGACGAAATTGAAAGTACAGGGTAAAGCGATATTTGCATAAATGTTTTGTGTTTTTTTTTTCGTGTACTAAAATTGTTGTCAAATATTTCCGCATCTCATAATAGTGATGAATTTGTAATATGGGATTTTTAATTTTGTTATGAATTGTTTGGATTTTTGTTCAATAAATAGAATAAAAATTGATGAAAACTGTCTTTAATTAATTGTCGGTAGTATATGACTGACAAATTGTTAGAACAACCAATTTTGGTTGTCCTGACAATTTGTTGTATGTTGCAGCAACCAGTTGGTTGTGGCAACATACAACAGATAATTGTAGCCACCATTTTCGTAGTTGGCGCAACCAAATTTGATTGTTGTCAACATAGAAGCAGAAGTATACCACAACCAAATGTTGGTTGTCCTGATGGAATCGCATGATAGTAGACGGAACTACCAAATCGGTTGAGGCAACCAAACTGTATTCTGTGTGTATCATCATTCACAGTTGTAGTCCTCACCTTTTCCCCTAATAAAAAGTGTATCCTGGATTTATCGACAATATACTTAAAATAATATGTTCCAATACGAAAGGCACCTTTCAAGAAAAATTTTTTTTCGTCTTTAGGACAACATTTTACATCAGAAAATGTTATGCACAGCCCTTCGACAAAAATTGTGTAGCATAGTGTTATTTTTTGAAGATTTCGAAAAAGTGATTTTGACGTTCTTGTGTCTCTATATTGATGATTTTGTGTAAAATTCGTTTAACAATACTTTATGTCAACATTTTAAGGTATTTAATTTCTAATTATACTAACTGAAATTTCTGTTCTTCTCGTGATTTGAACCTGGGTCTTCTAGCAACAGCATAACACCAGACCTTTACGCGATATGCCACAAGCTAGAAAAATCAATAACTATTCCTTGGAAGTACTTACTTCCAATGTAATATCTTAGAAATAATTTGCATATTTTTGCAGAGCCAGAGCAGCAACGATTCAACGTAAAGCGATTCATAACTAAAAATTTTTATGTGTCATACTAAAGCGTAATTTTGATATTAATTCTTGATTATTGAATATAATTCTAAATAAACATTGAATTTTTTTCTGAGTGTACACTCTGGAACGTATACATTGTACATACTGTGAGAAAATTATTAGCACTCGCTCAACCCGAGTACTAATTGTTGTGACTTGCCAAAACAAAGAAGACCTTGTGGCCATACCAAAGTATGCACATACAAATTTGACTACTCTTAGCACATTCGGTATTATTTCCTTTCTTCTGCATAACAACTTTTCCAGTTTTTGGCAAAACTAAAGAAAAAGACAGACAAAACGTATATTGTTTGTTCTTGATTCCTGCCCATTAGTTTTTGCAGTTTGATGGTGATGTTTGAAGACAACTTCACCGTTCGCACTGTCTGTCTGTCTGTGGAATATGACTGTCGCCGCTGCTGCTGTATTCTGTAAGCCTGGTTAGTCGGTTGAATACTCTTGTGGCCGATTGGAACGACACCAGCAACGAGTGGTGTTTATTTGGCGTTCGTATCTAGACCGATGCCGGGGATAGACAGTAATAAAGATTCCCATGAGGGATTTTAAGTGGGTATAAAGTACTTGTTTGGTTCTCCAGTCATCTTTGGTTGCAACTCGAAGTCAACATGCGCGCTTTTTCCTCATTTGCTCTGGCTGTCTGTGCTTGCCATTTCCAGCGATGAGTTTCTATTGTAGTAACCGGTAGGAATTTCTTCAGTGATGGAATTGCATTTAAATAATGCGGGGAAGTGCTCTTATCAATGATGGCAACATTGGAGGTTATGTTCAGTACCCCCGAAAAAATAATTGGGAATGAATATTGTTGCTGCAGATTATTTCCGCCACATATCTTTTAACTTGCTATTTCTATTCCAATGTGTCTCTACACTGAAAAAATACTTAAGTTTGAAGATTTTGCTCCAAATATATCCCAATACTTAGTATAATGACAATACATACATAGAATTAAAATTATTTACTTGTTATTAAGAGAATTTTAGAGGAGGGGGGGGGTGCCCTTAAACAGTGTGGTGAAAAGTAAATGGTGTTTTTTTAGACGAGTGGTTTTCAATCTGGCAATACTTTTTTCGGAGTTGGTCTTTTTGACAGCTGTCACTTGATATGTGCTCAGAATGGTTTGCTATTTCATTTTGAATAGATTTACTCCGGAAAAACGCATTATTTCGCGGCGTGGCCATGTGGCGTGCCCTCCAAGATAGTGCGATTTAACACTGCGGGGTTATATGAAGTCGCATGTCTACGCAGATAAACCCGACTTGATTGGCACCTTGGAATTCTTCGGAATTCAATAGCAATAATGTATGTCTTTAACTTAAATCAGCTGAAATACTTATGGAAGCAGTAAATTGAATTTAACAAGAACTAAAGAACTACTACTACTACTAAAGAACTACTAACCAAAGCCGTATTTTGCCGAACTATGTCAACATACTTAAACTCTCATACCAGAACTTTTTTGTTTGGGTTCGCTTCGCGATCCACGAAATGCTAATGCTTTTTTGATATTTTTTTAAATATTTTTTATTTTTATTTTTTTTATAAATTTAAAAATATAATTAAAGAAAAATAATACAAGAACTACTAACCAAAACCGTATTTTGCCGAACTATGTCAACATACTTAAACTCTCATACTAGAACTCTTTTGTTTGGGTTCGCTTCGCGATCCACGAAATGCTAATGCTTTAATATTTTTTGTATTTTTTTTAAATATTTTTTTATTTTTATTTTTTTTTTATAACCAGTTTTAATGGAATTAAATTTAAAAAAAAATAATTAAAGAAAAATAAGAGATCTACAAATTCTGGAAATAACACTTTCGCGTATAGCCAGTGGTTTAGTAAGAGTCGTTATAAAAACTAAAAAAACGTTTTTTTATGATTATTCGAGATTGGATCATTTTAGTGATATGAGGGTATATATCATTTGCTACGGGCCAAAAGTGTAACACATCGAAGGGGTGATCGAAGACCCTATGTATGTTCGGCGGATCGAATGATCTGGTTCATTTTAAGTCGAAAGAGAAATGTCCGTCCGTCCTTCTGTCTGTCTGCTGGCTGGTGCGCACGATAACTCTCGAAAGGAGTAACCGATTAACTTCAAATTTGGTATACGGTAATATTTTTTTCTATCTCCGGCTAAGGTCGAAGATGGGCCATATTGGTCCACTGCTTCTGGTACCTCCCACACAAATGGTTAACATTTAGTGAAATATTGATTCTTTAGTAACATATATACTATAGTATATATGTTACTAAAGAAGTAAGTATATTTACTAGAATCTTCTGAAATTCCACACATTGTATTATTTTATTACGGACCTTTTTTTTATAATGTAAACAGATATTAAACATTTATTTTATATAAAATTCTTTATTAAATTAGAGAACAAAATCGAAAAAACAGTATACACACGAAGGAGGAAAAATTTGAAATTAAAAAATAGTTTATACAAAAATATGTGACAAACAAAAAATTCAAACGTATGTGATTGAAACAAAATATAATTTTACAATATTTGAAAAGTAGAAGTATGATGAGTGTCACAACACCCCCTCTCAAGCACTGCGTTTTAATTGTAGTTCATCACGAAACTTTGTTAACTTTCTAGTGTCCAAAGCTTTAGTAAATATATCAGCAACTAGTGATTCGGTTGATATCTGCTCCAGTTTCACAATTCCTTTAGAGATGTAATCTCGGACAAAATGGTACCTTACATCAATGTGTTTTGATTTCTTGCTGCCAGAATTCCGTGCTATACCAATACATCACATCCTGTGTTGTCTTCATATATTATGACAGGCTTATTTTCATTTAAAATTTTCAGAGTATGTCTCTCATCCAAACTGCTTCGGAAACTGCATTACTCAGGGCAATATATTCGGCTTCACTAGATGAAACTCAATCGGCATCTGCGAATCCAGAAAGCTCTTCATCACTTATATTATCTTTGTAATCCAATTCTAAGTCCTTAGTTCCTTTGACATAACGAACAATTCTTTTTAACGCTGACCAATATATATCACCCGGGTTATTTTGAAATCTACCCATGTATGTAGTGTTCGTCCATTGTCTGGACGAACACTTAACATGAGATACATTAAGCTTCCCAACATTTCTCTATTTGGTTTCTCGGTCAACTCTTGGTTTTCTTTTGAAAGTATGAGACCTTTTTCCATTGGAGTTTTCGTAGGATTACAATCCGTCATTGAGAATTTCGCAAGTATCTTGTCAATGTGATTTCGCTGGCTTAGTTTCATTATGCCTTTTGTTCGATCATACTCAATTTTAGTTCCCAAGTAATATTGTAGAGGGCCACAATCTGACATTTTGAAGGATCTACGCAAGTCGCATTTTAGTTTATCTATTGCTTCCATATTATCCCCGGCAATTAACACATCATCACCATAGTGTAGCAAGTATAAGACTGAATTGTTCTGGTATAATTATACATAGTATAAAAGACCAGAATCATGACTTGACTTCTTTAAACTTAGTTGCAGCAAAAAATCATTAAACTTTTCGTTCCAGCATCTTGGGCTTTGCTTAAGTCCATGAAGTGATTTTCGTAATTTACATACATGATTTGTAGCAGCTTCTAGCCCATCAGGAACTTCCATGAAAAATGTTTCCTTCAGATCTCCGTAAAGGAAAGCGGCTTTTACATCAAGTTGATGTACATGTAAATGTTTCTTAACACTTACCGCTAGAACTAATCGTATTGTACTAAGCTTCGCTACCGGAGCATATGTCTCTTCATAGTCCATACCAGCCTTTTGAAGGAAACCTTTTGCTACTAGTCGTGCTTTGTATCGAATAGGGTTTCCATTTGAATCCTCTTTAATGCGAAATACCAATTTTGATTTCAATAATTTTTGATTATCTGGACGTGGTACCAATTTCCATACAGCATTTGCTTCCATTGAATCCAGTTGTTTTTATCGGAATGATGCATGATTTCACCATACGTTTTGGGTTCTAGTATGCAATCAGAAGTAGCAAAATGTGCATTACCTGTTATATATCCCAGAAGCCTATTCTATATTCGTTCACTTCTTCTCGGCTCAGATGCAACAACTTCTTCTGGAGATTCATACTCCGACCCGTCACCTTCAGAAGTGGACTCCGTTACAGGAGGTTCATTTTCACCAGATTCGACATTTTCCACTTCAGAAGTGGATTCGGATACATCAGGTTCATATCTATCAGAAACGACATTTTGAACACTTTCCCCCTCTCGCTCGTTTCTGTCACATTTTTTATGTAACTGTGGCTTCTCGATTTCAACAATTTGTTTCTTATAAGGGAAATACTTCTCGTCAAACAGAACATCTCGTGCGATAATTATGTTTCTTCCTTTCTGATTCCACAATCTATACCCATTGCATGTATAACCAGTCATTACCATTTCTTCAGATTTAGGGTCAAGTTTCTTTCTTTTCTGCTTGGGAACCCAAGAAAATGCTTGCAAACCAAAAGCACGTAATTTTGACAAATCTGGTTTACGTTTGTACCAAAATTCTGCAGGCGTCTTCTTATCGGAGAGGGATCTACATGGACTTCTGTTCATCAGATAAGTTGCTGTTAAGGCTGCTTCACCCCATAATTCTTTAGGAGCACCAGATTCAATCAGCATATCTCTGATCTACAGTAACCATCGATATTGAAACATTATGCATTGCAGTTGCCATTGATTTAAATTCAACAGATTTTTCAAACACATCTGATTTTCTTTTGAGGAGGTAAATGAATGCAAAATGTCTATAATCATCGATAAAGCTCACGAAGTACTTATGACCATCCCAAGTCTGGGGATCAATCGGTCCACATATATCAGTGTGTATTCTTTCAAGAACACGGCTGGATTTCGGACGGTGCACTTTAAAAGGATAACGACATTGCTTACCGAGAACACATACATTACATACGCCAACAGGAGAGACATTTTCCAATCCATCGACCATCTTATATCGCACCCGTTCTTGAAGACATGTATCACTTGGATGACCCATTCTTGAGTGCCATAATTTGCTCATATCCGATGCACTTAAATTTGCTTTTGCGTCATTTACCATTCTTACTTGCAATTCGTATAAATTGCCGTTCCTTGGAGCATGATCACCTTGCCATTCTTCTTGAATAATGCCATATTTTTAGCAAAATCAACGCTTAATCCATTTTCGGTTAGCTTAGCTACTGATAACAAATTATCCCGCAGTCCTTTCACATACAACACATCTTTCATGGGGATATGAACATCGTTATAATATCCTTTAATTGTACCTCTCTTGTAAGCCACAAGCTGTTCGGAATCTTTTGCAATACATATAGTTATTGGTTGAATTACGGTGGTGAGGTCATCGAAACTCCAATCGAATTCGCACCTGTGGTCGGTTGCGCCGGAATCTATCTTGAATTTTAAAATTTTTGAATTATCCTTACTTTTCTTATCGACGGGGACTGCTGACATGAAACATATTGACTCTGGTGTTGATGCAGTCTTAGCCCCAATCGAACTCGACAATCCTTTCGTTTATGGCCCGTCACAACGATCTTGCCTTTTTGCATCATCTGCCAATAGCCTCTGCTTTACTATCTCAATAGTCAAGTCGTCCTCTCTCATATTCTCCAACGCAGCCACTACCGGGTCAAAAGCTTCTGGTAGTGTGACAAACAGTTGAGCAACGGCATCATTTTCATCTATATTAGCTCCAGAGGTTTTTAATTTTCGGATAAGTTCATCAAAAACCAATAGATGTTTCCGCAAGTCATCGCTAGGCTTCATTCTTAAGAGCGCCAATTGTTTTCTTACCAATGTCTAATGTATTTTGCAAAGCAGACCACATCTCCTTCGCTGTCTTCTTATCGCGAACACATTCCAAATAATCATCTGCTATTAAGCTGATTATTGTTGTCTTAGCCTTTTTATCCTTGTTAGAGAAACTTTCAGCTAAGATCGGCTCGGCGGAGTCTTCTCTATGGCGTCCAGCAAATCCAATGAATCCAGATACACCCATACTCGAAAACTCCAGTTTTCATAATTAGAACCACGGAATTGCAAGATTCCGTGAATTAATTCTTGCTTGCTATCGCCCATAACCTTTTATAATGTTCACAGATATTAAACGCGGAGGAAATTTATTTTATATAAAATTCTTTATTAAATTAGAGAACAAAATCGAAAAAAACAGTATACACACGAAGGAGGAAAAATTTGAAATTGAAAAATAGTTTCTACAAAAATATGTGACAAACAAAAAATTCAAACGTACATACTCGTATGTGATTGAAACAAAAAATTATTTTACAATATTTGAAAAGTAGAAGTATGCAGAGTGTCACAACAATTTTGCATTAAATGGACCATTTTGCATTAAAATTGAACTGCTTATAACTTTAATATAAGTGGATTAATATACTTGAAATTTTGTACAGTATAATGTTTTTGTAGCACCAATAGTCCGGTGAAAATGGGCATTATTGCACAGCCCCTTTTGGTACCTCCCAGACAAATGGACCGTTCTATACCAAAAGTTAACGTCTTATAACATTAATACCAGTGCATACAAATACTTGAAATTTTGTACAGTGAAATGGTGGTATTTCTTCGAAAAGTGGGCGTTATTACCACGCCCCTTTTTTTACCGTTAATATACCAGTGCAGATTAACGCTTATAGTTCGGCACAGTGCAATGTTTTTAAAGAATGTACTGTTTACCAAAAAATAGGTGTATTTGTTAAACCCCTTCTGGTACCTCCGACACAAATTGACAGATTATATACATTATACTTAATTGATTTTTGGGGTCATCCTATGCATTATAAGTATTCGATTATTGGGGTCAACTTAAGTATTATAAGTATATAATTATGGTATACATTTTAAGTATATATTTATGGTCACGAGACTGATCTTCTGCATTAAATTTAATTGTCTTCTGCATTCAAATTATTCGATCTTTGGGTTCATCTTGAACATTAAAAGTATTTTTCTGCATTATCGATCATTGAGGTGGACATTTTCATTCCACATTTACTTAATTAGTGAAGTCATCGTATTCTTTATTATTTGATCATTTGAGTCGTTTTCTGCATTACAATTGATAATAAGGTCTACTTCTTACATATTCAATTATTGGGGTCATCTGTATTGTAATATTTTTCTGCATTATCGACCATTGAGGATGACTTCTTCATTCCAATAATTCGATCATTAGAGTCATTTTCTGCATAGTAATTATTCGATCATTAAAGTCATTTTCTGCGTTACAATTATTCGATCACTTTTTCATTCCAATTATTCGATCATTGAGGTCAACTTCTTCATTCCAATTATTCAATTATTAGGGTCATCTTATGCTTCATAATTTCACTTCTTCTTTCCAAATATTCTATCTATAGAGTCATTTTCTGCTTATAATTATTCGATCATTGGAGTCATTTACTGCGTTATAATTATTCGATCTTTTTCGCATTATAATTATTGGATCGTTAGGGTCATCTAATATAAATAAGTCTGCGATATTTTGGGTCTTCTTCTGTATTATAATTATCCGATTGTTCTGATCATCTTCAGCATTATCATTATTATATCATGGGGGTTATAATTATGACGTTATGATTATTCGATCATTGAGGTCGTCTCCTGCACTATAGTTATTCGATCATTAAGCTGATATTCTGCATTATAATTATTCCATCTTTGGGTCATCTTTTGTATTATAATTATTCGATCATGATAGGCTTTTTCTGTATTCGATCAATGGAGTCATTTTCTGCATTGTAATTATTCGATCATTGGGGTCATCTTGTGCGTTATAATTATTTTACCTTTTGTATTATAATTAATTATTCGATCATTATAGTCTTTTTGTGCATTGGATCATTGGAGTCATTTAAAATTATTTGATTACTGTGATCATCTTCTGCAATATAATGATTCGTCATTGGGGACGTCTTTTACATTTAAATTATTCCATCATTGGTGTCATCTTCTAAATTATAATTATTCGATCTTTGGGATCCGTTTTTGCATTATAATTATTCGATCATTGGGGTCATCTGCTGCGATATCATTATGAAATCGTTTGGGTCATCTTCTGCACAATAATTATTCGATCATTGGATAATATTTTGAATTATAATTAATCGATCATTGGGATCATCTTCTGCATTATAAATATTTGATCATTGGTGATATTCTGCATTATAAGTATTGGATCATTGGGGTCATATTAAGCAATATAATTATTAGTCTTCTCCATTAATTTAGAACAATTCAATCATTTGGATCGTCTTCTGTATTATTTTGCTCGTCTTCTGTATTATGTAAATGTATTCGTCATTTTTGCACCTTACATCTTCATCAATATACATTGGTTTTGTTCGATGCCAGTGTTTTTATCTCGTTCCAGCTTTTGCCAGTGCAAGCCGTCTCGATCTCAGTTTGACGACGCCAAGTACTTATGGGATCGTCTGCGTCTTCTGCATCTGCCTTGTGGGTTCCATTCAATAGCTTGTCTGGTAATGTCTTCATTAGGTTTTCGTAGTGTATGTATATCCTATCCAGCGCCATTTTCTTTAACGTATTTCCATCTATACTTAGAGTTGATTTTATTCAGGAGTTGAAAATTCTTATCTTGGTTCTTGTGAAGATATGTGGAGACCACCATATAGCGTTAATGGTTCAAAAAGGATTTCTTCCACATTTTTCAATAAAAATAATATTCTTCTTCAGTAAGAAAGTCTTTTTATGCTTTAGATCATTAATGATATTTTGCTAAAAAAAATCATTACTCATCATTTTAGGAATGTTGAGTTGTCAATATCGCAATTATGCGCAACATAATTTTCTACATATCGATCATTTAGAAAAAGAAAGTCACATTTTGAGTTATGACATTTTACTTCAGTGTAATTTAAATGATCTATGCTAAAATAACTATTTAGGAGAATAGGATGACATATCATCTGAAGTGCGCTAAATATTATTGTTTTCCTCAGTTATCAGGAATGTAGACATTGAAATGCAGAACAATATAGTGTGAACACCTCAAAAAAAATTATTTTGACTTGTGACGTTCCTTTTCTAAATCAGCGATATGAACTTTCATTTCCCACCTGCCCTCGTTACAGGGAGTAGCAACATTGCAACAACAGTGTATCCCTTATTCGGATCGCTTTTCAAAAGTTCAGCAGTAGTACAAACATAATGCTACATATCTACGAGTACATAGTTCCATTTGGAGTTGCTAGTGTATTCACAGTTTTCATGGACTTTTATTTAGACTGCTCTAACTTTTTCAATTCATTTATTACTCTCACCATACCTCAGCAATGACATCCATTTATAACCAGACCAAAAAACCAAATTCAACTCAAGCAGGTAAAAACTGCCAACATTCCTATTCATCCCAGTAATGTAGCTTTGTTGTTGCAATCTCTGATGATGTTGCAGACCCAGTCTATAGGTCTATAGTTTTCTTGCGGGCTACACTTGTCTATAGTATTTTATTCACTTCTACCTTCTCTTTGCGCCATGTTGGCCGTGCTGAACGTCCCAAGTGCAGACAGATGCTCATACATGTATAGGTACATATATATGTATGTAGATACTCGTATCATGTTTTGTTTTTGTTTTATTTTTTATGTCTTTGTGTGATTTTTATATTTCTTCTCTCTTCAGTTTAAATAGCGCCTCCGGAAGTGATGGTTTTAGAGTGACTAAAAAAGTTTTGCCACAAATCCACCACTAAAAGTGAATACCTTTAAAACTCCTACAATTTCTCATCAACTTTGTTCAAGTCACTGACATAACGCTTAGTTAGCTATACAAGGTATGCAGCGTTGCCAACCTCTTGAGTGCCGCAAACATTTTCTTCAAGTGCCAATGTGCATCTGCTGCTCGACTTACATACATAATTAGTAGACATTATTATTTGTTTAACGGTGCAGTTGTATGCTGCATAAAAACAAGTTTCAACATTTATGTTGCAAAAAGCCTAAACATATCGTAGCGACAGGCCCACTCATTGGTCGACTGATAACCCAAACAGTTTTAGTTGAACATTTTCAACGGTTTCCAACCGCGAAATTATCGTCGCCGCCGTTGCAGTGAATTTGTTGCCGCCGCCACCGGCAGTGCCTTGCGTCTTTCTTTGCATGTGTGTGTGATTGAGTGAGCGTATGCCAAATATCTTAATTTGGAATTTGAAATTGCACATACGAGTACTCGTATCTGTTGTTTCGATTTAAAAAAATGTGGTCGGAATTTGAAATTAGGTAAGTGAACGATTGGAATGTAGAAAAGTTTGTTTTGGATTTTATTTGAATGCAAAAAGTTTAAACAAATATGTTGTATACTAACCCAAACATGAGACGTGTGGAGAAATAGGCTCAGAAAATAGTGGATAATAATAATAATAATCGTAATAAATCGAAATCCATTAGAATATTTTCATATTTAGCTATACCAGAGCCAATCACAGAGGTTTTCGACTCTAAACTAAAGTCGAGTTCAGAGCTCCTCCTCTAAAGTCGATCTTAGAGGTCTTCCTTTACACTATAGTAGGCCTTCCTCTATACTAGAGTCGACCTCTGAGGTCTTCCTCTATACTAGAGTCGACCTCTGAGGTCTTCCTCTATACTAGAGTCGACCTCTGAAGTCCTCCTCTATACTATAGTCGACCTCTGAAGACTTCCTCTATACTAGAGTCGACCTCTGAGGTCTTCCTCTATACTAGAGTCGACCTCTGAGGTCTTCCTCTATACTAGAGTCGACCTCTGAGGTCTTCCTCTATACTAGAGTCGACCTCTGAGGTCTTCCTCTATACTAGAGTCGACCTCTGAGGTCTTCCTCTATACTAGAGTCGACCTCTGAGGTCTTCCTCTATACTAGAGTCGACCTTTGAAGTCTTCCTTTATACTAAAGTCGACCTCTGAGGTCTTCCTCTATACTAGAGTCGAACTCTCGGGTCTTCCTCTATACTAGAGTCGACCTTTGAAGTCTTGCTTTATACTAAAGTCGACATCTGAGGTCTTCCTCTATACTAGAGTCGATCTCTGAGGTCTTCCTCTATACTAGAGTCGACCTCTGAGGTCTTCCTCTATATTAGGGTGGCCCCCTGAGGTCTTCCTCTGTACTAGAGTCGACATCTGAGGTATTACTTTTTATACTATAGTCGACCTCTGAGGACTTCCTCTATGCTAGAGTCGACCTCTAAGGACTTCCTCTATACTAGAGTCGAACTCTGAGGACTTCCTCTATACTAGAGTCAACCTCTGAGGCATTCCTTTATAATATGTAGAGTCTGAGATTACTTTCTTTATACTGGAGTCAACTTCGGAGGTTTTCCTTTAAACTATAGCCAACTTCCTTTATGAAAGATCTCAGTCGCCCTCTGAGATTTTTCACTATACTCGAGTCGAACAATGAGGTTTTCACTTTCAATGGAATGAATAAAATTTTTCTGTTTTTTTTAGATTTCTACCAAATATTTACCTAAATGCTATGGTAGTGGTAATTATTGTTTTCCTATTTAAAAATAGCTCTTTAATAGTTTTGCGGGTGCTACCTAATTTTCCAAATAATTAATTTACAGTTCACAACTGTAAACAGTAATAAAATTGTACGCAGAAGTTTAAAGTACATTTTAATTATGCTTGAAAACATTTTAAATTGTATCCAACTAAAAGTATTTAGTTATAATTTCAGACACTTTTCATGTTCGCATTTATCACAACAATTAATCTTGGAACATGTCTATACGTGTTCGTTCGTACATATCAACGAGTAGCTCTCGCTTGTTTTTATAGCACCTCGTCAACAGACTATTAAATTGTACAAACAAAAATAATACAGAAAGACAAGTTGCAAAAACAGCTGGAAGAAAATTTAAATTAAACACATACACGCTTTGAATGCTAACCGCTAAAGGTCTCTCTGAGCACCAATTTCTCTCTCACTCTCTGTCGCTTCTCTTCGACATTACAATAACATTATTGGAGGAGAGTAAGAGAAATCGCGCAGTTTATTTAAAAAAACAAATCAATGTAAACAAATAAATACACTGATACACATATAAATAGCAAAGGTCCGTGTTTAAAAAAAGGAGAATAAGAGAGCCCTTGTGAGAGCACTACTTTGTAAAAAAACGTTTTCGCTCTCTTAGTCTCTGTCTTTAATTTGCCATTGCTGTTTCACCGCAACGACCATCTGTTATAAGCTGGGTGTCACCCTGTGCTGGGTTTGCTGTGACCCTGTTACCGTTTTTAGAGTGCAACGTCATTGCATCATGCCAATGATGATTATTATTATTTTTATTGTGTGCTATTTGTTATAAAAATAGTATTATTACACTTTGTGCCATTCTATAGACACATATTTGTCCACATTTTAATTCGTTCGAGTTCACGAGTACTTTAAAGTTATTTACTATACAAAATACTCGACTCGGCTGCTTTTGTTATTAATGCTATCATCATCATCTTTTTCATCACTCACCTCTTTGTATTATTTGTTGTTGTTGTTGTCGACGTCGTCATCACCACCAGTATTATATTAATACTTTCGTACGTAGGACATTTCAGTCAGTCATTGGGTTTCGGATGTACTCGCCGAACCACTCATCATATGATTATGTCGGCGTCGGTGGAGGCGGGTGAACTCTGAACACTAGCGACGGCGCGACTTGTAAACGCATACCGTTCTTTTTTTTTGCCTCTTACTTTTTCCTCGTGCGCTTTCTTTCTTTTCCCATTTCCCTTGTAACCCACCCTCATTGCTTGCATTTATTGTTGTTATGCGCACAGATTTCGTCCGTTGTTATTGTTGTTGGTGTATATTTTTTTTTCGTTCGTATATAGCTATACACGTCAACAAACAATACCCAAGAGTTGTATTACAACGGCAATAAACCTCCTCTTATTATGGGTATTATTATGGTATTTAAACAAAACCATACTCAATAAATTAATTTTGTCAGTTCGCGCTCTTTTGCTCTCATGCTCACAACAAACGCAGCCCGAGCGTAAGAGAGACGGTTGTATGTGATTCTCTGTTTATTTTGTTTTTTTTTTTATCGTATTTAGTATGTATATATGTCGTATTATACAACTGTGCTTGTTTAATGTGATTGCTTTTTTGAGTAGTATATTCGTACAGTGTTGGAGAAAATAGTAGCACCCGTGATGTTGTTATACTCGTATCAGTGGTGACAACACACGTTTGTAGGAATTCGAAAAAAAAAACAAATCCAACGTTTCCTAGCGGTAAAAATAACCATTATTTAATCGCTGATGTAGCAATATTTAGTAGCAATCAGTGATGATTCTATCGCTTATACTTCTGTTTACATTTACACACGATTGTCATAGGCTGCTTAATCGGTGCGCTCTCGCTTAAAAAGTAAGGTGAGATATCAGTAAGTGTCATTTCAAGTAAACTTACATTTTAAGTGGAGTTCTAAGCGAGCTTGATGGCACATCAATAAATACAGGCAAATTTGAATGTAATTCACGTCGATTACAGTCCGATTTTCGCTTGTAAGGCAATGTTATGATGTTATACCACTAATCCTGATGATCTTGCAATTGAAATAAACATGCATTTAAATGTATCATTTGTTTATTTTTAAAAATATACGATTTATATTAATACATATTTGAACATTGAAGAAACTACTTACATAAATGAAAATAATTAAATCTGCAATCAAGCAAAAAAAATATAAATACAAATATAATATATCGGTATAAATACAAATATAAAATGTGTAAACTAATCTTAACGAAATTAAACCTATTATTAACTTATGATGATTATTTTATTTAACAACTTTTCACAATTACAACAACATTTTTGTTGCACGATCAACTTTGAACTAACACCAATAATAGCGATACGTATTTCTTCTTTTTTCCAAAGCCACTATAACGACATTTTTTTATTTCTTTTAATTTTTTGGGCATATACACACTATCTAACTCTCTGTTTACATTGTTACGGAGTTATAATTAGTGGACGATATTTATTACATTACACACGTATAACATTCGAAGTACTTTAATCGCTCGCTTAGAATGTAATACTGATGTCATTGATTATAATCTAGGTACTTCGTTTCATTTACTGCTGGGTTGTTAACCAGACAACCGATTGCATCGAAACTTGATATGTTTATAGAGAAGAAAGCTCAATAATATACAGTGGCGGAGCCACAGGGTCTGAAAGTGGGCCACTTCGGGTATACAAAATGTTGTGTAACTTTTTTATGTGCCTTTTTTCAACCCAAGGTCTACAAAAAGTTTTTTACGCCGACAATTTAATACAGTTCCCGAGATATCAGGATTTGAAAATTTAATTTTTAATTTTTTTCCCCGACTCCCGACTAATTTGTTAATATCAGAGCATGTCGTCGCTTGGATGACCAAGTGACGGAACTAACGTTTTGAAAATTGTTCAGGAGAGCAGATTTTCCGTTTTTTCTGAGACAGTATTCCATCTTCCCCACTAATTAAATAAATTCCAAAATGTTGTATAACGTCCAGTTTTCGGGAAAAGGGCAACAAAAATGTTGCACTTTTTTGCGGAAAAGAATTCGCCATAAGTCAAAAGTCAGGGACATTTAAAGTCACATTTTCAAATGTTTTTTTGTACTTTTTTAAGTTTTTAGAAAAGTTATAAATTAGGGCCTGTTTCTGTAACTTATTTTCGGTCGTCTACGGCGAACGATCAAAATTCTCTCAGCTATTACTTGAATTCTATAAAACGCAGGTTAGAAATATTTTAGGAACAAGCTTTTTACATGATTTTCTACAGACACAACGAATTATAAACTTCTGTGATTTATAGATTTCTCGGAATAATTGAGTGATTTTTGATCGTTCGCAGTAGACGAACGAAAAAAGTTACAGAAACAGGCCCTTAGTTAAATTCTTCTTATAGGAAACTTCCTGGAGAATTCTTTGGAAAAAAAATTTCACTAATAATGTTGTAACGATTCTGCAACTTACACCATATTTTATACAAATTTCAAAATGACAAATCAAGCTGTTACGATATAAACTGCAAAGGGAATTTGGATCCCGGCTTTAAGTAGCACATGGAGATTTTCGAACTCATTTTTGAAATTGTGGGATTAACTATTGCAATTTAATGATGTGCAAAATATTTTCGAATTTGTGAAAATACAATTATTGAAATATATTTATTATTTATTTACTTACATGAATTGCAATACAAAGTAAATTTATATACTAATTTTATGGTCCAGGGAAAAGCCGGGTTACAAAGACCATGTGGCTAGATTTTTTGCAGCTACAGACCATGATCGCCACACTCATAAGCCAAAACGCTACCTACTCACCTATTTTTAAATATTTTATAGCGTTTTTACCATTCTTAGTATTTTGTTAATATCAAAGCAGAACATATACCGAAAATTTGTTTTTGTTCGGTCATTTATACCATGTCAGATGATATACATAAATTTAAAATTTTTATTTTGCCGTATAAATTTATATTTTACAGCAGATATGTACTATTTTTAATTTTTTATGAAAAAGTATGTATCTTGTATTTGGAGTTATATATTTATATGTGTCTTAACGAAACCCCCCTGGAGAATGTTTCTGAAAAAAGAATGGGTCGATGGTTTTCATTATTATTGTTGCCCTGCTTCTCCAAATTACACAATTTTCCGAAAATTTATAAACTTTGCCAAATTTTCTGAAAACTAGAATATGAAAACCTTTACCATTGTTATATGTAGAATGTTGTTACAAGCTAAACTACAAAATAAATGTAAAGCAAGTCGATATAATTTTGGGAATTGTGGGATTTACCTTTGCAAGTAAATGCTGCAAAATCCCATTTCTCAATAGATCTTTATAACAAATGACAGATATGTGTTTTCTGAACCAAAAACAAGCGTTGTTAAATTCAGATTTACATAAAGTGTAAAGCATATATATTAGTACACCATGTTACAAAAGTCTTCATACGATTGCAAAATTCACAAAAAATGTGGATACAAATAAAAATCAAATATTTTTAGGAAACAAGACATTTTATTGTAATTTGAAAATAATAAAAAAGGAAAAATAATCGCGATTCTATCACATTTGCTACCACAAAACTACAGAAAACGAAAAATTTTTAAATCTGTAATTCCCAACCTTTTTTTCCATAACAAAGACAAACAATTACGAAATTGCGTTTATTGTGTAGGTAATGGAAGTTAAGTTCCTTAGTTTTTTATTCCTAAATATAAATGTGTCTTTAGTACGAGATCAGTTAAACTTTTTATAATAAAATACGTAAGAGTTAAAAATGTAATCTTCGATTTTTTGAAAGAAATATATCAATTATTTCATCGAATTTTACTTCATCTTTGTATATAGACATCAAACCAGATAAGATAGCCTTTCTCCTTCCATTCTGTTCCGGAGGTAAGTTTTTATTCTTCTTAACGTCGAGAAACTTCGCTCAGCATAACTAGAGCACCATTCATCCGAATTGGTTCAGGTAAGCTTTACAAACTTCAGAATTAAGTAGCCTTCAACTTCGCACAATACAATTTTCCATCCGTTCAGCGGTTTCGACAATATCTTACAAAGTATTGCAAAAAATCATATTTTTTGAGAAAATTTTAATAATTTTTAAATAAAAGCCTCATAAAAACATCTAGAAACGCATAATTGTCATATTTTTGTGATTTTATCGTAAACTCTGAACGGTTATGAATAATTTAAAAAGTTTTAGCGAGGAAACCATGCACTTTTCTTATTTTTAGTTGTTATTACTTTTACTGTTACCATTTTTTACGCTTTTGCATTGTTTTTTCTAACGGCCTTCCAAATATTTTTCGTGTTTTTTTGAGTGATTTTGAAAACTGTAACAAGTTTATGCCTATGTTTAAAACATTTCGGGGATACGTCCCTGCTTGGGGTCGTCACCATGAATGAAAATGTGATTTCCGGTTAGTTAAAGTTACTCGATCCTGGACACAAATATCAATATGCATGAGCCGATTCATTGTCCCTTCTATAAATCGAAGTTCTCTCAAGCCATTGACCACCATGCCTCCCTAAACATCTGCGGAGCCTCCATGTTTAACTGTTGGGCAAATATTTGTTGACTCAAATGTGATATTTAGTTTTTGCCAATCTTTTGCCGGATCATCTCTGTCAAAAACGTCAAATTTACACTCGTCGGTGAAAATTACACGACTTAAAAACGTGGAACCTTCGAAAATCTTAATTTCTCGCTTTTTGCAGAAGCCATTCTTTTTTTCTTTTCACTTCGCTTATTAGCAGTTTCTGTCATCCGATTCTTGGCGACAGTTCCGTTCTTTTTAAGGAACGACAAATGCAATATGGGTGAACATCAACTCCGTCGATATCTCGCATAGTTTTCGCCATTTTAACAACAATAGTATTTGGATTTTCAGCAACGCAACTCAAATTTTCCTCTGCACTCATCCATAAATTTTTCTGAGCCGACCTTCCCCTGGCTTACTTTTGTATAATCCATTTGCATTATAATTTTTTATTATTGTTCGCACAGCAGTCTTATCTAAACCCACTATTTCACCAACTTTTTCAAACGAATTTCCTTCATTTTTATGTTTAATTGCCAATTTCCAAATTGATGAAATATTTTCATTGTTGAAGACATTTGTAACCACAAAAGTAAAAAAAATGGAACTGTTCTTCTGAATGCAACTTAACTATTACTTGCAAACATATGACAATAAGCATTCCCGTTTCATATGGTGACTTGCGGTTTCATATTCGTATGAACACTTTCGTTACCCATCCAAAGAGATTATTTCTAGTTTTTTGCATTTAATATGTTAACAATTCAACAAATCGATCATTTAACTTATCTTTTAGTTGTGTTTATTTTGCGATATTGTTTATTGCGATATTTGTTTATTTGGATAAAATGCTAAATTTTTACATTGTAGTCTACATACACTGTAACATACATTGTAACATGGTGTATGTACGAGTATATGTTCCGATATATGTAAATGCAGTTCCCATATCCCGAATTGCATCTAAGCCCTAAAGAATCTTTACTTCTTCAGATATATTTTTTTACATTGCCAAATTTTGAAGAAGATTTGTCCACCCTCTAGAATATCTGTTAGCCCCTTATGTAATTATATCCCAATTTTACATCTAAATGCTGTAGATTCCAAGATTTTATAACAGATTTTATAAAATATAACAGATATCAGTAATAAGATATCAAGTATAAACGCTGTTAAATCTGACGAAAATCGGTTCGGATTTAGATATAGTGCCATACATACTTATATATATATGTTTCTATATCTCTATATAGAATAGCGTTTTCATTTCACCACCAGATCTCTATATAATATTTTTCTTATAAAAGTATTTTGAACCACAATTACACATTAACAATTTTGAAGACAATTTCGTTTACATTTAGCTATAGTACCTTGAATACATATAAGTATACATATCCGGTTTTTGCATCTAAGTACTATAGAATCCTCGTTTCTATATATGTATATTTTTTATAAATTTTGGCACATACTCGTATCTGTTCCGAAAAGGAAAACTGTTAAATTTTGATCGGTTAAGATTTCGATATAACCCCAAATATACCTATCCTATAACCTATAATATCCAATCCTATGTTTTCCACAGATCTTTATAAAATTTGAAAGATATATTTATTTTTCAACCAGAATTATACAAATTTGAGGAAAATTAGTTCACAGTTAGGTATAGGTCCCTTAATGGAAACACATTTCTCATCATACATTTATAAAATTTGGCGGTTATCGTTTTTCTGATTCAAACACTTTGGTCCACGTAGCCATCTTTGGACATACCTCAGAGGAGAAAATCTGTAACACCGGCCGAAGACCGGTCACGCTGACACAGTTTGGCCCGCGTAGCCAGCTTTGGAGATAACTATAACTCGAAAATTGTCTTCAAAGATAACTTACAAACTAAATGGTCTATTGCATGTCCATTATATCCCTGGATGTTGTGATATCACTTTTGTGGACATTGTGACACATTTGATGTCCAACAGAGTTCAAGTATACACATTTATGGGAATCGTCTTGCAATTGGTGCTCTTTATTTGTCATCAACTGTTTGTGGCTTTTGTTGTTCTGACATGCCATGAATGTGAATGGCGTTTCACGATAATGATTTTGAGATATGGACTGTGTGTTATTAATTTAAAACATTTTGCGGTTTGTTGCCTTTTTGATTGTTCACACTCGAAAACGACGGAATTAAAATCAAATAAATTGAAATGTTGATATTTTACGACAATACCCAGTGATAAATGTTGAATATGCACTTATACATATACCTAGTAAAAAGAAAAAAAAGTTGGCATTAGTGTAGTATCTTTCTATAACCATACAAGAGGTTAATTGGTTCTTTAAATATAAATTAACCTAGTATATACTAATTAAACACATTATCCCATTAACCTTTGAATTGGGCGACTAAGTTGTTTTCTGTTCTGGGTAAGTCTTGAGGAATTTTCCTCCATCACACAGTTCAACCCTTATCGACCTTTCTCTGTTTTTTTTCTGTATGTTTAGTCTTCTTCGTTTCTCCTTTTTATTGCATTCCTTAGCATTTCTTATCATCAATATCTTTCGATATTCGTTTTGTTTTGTAGTGGTTTAGGTTTCGTTCGTTGTGTTTATTATTGTCATCTTCGGGTGTGTGTACTCGAACTCTATTAAGCTGTCAATTACTGATGACAACCTCCTTCCTCTCGTCGACAAGACATTCATCGGTCGTGTATTCGTATTCGGTCGGTGTTTAGTTGGGTTTTTTCTGTATTCATTCGTCATACACACACACACATAGCATAGTACAAACGAAGACCGAATGAGTAGCAACAAAACCGAACTATTCATCCAACACATCCGACATCCGTTGGCTGTGTATTCGTTCATCTTGCTGATGTTTCATCAGCGCCTGTTAGCTGACATTCGCATTGTACAACAAAAATGTTTAGCATTTTGTTAACTCAATGTTAAATTTCTTCTTCTGTATACAAAGTTTGTTTGTTACTCTCTCCCTCCCTCTCCCTCCCTCTCTGTCAATCATCTCAACTCATCACAGTAGTTCTATAAATATGAGACCCACTTGTCTTTCTTTGTACCGATATTTATTTATTTTGTATTTTAATTTTCTATGTTACTCGTACAATTACGAGTATAATTGTTGATTGAATATTCTTTGCACAGTGAGAAATTTATGTAGGAAAGAAATATTAGATATATTTGTTCAGTTAAAGCAACATTTGAAACAGTGAAAGTTTGCAAACTACCTCTACAGTGGATCAAAAATGTTTCCGGGCAGCCATTGAAATTCCGTTGAAGTCATTAATTGTAATATTAAGAAAATTTTAAATTTCAATAATGTTGTTGTTTTTCAATGTTGTGTTATTAAATTTTAAAAAATATTTTTTTTTTAATTTTTTGCTTTTTAATTGGAATTATTAATAAAAAAATTTCCGAGTGTGAAATTTACCACCAAAAAGAAGTCGGACAGGTGGCAACTTTAGCCTTTATTGTAAATAAACAATGGGAAATCCCCCATTTATAAACAGTTTGCTTTTGTGGAGATCAGAGAAAGCGGAAAAACTTCTAAAATTTAAAAAAAAAATTATTTTTATTCGGTTTGCAAGCACATTTTTTAATAATGGATACGTAAAGTCCTACACTTCTGAAGAAGTCAGAAAAATAATAGTGGATAACTTTGAAAAACAGAAAAACGATTCGTGAGGTATGAGATTTAGTTGGAAGCCCGAAATCGACCGTTCATGGTGTGATTAAAAGATACAAAGAGTCCAAATCTGTGCAAAATAAACCTAGATCTGGGAGGCCGAAATTGTTTACCAACTCAGATAAAAGGTGAATTGTCCAACAAATTAAAAAACTCCTCACATGAGTGCTCCAAAATTAGCTAATGAAGTTTCCCAAACATTAAATAAAGACTGTAACCCAGAAACAGTAACATTGGTACTCCGTCGTAAGGGTTATAATGGAAGAGTCGCTCGTAAGAAACCATACATCAATTGCGTGAATAGGAAGAAGCGCCTTAATTTTGCGAAAATGTACAAAAAAAATGGATTTTTCATTCTGGAATAAAGATTTATTCACAGATGAAAGTAAATTTTAATTTATTCAGATCCGACGGGCGGTCCTATGTGTGGAAAAAACCTAACGAAGAACTTAAAGAAATAATCTAAAAGCACCTGTGAAACATGGAGGCGGTTCGGTGATGGTTTGGGGATGCATGTCAGCTGCTGGAGTTGGAGAGCTGTGCATAATAGATATCATTATGAATCATTAAAAATAGTTATAGTTTTTAAAGGAGAATTTGATACATAGTGTCGAAAAACTGGGTATAAAAGACACTTTTCAGTTTTATCAGGATAACGATCCGAAACACAAAGCACATGCTGTACGAATGTGGCTCTTGTATATGTGTCCACATGTATTTGAAACACCAGCACCGTCCCCGGACATTAATGTTATCGAGCATTTATATGCACACACAGCATAAAAATATACAATGTCAAATAAAAACCAGTAAGGAAAGACAGAAAGTCGAGCGGGGCCGACTATATATAATACCCTACACCTACCTACCAATGCGAAAATGGGCATTGCGATAAGAATTTGGCAGTGTTCATACATGTAATAAGCAAACTCTCTGCCGATTTTCGTACTGATCGGATATAAAACACGGTTTCTACAGCGCTTACATGTCAAATCGGGTGTAACATATATATTGGGACTATGTTTAAATCTGAACCGATTTTCCCCGAATTTGGCAGTGTTCATGCATGTAATGAGAAAACTCTCTCTGTAAAATTTTGTACTGATCGGATATAAAACACGATTTCTACAGCGCTTAAATGTTATATCGGGTGAAACATATATATGGGGGCTATATCTAAATCTGAACCGATTTTCCCCGAATTTGGCAGTGTTTATTCATGTAATAAGAGAACTTTCTCTGCCGAATTTCGTACTGGTCGAATGTAAAATACGGTTTCTACAGCGCTTACATGTCAAATCGGGTGTAACATATATATTGGGACTATGTTTAAATCTGAACCGATTTTCCCCGAATTTGGCAGTGTTCATGCATGTAATGAGAAAACTCTCTCTGTAAAATTTCGTACTGATCTGATTTAAAATATAGTTCCTACAGCGCTTACATGTCAAATCGGGTGAAACATATATATGGGGGCTATATATAAATCTGAACGGATTTTCTCCGAATTTGGTAGTGTTCATTCACGTAATAATAAAACTCTCTGTGCCGAATTTTATAAAAATCGGATGTAAAATGTGGTTTCTACAGCGCTTACATGTCAAATCGGGTGAAACATATATATGGGGAATATATCTAAATCTGAACCGATTTTAACCAATTTCAATAGGGATCGTCCTTGGGCCAAAAAAGAGCACTATGCTAAATTTCATCACAATCGGACCATAAATACGACCTGCACTTTGATTACAAGAATACATGGACAGACGGACAGACAGACAGACGGACATGGCTATATCGACTCAGAAAGTGATTCTGAGTCGATCGGTATAATAAACAATGGGTCTATCTCTTCTCCTTTTAGGTGTTACAAACAAATACACAAAGTCATTATACCCTGTACCACAGTGTGGTGTAGGGTATAAACAGCTTGAACAAGGACGAATGGGCGAAAATTGATCCTTCGGTTTGCAAAAACCTAGTAGAATATATGCAAAGAAGACTGGAGAAAGTTATCAAGGGCAAGGGACTTCCTACAAAGTATTAAAAACAATAAACAATTAGTTGAAAAAAAATTTTGTTTTACTTGTCCGATTACTTTTTTGGTGGTATTTTTCATACCACAATTTAATTTTGTTATTTTTTTTGTGATAAATGAATATTCAAAAAATTTTGTTGTTGTTTTTTAAATTATATAAAGTGTCATTTATTATTAAAAAAATATATATTTAAAATCCTTTTTTATATGAAAAATATCAATTTTAATAGAGATTTCATGATTGTCCGGCTACTTTATTGAGCCACTGTATACTGCTGTTTTGTCATTTCTTAATCAGCCAAGCAATTGTAATGAAACTTGGGTAGTTTAAGGTCTTAAATCTTTTCCTCGTATAACACACAGAAACGAAGCTAGAGGATCATCGGGTATACACAATTTTGAAATGCGAGGCTAGTGCTGAAAGTTCAATTCGGATGGAACATATCGTCATCTAAAATCCATAATGACGTAACATCAAATATATAAAAATTAATTTTATGAATGATTATAGTCTATTAGACTAAACTAGAAATTTCTACAAAATTTTAGACTTCAATATCTAAAATAGGCCATTTTATGAGTTAAATTCGAAATGACGTAGCAGCAAACAAGGCAGTTCAAAAAGCGAATAGATTCATACAATTTTATTTTTTTATTCACAATGCACGCCACAACTAATTGCACTACATTTGTCATTTGATTTAGCCTTTATAGTCTGGAAATCCGTAAATCTAGACAAAATCATTAAATTAGTTTACTTTGGTTTTTGGTTTTCCTGTAAAAGCATGAACATGTGGGTAACGTCATTTTGGATTTCAGGTGACGATATGTAAATGTGGGGACTAATTTAAAATAAGAAAAAATTATGAAACTCTACCCTGCTAAATTTCAAACGATTGGATTTAAAATACATCTTCTGTAGCGCTTAAAGTTGAAATCGGGAGAAACCTATGTTTATATGGGGGCTATAAATCGGAACCGATTGTCTTCGAACTCGGCATTGTGTATCCCTGTACCAAGAACATATATGTATAATGGGGCTATATCTAAATCTGAAACGATTTTGACCAATTTAAGATCTTCCCAGGTTCGAAAGGGTTGCGACCTAACGAACAACTTCAGATGGATAGAGAGACGTACTGATGACAGACATCGTTAAATTGACTCAGCTCGTGATTCTGAGTCGATCGGTATACATTAAGGTGGGTCTAGCTGTGTTATTTTCAGGTCTTACAAACATCTGCCGTGAAACAAACTTATAATACCCTGTACCACAGTGTGGTGTAGGGTATAAAAATCAGGATATACTCGAACAAAGTTCCTGTAGGTCTTGATTTTCAAATTTCTGATGAACGTGTTCAGACACTGAAAAGTTTCTCATATCTAAAATACCTATACGATTTGTGAAAATTTTTCTTTACTTCTTAACATAAGCTCATTTTAACTCCAGCGATTTTCAATAGCGTCGATACTCTCTTTGTAGTGAGAACTGTCTAGCTTGTGGAAATAGCAATCAACCGCCACCTCCAACTCTTCATAAGTGGCAAATATTTTTCCGCCGAGCCATTTTTCGAGTTTGGAAACACAAAATAATCCGAGGGAGCTATTTCTAACGAATAAGGTGCGTACTGAAGCAGCTCGAGCTATAATTCGTTAATTTTGGACATCGCAACATTGGATGTGTGAACCGGTGCATTGTCTTGTTTGTGAGGAAACGCGACACCCATCCTGCACACAGCTTTCGCATCCTCAACTTTTCGGGCAAATTGATATATGCGATGTATAGCAATTTTTGAAATACCTATGTCTTCAGCTAGCTCAAGAAACTTCAACCGATCATTTCAACCGTCATCCAATACCATTTTGAGGATTTTGTAACTATTTCTGGTCACTTCAATTGGTAGACAACTTCTGTATTCAGCTTGGCAAATCGTACGGCCACGTTTAAACTCTGCCATGCAATATTTTATAGTTGTAAGACCAGACCAGACCGTCTGTCATCTATCCATATTTAGTTGTGCACAAGGTACAGGTCGCAATTTTACTCCGATTCGGCACGAAACATGAAGAAATATATTGAAATTGGTTAAAAATAGATTCCGACTTTTGCCTCTAAGCGCTATCTAAGCCATATTTTCTTTTTCCAACCAATGTGTATAAAATTCCACACAAATGTTTTGGACCAAGCTAAAATGTAGCTAAATATCAAAAAAAAAATTTAAAATGTACTGTATGTATAGCCACAATATTTGTGAACATTCCGATTTAGCATCTAAGCACTATAAAAGCAGCTTTTTAAATTCAATAATTATGAAATTTTGTCAGATCTTTATACATGGAAGGATAATAATGATGAAAAAAATCGTTGAAGGTTTAGATCAGGTCCCCACATTTACTTATATCCCGATTTTGTATCTCAATGATATATAGAATCCGTATTTCTCATCAGATCTTAATGGAATTCCATACAAATTTAAAAATGCCCTAAAACTTTGACTGCCTATTTTGGAATGGAAGTATCGATATATTCTTTATTCCTAATTTGCTTCTTAGCGCTATAAAATACACATTTCGGAACAGATCTTTATAAAATTTAACATATAACAGTTTATTTAATCACAACCGAGCGTAGTATAATTTCAAGAAAATCGGTCTAGACTTTCCTGTAGGCCCCGCATCTATTGGTGTATTCCGATCTTTAAATCTTAGCGCTATAATACAATTTTTTGGACAGATCATTCAATTGAAAATGTTTCTTCGTATTCTATTCTAATAAAATGGTTTAGGGTATTATATAGTCGCCAAGGCCCGACCTTTGCGTTCCTTATTGATTGAATATATCCATATTTTGCATTTTTATGAAAATAGTACGTATTTTGGACTTAGCTGTCACATATACTTTTTCATGACTTTAGTGGCAGCTAAGCCAAAATTACATGTAAGTTAAATTCATTTAACTGCCACAATGTTGCAGCTATCCAAATAACTTACCTGCAATAAAATATGAAATTAAATTCACTAATACCCAGAGTATTAAAGATGAAGCTTCGGAGGGATTTATATGGGGGATTGATTGTTAAATTTGACATATAGAAAAAAAGTGGCTGAAAATCGGAGGGTATCTTTTTACGGGGGCTACACGCAAAGAAAAAATTCGTTTCTGCGAAACGAAATATTAGATAACTACAATTCTCGTTTACAACGACTGAAATTTCTTTTGGTCAGAATATGCTTCAGTCACAACAAACGAAATTTCATTTCCGGCAAACGAGAATTGTAGTTGTCTAATATTTCGTTTCGCAGAAACGAATTTTTTCTTTGCGTGTATGTACAACCATATGGTATGGCCCATTTCCAAAAGGGTTCATTCGTATTACAACGAAAGCTTTTGTACCGATTTTTACATTGATTAAAAAAAAACATATGGACTGATTGACATGACTTATTTGACTCAAAAATCGATATCAATGGTATAATCAACTATGATAAATTAAACTAAATATAATAATACTCGTACACAAAGCACCATAGTGTGGTGTCGGGAATAATTGTTGTTTAAGTTTCCTCATAGGGCTGTCTGTCAAGCTAAGTAGAGACAATTGCCAGATCGGACAATATTGTCAGCAACAATGACGGAAAAATGCAAACCTGTGAAGGTACAATCGTGTGAACATACAATTTTTGTCTTAAAACGTTGGCAGAAAAGTCATTGTGAGATAATTTGCAGATTATGTAATATGCGAAGTTTATGCATGTGACAACGGCGCCATAGTCAGAAAAACATTTTATTGGCGACACTGTCTATAATTTTGAATTCTTTAAGACTTTCCTAAACTAATTAGGATAAATGGTTCCCGAGTTTTTAAGGCATAACTAGAGAACCATTTCACCCAATTGGTTCAGGAAAGTTTTAAAAAATTCAAAATTAAGTAGCCTTAAACTTCTTACTGTACAATTTTCTATCCGTTAAGCGGTTTCGACGATATCTTACAAATATCCTATAATTGGAGAAAAGTTTAACAGTTAATCGTTAACTGTGTTAAGAAGTAGTCGATAGTTTCTGTTCTAAATTGAATTACCCTGAGGATGATTGGGAACAAATAAAATTGAAACTATTTAAAACAACAAATCCATCGTTTTTTAAATAATACATGACCTCAAGCCAAACCATCAATAACATCATAATATAATAAAGGTCAACAATAAATAATTAACAGAAAATTTTAATATTTTTTAAAGAAAAGCCGCATAAAAACATCTAAAAACTCAAAATTTTTATATATTTTTTATGATTTGTTCGTAAAGTCTGATCGGTCATGAATAAAATGTGACCATTTTGAAGAAAATCGATGCATAATTTAAAAAGTTGTAGCGAAGAAATTCGAAAATTTGCTCTAATTTCTACAAAAACATACTTCGACAAAAAAATATTTTTCCCTTTATTAGAAACCAAAATTTGACATTCAGAAATCAGACCCAAATTCGTGTTGACCAGTGTAATCGATGGAAACCTTGAAGCACTGATGTCTTTTGGAGAAGTTGCGGTTGGCTCATTTCATGTAATTTCTCAGAAGTTCTGGCTATGACTTAGTTTGTTCAGAAATAAAAAATTTTGATCAAAACAACTGTTGTATGAGCTCGAGGGGTTCGTAACTACCTCATTCTAGGTTTTTATGTTCCAAAAAATGAAAATGCAAATGAAAGGATAGAGTTTTGCCACGATAGAGGATATAAAGATCACATTGCTAGAATACTTATTAACTAATTAACTAAAATTAGAATGAACTCTGAAACGTCATGTCAATTATTTTCAATCACAATTAAATGTGTATAATTTTTATGAAGACTTCACGGCCCCCCAGATATGTCGCTACGGTCCTCAGTGGTCCGCCAACCACCATTTGAGAAACTCTGCTTTATAATGTAAATAGAACAGCCTCTACTGGTTTATGCATAACATTTGATTTATCCAAAACCCATTTCTGATACCTACACAAAAAGAAAAATGACATACTAAATTCAAGTAAAAAATTCTTAATTTAAGCCGAAATCGTACTTAAAAATGTAAGTACGTTCGTACTAAGTTTTTCTTAGGCTTAAATTGAAGAAATCAAGCGCTGTAAGGCTTACAATAAGTATATAATGTTTGAATTCAAGAAAAAAATTCTTGAAAAGGAAAATTAAGCCTAATATGACTTAAAGTAAGAAGAAAAGGCTTTCTTTCATCTCTGAGAGGCAGATCAATTATAGAGCACAATCAAATTACTCTCTCAACCACTCTCATTTATGTGGTTGATTTTGGCTGACGCAACATCAAACACACACGCATATAAATCGACGAGATGTATATGTATAAGCATTTGTGCGCAACCATATCCAATTCGTTATTCGTTCAAGCAGTGTTTGCGAATTCATTACTTGGCGTGATTTTTTTGATTTAAGTTTTTTGAAGTTGTTAATAATTCTTGTTCGTTTCGTTGATGCCATTCCTTTTATGTTTCATATTTAAAGCGAATAATTACAGCAAAGCTTTTACTTTTGCTGTCAAGCAAAGCTTTTACTTTTGCTGTCAAGCAAATTGCATTCTTTGCAATGCAATGGCAAAAATGGTATAATTAATATAAATGGTACATAGGTACAAAACGAACGAAAGCACAATAAATCTTGTATGATCAGTCTTAAATCAAGTATGCTTGATTTAAGTATTGGTTAGGCTTAATTCAATCAACATTTTCTTCATTGAAGCCCGTTTCGCACTCAAATCAATTCCATAAAATTCTTAAATCAATCTCTTTATGCTTGAAATAAGAATATTTCGGCTTAAAATCAAGCCTTATGTGCGCTACTAGATTCAAGTATTTTGTATTTGGTTTTAGAAAATCCGTACTTTCCGTACTTGAACAAATTGGGGAGTTTCTTCTGTGAAGTGGACTGTATGTTAGTATCAGTTGAACTCCGACAATTTGTATTGTGCAAAAGAAACAGAAAGAAAAAAGGCAATGTTTCAGTTTATTTGTGGAACAGTTTTATTGGGGAAATGTTTCTGCTTAACGCTACGAATGATGCTGCAAAAGTGAAGATGCTTGCACCGAGCGAACAAAAATGGATTATGGATCTTGGTAATTCAGCTAAAAACCATTAGAACAGAGAGGAAAGATGGCAGGTCTTTATCCGTTAGAGTAAAAGGTTTGCCTGCATGACAGGGAATGGATAAAGAGTTGCCATCTATTCGAAATGGAACAATATAGTGGGGGTATTCTTATGGATTTAACAGTTCAGTGCATTTAGTGAAATAAAACTTAATGTAACAGTAATTCAAAATGCATTCATTTATAAAACTTAAAACTAGTTGTTGAAACAAAGTTCAACACCGCTACGGCTTGATTCAAGTGAGGATTACTCAATTTTTTCTTTCTAGAACGTCATACGAGGTACGTAATACGAGGTTTAAACTTTCGAAGACTCTTTAAAAATACTGAGCTTAACTGTGACGTTCTATTTCTTTATTTCTTTGTAAATTAGTGTTAAAGGAACAGTGGGCAAATATGTGATATAGTGTTGCCACATCTGACTAATTGGTGACCTTTTAATCGTTTTATACCCAACACAAAATGTTATACATTTTCTAGTTTATGTATATTTTTCATTCACTGAGAAATTTATCTGTGTTGCATTTCCCAAACGTTGCTGCAACAGATTTGTTTTTGAATAGGTGCAAACATCATTTCTTGGTTGCCGTCATTTCTCTCTCTCGTGATTGCCACAATTCTCATTATGGACCAACGCCCACCGATAGATTTCCTCTCTTCTCGCATGGTGCATATGGTGAATGGTGTCGGTGTTTCCTCTTAATGGTGAATATGAGAATGTTCTTAACATCTTTATCTCTTTTCACAACTGTTAAGAACTTTCCAGTAATTAATGATTGAGAATTTTTGGCCTGTGTTGAAGAAAAAAGGAAAACAACCCAACAATAAAGAAAATGCAACACAGTGGATAAATTGTGGATTAAAAATGTCTACTAGATTTTAAGTTTCCCCTTTTGTCTTTTCGTGCATCATATCGGTATATGAAACTATGTGCTCTTTACATCAGAGCTGTGAACATATTAACATAACGGTAATTTTTGTGGAGAATATCCCCACATAACGGTAATTTTTGGCTCTATTTTAATAAATGGTAAAAAACCCTAAAAATGGGGAGGGCGGAGATAAGATGTTCTACAAAAATGTTGGCCCTAATATTATACTATATGTATGTATATGTTAAAACACGGCAAAGCCGAAAACTTATCACAAGCACCAAAATGCAGTCAAAAACTCCCTTTTGGAATATTCTTGCAGCAATGTCATTCATTTGCCCCAGTGGTCGAAGCAATAAATGCATATACCGTTTGCAAGAATAGAATTATAAAATAGAATTATAAAAGTATTTAATATAAGATAAAGACTACTTTATAATCGATTTAATTTTCTCTTTTACAGGTAAGTTTCCGTAGGATTCCAAATTTAAAAATATTTAAAGTTGTAAGTATGTAACTAACTAGAAATAGTCAATTAGAACTGAATTGTATGTAACTACCTAGAAATTGTGTCACGTCCATATCTTTAAGATTCAAATTCGTTATCTACACCCAGCAGCGGTTTATTTATATGCGGGTTAAATTGAAACTCAACTGCAAAATACCTTAAAACTTAATTTTAGAGTTATTCCAAAGCAGTTCGACCAACTCAAAAAATTACCGCTTTCAATTTTCACAAAATTTAGCACAATAATTCTACTAGTGCAAGATAAATTTTTGTCGTTTTTAGTTTTTCAGAATTCATGGTTGATTTTGTGGTACAGAGCTCCAAAGTTACCTATCTTAAGGAATTTTCTCAAAATTACTATTTGTTAAATTAGCCATATCTTCTTAACCGCTTTACGTATTTTGATACCAATGAAAAGATCTGCTACTTCTCTTTAGGGATGTGGAGTCGGAGTCGAGGAAATTTGCCCGGAGTCGGAGTCGAAATATTATGGCCGACTCAGAGTTGGATTTTGCAAAATGTACAATTGTGTGATAGAATTTTCTTGGATAAATAAGTTATACTCTACTAAATTTCAAAATGATTGAATGTCAAATACAGCTTCCAAAGCGTTACAAGCCAAATCTAAAAAAAACATTTATACGTGCGGGCAATATCGATCTGAACCGATTTTCACCAATTCAAATAGGTTTGCTTCCCTAGTGAGAAAGAGTTCTTATTGCCTAATTTTATTAGGATCGTAGTGAAATTTCGAACTGTACTTAACGAACAACTTGAGATGGACAGCTAGTGATTCTGAGCAGAATGAAAGGTGTCATTATTCAAGTGTGTGTTTTTTGATTAATTTGCTTTGGAATGGTGTCGGTGTTTCCTCTTAATGGTGAATATGAGAATGTTCTTAACATGTTTATCTCTTTTCACAACCTTCCAGAACCTTCCAGTAATTAATGATTGAGAATTTTTGGCCTGTGTTGAAGAAAAAAGGAAAACAACCCAACAATAAAGAAAATGTAACACAGTGGATAAATTGTGGATTAAAAATGTCTACTAGATTTTAAATTTCCCCTTTTGTCTTTTCGTGCATCATATCCGTATATGAAACTATGTGCTCTTTACATCAGAGCTGTGAACATTTTGAGCAAAATTCTCAAGATAGGTAACTTTGGAGTACTGTACCTCAAAAACTTCTATGCATTTTGAAAAACTAAAAATGACATAAAATTTGTGCAAATTTGTATAATCATTATGCCAAATTTCATTATGCCAAAGGGGTCATTTTTCAACTGAGTGTTTTTTGATTAATTTGCTGTGGAATTATCATTTTATGATTTTAACCTAATCTGAAAACTAAGGACATTTCGTAGTTGAAATTTCTATTTATGAATTATTCTTATAATAATGATTAATAACTCTTTGGCTCTTATTTTTAAAAAATCATAATTTTACTTAAATTCTTTGCTTATTATTTACTAATTTATTATTTACGAAGTTTTGCATAAATGTTAAGACAGAGTCTTAAATATTATGAAGATAACTCTTTCAGTGTATAAGCCACGTATTAAGTCAATCCAACTGAAATTTGACAGTTTGTGTGACCATATACCTTTCCCACGTTTTGTTATTGTTTCCATATATGTAATGCCCTTCGGATATGACTTCTTGAATTTCTAGGTAACGCTGATTTGACTTCTTAATATACGATATATATTTTAATAAAAATGGACCTATATTTTGGTTAACATTTATTTAGCCCCCATATGCATGTCCCTTTTGATTGCACTTCTTTATGCTCAAGAGAATAAATTGTTTAATTGGATTGGACAGAATTGTATGACTTTGCATTTTTATATACCGCGAAAAAATTGAAATTCGACGTGATTGAAAAATGAGTCCCCCAAAATGTAAAGAAGTCTAATCGGAAGAGACCATTATATGGGGTATACATGGTCCAATGTTCCCCATTTTCACAATGTCAATACCCTATTCTATCTATTGCTGCGTCAAAAATTCGAAACGATCAGGGGAGCGTATACTTGTTTCCGTTTCTAGTGTTTTCCTAATGAAGTAGCACATTTAAGCGGGGCATAAAATGGTCAGAGCTTGGAGTTCATGCAGAAATTATATTTATAAAAAAATCGAAAATCAACTATCTTTAGTTAAGTGATTATTTGTGCAAACCACAAATTTTACCTGTAACAATTCCTCGTAATAACGATTTGACATTGCCCTTTTATATATAGGTTAAATATTGTTTGAGAATACCATACAGGTTCATCGTTTAGGTTACTAATTAAAACTATCATTGGTATCACAATTTTCATACAACTTCTTCTACATTATTCCAAGAAAATATTTTCCTTTGATGTGAACCACTGTGCAGTGATGTTCCAATCATTCAAGTCAGCCACAGAACATATGCTTGCTGTTGTATTCAAATTCGCAACACATACTCAAACAGCTGTCCAGCGATATATCTACTCCACCACGGAAAAGCAACAGCCGCGCGCAGCGCAGTCATATGTTCGCTCTCGTTTTGTGTCATTCATCAACAATAACAACACAACGAAGTTTTGGTGGGCAAAATCGGCACGTCTACGCTGTGAACAGATGGACTGGTGTGTGTGAGTGTATTTATCTCCCGCTCTCTCTCTCTCTCTCGAGCTGTCTTTCGACCAAATACGGACGCTACAAAACTGTAACGAGGTAAATTTATTTTGTTGGATTTGCAACTTGCTACAATTTCATACTATTGTTCTGTTGGCCTAATACATTGGCGGTTACACGTTGTCGTCAGGTTGCTGGCGCAACCAACGGAAAACCAGCAAAGTAGTGAAAATGCGACGATGAAGAAGAAGAGCATCAACAACTACCGAACTAAGAACCTATATTGGCTGTTTTGTTATTGATGGCGGCGTTTGGCGAGCGTTCGATGTAAACAACTAACGGCGGGCCCAACAAATGAAGGATGCGGCGCGCAAAACAACAAACGAGTAGCGCGGCGCTCGTGCTGGGTGAAAGGAACACTATTATACATAGTAAATCGCAAAGACAACAAACAAACCAAATATCCGAGTGTAGTAGATGATGCAGACAGCAATGTGTGTGTTTGTGAACGAGAGAAATAACACGGTTCGTAATCATTGTGTGGTGTTCTCGCTCTCTCTCATTCACTTACTCACTCATAACAAAGAGCTTCTCGTCGTTTGTTTGTGGCGGCGCTTTGCACGCGCACTGTGCCTCTTCTTGTTTGCTATACTTGTATACGACTGCAATTTTCTGTCTCCCGTAATACCTACTAGATTTGCTGTTCGCCTAATTTTTCCCTCGAATCTCGATTTCGATGAGATTTTAACGACAATTATGGCGGTTATAAATACCAAGTAACAACCACCGCCTCGTCGCCATCATCATCATCAGTGTGGTTTGTTGGCACCATCAACATATTTTGTTGCCACCATTATTATGATTATCATATATTTATTTAATTTGTTTATTTTTTGTCGACGGGGGTTTTCTTAATACCCCCAATGCGATGCGATGCGATTATAGGCTATGTGCTCACACAGCTCACACAAGAAACGATACGCGACGACGACTTTCATTGCGAACGCAACAAATCTTTCAATTTTGTTTGTCATGGCCGTTGGTTGTAGTCGCCGTCAACGGCCTCCTCTCCATTGTTGCTGCCGCCAACGCCGTCGTTATAGTATTCTCGTCGTATATTATTTAATTTAAACGGTGTACAAAACAAAAAAAGAACAGAAAATAAAATTATAATTTTTTTATACTGTCTGGTCGGTTGGCGTGGAAGTGTTGTGGTGGTATGTATTTATTATTAGTGGGGTACTCTATAAATTTAGTATGGCAATTGAAAAGTGATTCGTTTGCCGCCGCCGCCGCTGACTCTGGTTGGCTGACTTCTGGTATGCATGCCAACGCACGACTGACTGACTGATTCAGAAAATATTTTAAAAGTTAAGGTCTTTTGGCTAAATTGGCTGGCGGCGGCTGCTTGCTTGACTGAACATGTGTCTACTCGAACGAGCGAACGACGAAACGCACATACAACCATGTTCGCTTTGACTTCGGCATTCATTCGTGTTTGCATTCGTTTGGCGGCGCAATAAAAATCAACGCCATAATTTTTTTTGTTTTCCGACTCTTTTTCGAAAAGTGAGTGACTGACTACACTCATGGCTGGTTCATGTCTGCTCGTTCCCGTTGCCGGTTGCTGTGTTTTTTTTGTGTTCCAAATACTCTTGTCTGTGGCTGGCTTTTGGTGTTTGAGGGTCGTGTGGAAATTATGAGAAATGTTATCAGTTCATAGCATAACATCAAAACCTCACACTGACAGATAGGTCAGGGTCAGATAATTAGGACGGACCCAAATTGTCGTCGGCAGTTACTATTGAAAATTTTAGTTTATACTTTCATATGAAAATCTTGGAATATGCTGTCATTTCTTGACTACAGGGGGCCTTTAGTAATGTTAAACCGAGCAGAATAGTAACGGCCCTGAATAATCTTGGAGTTGTTCTTTCTTTTTTATTTAGGAAGCATTACTGACAGCAAAGTATGGAACTTTTCACACATCTCAATAAATACAAAAATCTAAATTTTCAACACCAACGTTAAGGCAATCTTATTGTACGGCTGCGAAACATAGAACGCGTGTCCCTGCGATGTAAATGCGCTTCTAGTATTCTCTAACTGATGCCTTCGACGAATAATTAAGGTTTTCGGGCCAGCAAGAACATCAAATAGCGATTTATGGTCCACGACGACCTGCAGAAGGAAACTCGATACCGAACTGGCGAGAATGACGATGATCTGGAGTGAAATAAAATTGCTAGCTCTTAACAGACATGAATAGAATTTATTTGTTATGGCCCTATTCTCCACGTTGGAAAGACAGAAATAAATATATATATATATATATATAGGGTGATCTAAGTAGAGATACTTTTTTCAATAGCCTTTTGTGAGTCGTGTCATGCTATTTTTGTTGGAAAGACTTACGCCTGAACAACGTTTACAAATTATTTAGTTTTATTATCAAAATAATCGTTCGCCAATTGCGCTAAGTCAATTTTTTTAAATAAAAAAAACGCTTTCCAGTCAACCCACGACGTTGACACCCATGAGCAGGGTTACCATAAGTCCTCCTTTCGGAGGACCATTCCTTTTTAACCATTGTACTCCCGTCCTCCCTCCTTTTTCAAAAGAAGGGTATAAATTTACTAAAAAATATTAGTAAATTTATTTATTTTTTGTTGTAATTTAATTATAATCAATTTAAATTGCATTTAACAACTTTAAAGAATGTACTAGATTAAAGTTAAAAGCTGTTTACATTTGGTACAAAATGGTCCATTTGTGTGGGAGTTACCAAAAGGGGCGTGCCAATTACGACCACTTTTCTCTAGACTCTAGGTACTACAAAAGCATTGCACTCTACGAAATTTCAAGTATTTGTATGCACTGGTATCAAAGTTAAAAGCTGTTAACTTTTGGTACAAAAAGGTCCATTTGTGTGGGAGGTACTTAAATTTGTGTCAAATATTTTCACATCTCATAATAGTGATGAATTTGTAATATGGGATTTTTAATTTTGTTATGAATTGTTTGGTTTTTTGTTCAATAATTAATTGTCGGTAGTATATGACTGACAAATTGTCAGAACAGCCAATTTTTTATAACAGTTGGTTGTGGCAACATACAACAGATAATTTTAGCCACCATTTTCGTAGTTGGCGCAACCAAGTATGATTGTTGTCAACATGGAAGCAAATGTATACCACAACCAAAATTTTGGTTGTCCTGATGGAATCGCATGATAGTAGACAGAACTACCAAAATTCGGTTGGCAAATAATTCGGTTGAGGCAACCATACTGTATTCTGTGTGTAGTGTTGAAACAATCTTGGTTTTGATTTTTCAAAGTTTTATTTGAGTGGGTGACGCAACAGTTTTTATTAACAGTTTTTTTCGCTATACCAGGCACAAACAGCAGTGTGGACAGACTATTCTCCCTGAATAACGAACAATGGACAGATGAAATGAAATGTCTATAAATTGAATCGATCTATAATTTGCACTAACAAAAAGTACGCCTCTATAGAATTTTAGAAGTATTAGTTTTCAAAGCCGTCTTTGCTATAGCATATATCTGTGTGTATGTTTACAACGACTCTAGTCGTTTGTTTCTTATCCAAAGAGTTCCTTTGTAGCATTGAAAAATTGTATCCTTATTCGCAATACATACTACATGTAGATTTATAATATAAGACTTTGTCTTTAAAAAGTTAATTTTTGATTAAAATAAAATGTTTATCATTGTTTTTTGTTTTTGTTATTCGATCTGTTATGACTTTTCATAGTTTTGTTTTTGACTATTGAGTTCGAGATCGTTGTTTTTGTAAAACAGTAAAATCAAAAAACCTTATTTGAAAAAGAAGAAAAGTGTGAAATGTATTAAGGAAACAAAAACAACGATCTCGAACTCAATAGTCAAAAACAAAACTATGAATAAAATGTTTATTTTTTTAGATTAGTTATATTTTTTAGATTTTAAAAAAGTGTCCTCCGAAGGTTCCAAGAGCCCTTTGTAATTGTCACAAATGTCCTCCTTTTCTGGCACGAATGTCCTCCTTTCTGAAAAATTTTTATGGTAACCCTGCCCATGAGCAATATTTTAGCTCTCGTTAAGAGCTACCTTTTTGACATTGACCGATTCCCGATCCGACGTACCGGAATCATCGGTCCATATTTCTTCAAAAATGATGCCGGTGAAAAAGTAACCGTCAATGGCGACCGTTATCGTGCCATGATAACCGACTATTTGATGCCAGATATTAAAGCTCGTGATCTCGGCGACAGTTGGTTTCAACAAGACGGCGCCACTTTCCACACATCGCATCAATCAATGGATTTATTGAGAGAACACTTCGGTGAGCAGATAATTTCACGTTTTGGGCCGGTCGATTGGCCACCAAGATCGTGTGATATCACACCGTTAGACTTTTTCCTTTGGGGATATGTAAAGTCTAAAGTTTATGCGAACAAACCCGCTTCGATTCAGGCCTTGGAGCAAAATATCACGGGTCATTCGCCAGTTACCAGTCGAAATGCTCGAACGAGTCATCGAAAATTGGACTCAACGGATGGACCATCTGAGACGTAGCCGCGGCCAACAATTGATAGACATAATCTTCAAAAAATAATTGTCAAAGAATGTTCTTTCAAATGATAATAAACATTCCCCATTCAATTTGAATTTTCTGTTTTTTTTCTTTAAAAAAGTAGGGAACCTCGAAATGGATATATATGTATATATTTATTTGTTTTTCTTATGTCAGGGACCAATACAATTACTATATATAATTTTGGTGTATTTCCAAATATTTAAATACATGTAGTAATAGTTCTCTATTCTCTATTTCTGGCCTCTCTCAAAAAATTCCCCACATCTCGGATATTTGTAAACGTATAAAAATTATCAAGCCATCTTCTTCTAGAAAGCCTTCCTTCAATGTTACCTCGAGTTATATTTAGTAGAAGTCTATATTTCGGGTTTCTTATGATATCCCTCAAGTGATGTTTTCTTCTTTTCATTGTTGGTACAAGTTCTCTTTCACGAGCAGTCCTTCTTAGAACTTCTGAATTTAGGTATGCAGAGTGTCCAGGGAATTTTAAGAATAGGGCGTTAAATTCACATTTCATTGGCTTCAAGTTTCTTTACATCTATGGTTTCTATTGTCCATACCTCTGAAGTAATGTAGTTAAGAAGTATCTAGACTGGCGTTAACACACCCTAATAGATTTGTATGTTATAGGGGAAGATTGGAAGTACACTCAGGAACATACATCAGAGGGCCTCACCTTTACAGCGGAGGGGAACGGAACAGCAAAAAAATATAATTCGCATTCGCAAAAAATATATTTCAATATTCGCTAATGCCACTTTTTTGTGGCATAGTGTCATTATGACAAGACAATACAGGTTTTTACTGGTTAGGAACTGCATACATTCCTTGCTGAAGTGGCTCTTGATGGGTCATGTCTTATTGGATGGTACAGTGAGATACATATTCTTAAGAAAAGGCTTTTGTAGGAGTTGTGGTGACGAAGGAGGCAGTGATATAATTTCTCTTGTGTCTGTGATCAGCTCTCTCTAAAAGGCGGCGGACTAGCGTAGGTTCACATTTCATTGGTGAGCTGACAAATTTGGCTGATGTTAGCATACGCCTACTCCTAAGCTGTGTAATAGTGTAGGTTTACCCGAAGGAACTAGGAAAGTCTCATATTTATCTCATAGTCTGATATGCAGTCTACCACATTAACCTGAATTTCACTTCCATCGATGTTGTTACGAGGATCTAAAATAGCATATTGGATATAAAGGGTTTTTCAACAGGGACGCTACAAAAGTAGACCGACAGGGACAGCAAACGACGCCATATTTTTTGCCGCTCTTTTGACATTTCTCTTCAGTAAGGTTTGCCATTTCATGATGGAAAGATATACGAGCCAACAACGAGTAGAAATTATTAAAATTTACTACCGAAATTCGGAGTCAGTGGCCTCAACGTTAAGAGCGCGAAAAATCATCTTCAGCGATGAGGCTCATTTATGGCTGAATGGCTTCGTAAATAAACAAAATATGCGTTATTGGTCAGACAGCAATCCACACGTACTCCATGAGTCATCATTGCATCCCGAAAAAATTGCGGTTTGGTGCGGTTTATGGGCCGGCGGCGTCATTGGGCCGTACTTCTTCCGTGATGATCAAGACCGGCACGTTACTGTGAATGGGAATCGCTACCGTTCAATGATAACCGAATATTTCTGGCCCCAATTGGATGATATGGACTTGGAGGACATGTGGTTCCAACAGGACGGCGCCACAAGCCACACAGCAAATGCCACAATCAATTTATTGGAAACCAAGTTTGGAGAACGTGTTATCTCACGAAATGGTCCAGTCGATTGGCCGCCTCGGTCGTGCGATTTGACGCCGTTAGACTATTTCCTGTGGGGCTACGTAAAGTTTATGGTCTATGCCAACAAGCCAGCGACGATTGATGAACTTCGTACGAATATGGAACGTGAAATTGCAGCAGTATCGGCCGATTTATGCTTGAAAACCGTCGAAAATTGGGTTCAGGGTCTGGACTTCTGCAAACGTGCCCATGGTGGCCATGCAAAAGAAATCGAGTTCCATACATAATGGCATCGAACGTACCGTAAAAACCGTTTTTGTTTTATTTAAAAAAACTTTTGTAGCGCTCTTATTGACGGACCCGATATATTTGTTTCCGTTGTTCTAATGTGGAGAATAGGGCCATAACAGATAACTGTCCTTCAGATCTATTAAGGGTTAATATCTTTATTTAATTCCAGGTCTTTATCATCCATGTGATTCATCTTCGGCTTTCCTGTCGATCCCAATCAAGCGCGGATCTTGTCGGGTGGTCTTGTTGTTTGCGTTCCGTATTTCCAAGAAAATGTCCACACGGTTGAGGTAGACATTCTCTACAGCTGTTTACGGCAGGTTTATACAACGAAACCGTAGCATAACTTTGTCGTAACCAGATCACTGCCCGCAAGTGCAATTAAAAATCAATAACATTCACAACAAATATATTTGTGTTTTAATCCAGTCCAGTTCTTCGAAACGAAATATTAGACAACTACAAATCTTCTTTTAGACGACTGAAATTTCTTTTGGTCAGAACAAACAGTTGTTTACGCAAAATAAGTTTCTGTCACAACAAACAAATTTCAGTTCCGGCAAACGGGAATTGTAGTCTAAAATTTCGTTTCGCAGAAACGAATTCCTTTCTTTGCGTGTAGAGGACTGATTGGGATATCTAGTACTTAGTTAAAGACCAGTTGGGTTATCTTCTCCTTAGTTGGCGGCCAGTTACATATATCTACTATTAGTAAAATACCAGCTGTGTTATCTACTCCTTAGTAGATGACCAATTGGGTTACCAACACCTTAGTCCCAACTTACACTTGCTGAATATTCAGCAGATTATCGGCGTTTGTAGGAGAGAGAGGCAGTCGGCAAGAGGGGAGAAATAACTCTTCTGTACTCGGGCTCAACGTTTTGTGTTTTTCACTCGCGCTTTGAAACAACAAATATTCACACAGGAATAGCCGAAACAAAATTACGTCGTCTAAACGCAGAAGCAAGTTGAAAAGAGAAGCTGCTTAGTGACGATCAGTTGGATTATCTACTTTTTAGTAAAGTACCAGTTGGCACCTATGTTTGACATTGAATGGTCAGGTACTGTAGGTATTATTTTAAACCAGTGCTTGGATGTCACAAATTGGTTTTGCAAATGGACGAGATTGTAACGTCCTAAAGAATGTTCAAAAGATTATACTATAGGTTTACGTTTAAATTTCGTTGGATAATCGTTAGGATTGATTTCCTATACTTTAAATTGTCATCTTATCTGGTCTGTGTATAGTTGACATTACGGATATCCAGTCTATCCATTTAACCAAATTGTTTCACCGCAGCCTCGTAAGTTTCATTCACATTGTTTTTCTCCCTTATATATTCAGTGTGACCAATCAAGTTGTATAGCAGCAACAACCAGTCGTTCGACATTGCCAGTTGTTCTTTCGTCGGTGTTGCGTCGCCTGTTTGTCATTTCTGAGAGCCTGAACTGTTGTCACCATCAACGTTGCTAAATAGTTGGCGTTTTATTTGCCAGATTTCATTTTTCACAAATTCGGTAATAAACCGAAACCGATAGCAATCATTTATTGTGATGATGTTGTCTTGTTGTTGTTGTGCGGTAATCCTTTCCCATATAAACAATAAAGGCGAGTGAAGAGTAATAGTAGCGTAGTAGTCGCCATCGTCGTAGTACTTAGTAGCAGCAGCCAGTGGCCGCCGTTTGGCGTACAACGGCGTAATGGGAGCCCACCTCTTAACAGGTTCTCCAAGCAAATAGAGCATCTAAATGCTTACCCCGACTCGCAACAACAGAATACAACGCGCGCAACCGAGGAAAATTGTAGTACATTAACATCGTCATCACCGGCGGCGGCGGCAGCAGCAGCAGGAGTACCAGTACCATGAGAAACGAGTTCCCGAACAGACCATTCGCCATAAATGAACAATGCCCCTCCTCCTGCACTCTCTTATAAAATAACCGTCTTCGTTTGGTTACAATAACAACTTAAACTTTTAGCAAATTGAACTGACATTAATACCTTGTCGCTGACAAGTATTTTCAAATCCATACACTCAATGTACGGTGGACGGTATGTACATGTGTACACTCCCCCTCTAGTCATCACATGAATGGCGAATAACTCTTAAAGCAGCGAGACAACCAGCACACTTAATTTCGAACGAACCCAAGCAGTCATCATCACCGTACACCAGCCGCCGCCACATTCAAACGCCTTCTGATAATCCAAATGCACCTCCTCTATACCACTCGCTGCTGCCGCCGCCGCCGCCTTCTTGTTACTATCGGCGACAACGGCCAACGACGATGATGACGACGACTAACCCCAGTCAGGCCAGGCCGACAGTCAGCCAGAGCCAACGAACAGCGATTTGCTGTTGCTCTGCTCGTCGAAAAGCCCCCCAAGTCAAATATTCACTCACTCCCGGTTATTCGCTTTCGTGTGTTGGTACTTGAAGCGTGTGAATAAATTTTTTGCTACCATTCCATACCCATTCACACAGTCCAACACAATACCCCACAAAGCAAATTTGTGCTGTTGCCGGTTTTCATTATAATCCGCAAAATTCTCACAATATGACGCGTGTTTGTGCATGCCATGCCGGTCGCTTTGTTTGCATCATGCTTGCCCGACTCGCACAACCGACGAGACAGACGAGTCAGCCTGCCAGCCAGCACAAACAACGTGCTGCTGCTAAATGAATCAGTGATGAAAAGCAAAACACATGATTAGCCTACTAACAAAATCAAACAGCGACGACGACGAATTGATATGTGTGCTTATTGCTGCGGCTCGTATAACGAACGACGACACACGACAGACAGCCCAACCAACCTCAACAATTTAACGAAAACAAACGAATCTCATTCATAGTCAAGCAATGTAAACAATGCCACTCTACTACTTCTCCGTTTGCTCTGTTTCGTGTTTGGGCGAGTGTTGAGACCAAAATAATGCAGGCATGCATGCAAACTCCTCTCTGTCTCGTTCTCACTTCAGCACCACTGCCTACTTACACCGGCAAATGCTTACTCGATTGTTTTTGACACACTGGCTCTCGCGGTCTCTGTCTCTTGTCGTTGTTGTCTCATCGGCGAGGAAAAAGCTTCTACAGCAAGTTCCTTACATTCACTCTCGAGGTCGCAATGTGAGTGAGTAGTGCTCGCTGGCTGCTGCTGTTACGTGCATTTGTTTCGTTTCTTCGTGTGTTCGAATCCCGCAAAATGTGACTTCTCATTCTTTGTTGTATACGGCGCTCAGAGTGTTTTGGTTATTACTATTTTTTTCTTATCGCTGTTGAATGTTTTTGCTCCGTTTTGTTTTGTTTATCGTTGTAGCTTTATTCGCTCATTTTTGTTTGGTAGTCGGGGTCTTGGTTTTTGTTTTCTTTGAATGAATAAAAAAGAGAAGGTCGTTGTTTTGCCGACTTTGTACTATTGCTGGATGGGTGACTCTGACTGGCAGCGCGTAGTTGTTGTTGTTTAAAACGTGTTTGTTTTCGTACCAACTAGTTATCTCTGTGTACTTACACTTCACAGTGTATTTATGATATACTCAGTATGTACTACTGTTGTTATAGATATTCTTTTTCCATGGGCATTACAGGGTGATGTTGTAATAATTTACATATCCTTGGATTTCCGGTATAGTTTTTTGGAGCCGTTCTTTCTAAATTTCTGAATTCACTAATCATTCATGAAGTTCCGAAATTTTAAGTCTTACTGTAATAACTCATCTCAGAGGATACCTATGACTGGAAGATACTGGCAAAATTCGTGTCTAGTACCGATTTTCTTTAATTCGTGAGGTATAAAAATCACATAAAACAGGCCGAATCACTGGCTTAAGTTCATGTCCATGGACATGAGACGTTTAAACGTCTCCTCTCTTCGACCTAACCTACGGTAATAAAAAATCTACCAGGATTATCTAGAATTAATTGTGGGAGAATCCGCGGAAATTTCTGCGATTTTCGTCAAACATTTCACCTTATAGGTAACGTGATTATATGATCGATATTCGATTACCTGACGACATCACTCTGAAGCAGATTAGGAAATAGACAGCTTAGACAGGGCCTGAGGGTGATTAAACTCTTTTGGGCCTTAGACCGCCATCCAGACAGATATCAGTGCGAAGTGAAGAACACAAAGCCGCCATAGGGGCCAGAATCGAAGAAGACTAATAAATTTCGATTCGGCGCCAATGTTTTTCAGTATAGAGCGATGTTAAACGACTTTCTGTGCGGTCAGAGCTCTTACCGTCAAAGCCATTATCCATTATTTTCCTATTGTTATTATATGGGCAGCATCTGCGGAATCCAGTTATAGAAGGTTTAACTGTATAGGTGCTATTAAGGCAACAAGTAAATATGTATGTACATATGTTCTGAGGTGGGCCCCCTTCTGAGACTCATGTCCACCGCTGCAAAACCCCAAAATTAAAGAAGGAAAATTATGGTGATTCGGCTGAGGTCCAATAGCAGGACAGAATCAATTATAGAACAAAGATAATATACAATCATTCTAACAGGACTCAATAGAGCGCTTGACTGGAATCCACATGGAAGCCGAATAAGAGGATTGCTCTCCCATACATGAAGAAGAGAACTCAAAATACGAGTAGGCAATACAATTGGTTTTGACTGGGCATTTTTAAGCTCCCCAGGCCCATATTTCGGACTGCTGAATAATTGATGTTGCCTGTGCAACATATGCGGTATTCACTACTGAGAGAATACGAGTTTATTTGCACCCAAAACAATTGACATGCGATCCATGGTGGAGAGTATATAAGATTCGTCAAGGCCGAATTTAACGCTGCTTTCTCTTGCTTTTTATAAGTTTTTTTCGAGACAGATGTTTGTAACACCTAAATATACTGGAGCTAGACCCACCTTAAAGTATAACGATGGACTCAGTATCGCTACATGAGCCGATTTAACCATGTCCGTCCGCCTGTCCATTCAAACTTGTTCGTTAAGTACAGGCCGCATTTTCATCCCGATCTTGCAGAAATTTGACAGTAAGAACTCCATCACACATGAGTAGATCTTAAAATCGGATCAGATTTAGATATAGACCCCATATATATTTTCTTTCCGCACTGGTCTTTTAGCGCTAGAGAAGCTGTTTTTTTATATTTAATCAATTTGAAATTAAGCAGAATGGAGTTTTTTGATCCAAGAACCCATCTTCCAATTTGGTGTAAATCGGTTCAGATTTAGATGTAGCAATGAATAAAAAATGTTCAGATTTAGATATAGCCTTCATATAAAGTACAAATTGTTTGACAAATAATTATCATTAGAAAAATAACATATATAAAACTTGACAATATTTCAACTTCTTCTAATTCGATAGGGTGTACGTTGTCGCATAGTCGCCTCTGTCCGACTGTGGACCTTTCTTATGGGTTTAACTTTTAATTGTTAGTCATAGTAAAATGCTCACCCTTTCCAATTACTGCATTTTTTAATGTGCTCCGAAAGTTCAAAAAAAGCAGACTTCAGAACCAAACCTACATTCCAGCTTACATTCTTAATGCACTACAAAATGGCTGCGCTATAATGTAGGTATGGGTTTTACTCACCGGACGATTTTGTTCGATTGTGCTTGAAAATGCGAAATCAGCAGAGGGTGCAAGGGGAATTTTTAAAATGTCGCAACATGATGTGATGACATTAGTTTTCAGAAACGGAATCACCATTAAATACGACTCGTGCCGTTCTTCTTAAAACTTGGCCAATTTAAAGCAGAGTTCGGAAAAAAACACTAAGGAACGGTTCCTTAGCGTTCTGTACCGTTCCTTCGTCCCGAACGGAACAGTATCGCAACCCTTACACGAGAACAGAATACACTAAACATTTTTTAGTGTTACTTTTCGCGAACGGTACCACTACGATAACGTACCGTTCTTAGAACACGACGAACTGTACACTACGATAACGTACGGTTCATAGAAGAGTATCACTACGTCGTAGTGATACTGTTCTTTTGAACAGAACACTAACAATATCACTATGTTTAGCGTTCCGTTCTTTTTTATATTCGACATCACAGGTCGCAAATATGAATTAATGGAAATTGGTACAGAGTTATGTCTTAACCCAGGGAGGATCCCTATTTAAAATGGGGCATATCGGTCCATTCTTTGATATAGCCCCCATACGAAGGTCCCTTTCGATAATACATATTTACGCACTGTAGAGCGCATTATGGGGTATTTTATGAAAGTATTCCTAAATGATATTCCCGTTGCCGTCGGCAGATCATCTGGAATTGACTAATTCAGGGATATTTGAGAAATTAAAGTCCTTGAGTGCGAATGTACTATGGAGATGTAGAAGGAGAGATACTCATACCTCAGATCTTGAAGATACATCTGTGAATTTTAAATCGGTTTATGCGTAGGTTCGATCAGATTGTTGAAGCTTTTGATGTAAGAGCCTATCCTTAGCCCCACTATCATTCCAGCCATGTCTATTATTTCATTCTACCAATGTAAAAATGTTAAGATGTAGATCCACAATTTGAGAAGCTATGCGTTAGACAATTAAGTCTAACACCATTAAGTACCTCATTAACTATCCAGATCAAGACAAAAGAAATGCTGATTGAAGCTCTCGATGATCTGAGATCTTAGCTGCACTACCACTCGAATTTGTTTCATCCAACTTATTGTTTCATCCAACCAATGTAAACAGCTCAGGGTGTGCGGGTCCTGAGATTTCACATAGAAAATTAGCGAATTATATCGTAGATACAGATCTTCTGCGATTACTCACATTAGGTTAATTTGCGGGTCTATGGTGCTGGAACCAATATATCATCGATAGTCGAGTCTTATTTATTGCAGGCTTGTAATGTGTTTTATTCCCCTTCATATATTGAATTTATATAGCTTTTTGTCACACCCGGTATTCTACGCCTAAGTTCATGTACAATGTACACGAAGTCATAACTCTAGCCAAGAATTATTCCGGAAGGTCGGGTGTTCGGCTTTGCGATATGCCACAGAAAAATAGCATTGATTAAACTTCGCTGCGCTAAACAGACACGCAAATGCGATTCGCTGCGCATTATCGCCGTGGCCGACGTGCGACGAACGTCATGGCGAACGCGATTGCACAGTCATATGTATATTCTCATTCCTCTTAAGTATGTACGTTATGTATGTACATGCTCGTACAAGAAATAATCTTAATTTGCGTTTTTGCCATGCCACACCATTGACCACCGACTTATTTGTTAACAAGTTTCCCTGTCGTTTCTCATCTCCTTCATTTTATTTATATCCAGACAATGACGACAAACACTGACTGTGACTTTTCACGCGACCGACAAACATCGCAACAACGTGGCGTATTGTTGTTAGGCAACGACGATGCCGTCGCCGCCTGTGGACGATTAACAGTCGTTACGACGAATTACTATTGTTGGTTGTTTGTTGCCAACAAATCAAACAATTCCTGTTCTGGTGTGACGACCATTGCAACTTGTTTGTTGCGCGACAGCGCATGATGCAACTCTGCACGAGTTTCTGTTCATACGAGTATACATACATACATGGTAGGTGATTGTGTGCGAAATGACACGGATTCCGTTAGAAGCGCATGGTGTAGTGTTGTGACATTCGGTCTGAAGTTGATGTCAAATATGTTTGAAAGGACGTGCACGAGCGCGTGTTCATTTAGACAAATGTTGCAAACGCAAATGGTTGTTGTTGTCGTCGTCGTTGTAGATACGCGAGCAATGTTTGCTGTAAATTTAATTTATGTTAAAAGCTCTTTAATGATTTTTGGCTTGTTGTGTTGCCATTAAAGAGTTTTGAGAAATGTTGTGTGTGGGTTTAGAGTTGCCATGCCTTGAAAAATGTGATGTATCTAGGTTATGGGGAAGAATAGAAAATTAGTTTTGTAGGGAATGGGGTTTGTTATTAATTTATGTTCCAGATAAGGTTTGCCTTTTTCGCTCGTTCTATATATTTACTAGATTTAGGTTAGTTAGGGTGGCAGCCAGCTTTGCCAGCTCACATAGACCAATGTAGGTCAGAACTGACAAGGCACTGTCTCCTCTCTAGTGCGAAGAGACATTTTAACCTTCTTAGTTCATATCATGGCCAGATTTGTCTAGCTACCCTATAGGTGCCGGTTTCTAACCATCTTTCATTGGATTGACTGGGATATCGCTATACCGAGGTACCAATATGAGGTCTACTATTTTAAACTGCACAGCCATCTCGGTAAGAGATCTGCGGCAGTAGAGAGCTAACTGTGAATGTAGGGATGTGGCCCCCAGAGAATTGACGGCAGCATGACTGTCCGAGTAAAAGACAGTGTTGGTTACTACGTTGCGACTCAGCCACTTGGCGACTTCCTTTCCTACAGGTATTTGCTTTATAGGTACTACATAAATATTAAAAAGATGAACTCAGTATTCGTTTGTAATGAAGATGTGTCGATGAAGTGGTCTATTTGAGTTTAAAGAAAGGTTCGTCGGTCGACTCTAGCGTAGAGGAAGACTTCGGTGGTCGAATATAGTGTAGAGCAACGCTTCACAGATCCTTTGTTATCGACGCTAGTATACTAGGATAGCCTCAGTGATTGATTCTCATATAGGAAAATACCTTATTTGTCCACTCTACTTATGGTATGGATGAAGACCACAGTAGTCGACTCTAGTGTAAAGGAAGACCTTAGTGGTCGTTTCTAGTATAGCGATTGAACTTAGTGATGGATTCTAGTGTAAAAGTTGACATTAGTAGTCGACTCTAGTGCAGAAAAAGTTCTTAGTGATCGACACTAGTGTTTGGTCGACTCTACTACAGAAAAAGACCTCAGTGGTTAACTGTAGTATAGAGAAATAGTAGTCGAATCTAGTCTATGGGAAGTGGTCGAATATATTATACAGGAACGTCTTATTAATCGACTCCAATACATATAAATACCTTAGGGCCGACTATAGTATGGTCGACTCTAATAAAGAAGACGACCGTAGGGATCGACTATAGTATAGACGATGGCCTTAGTAGTGGACTCTAGTACAGAAATACCTTAGTAGGCGACTTTACTATAGAGGAAGTCCTTAGTAGTCCACTACAGTATGGAGAAAGCCCTTAGTAGTCGACTCTAGTTTAAATGAAAAACTTTGTGGTCGACTCTAATTTAAATGAAGACCTTTGTGGTCGACTCTAGTATAGAATAACACTTTAGTGGTCGACTCTAGTATAGATAAAGACCTTAGTGGTCCACGGTAGTGTAGAGGAAGATCTTAGTGGTCGAATCTAATACAGAGGAAAATCTCACTCGTCCAGTCAAGTATATGGGAACATCTCAATGGTGGACTCTAGGTTAGAGAAAGTCCTTGGTGGTCGACTCTAGTATAGAGGAAGAGCTTAGTGGTCGACTCTAGTATAGAGGAAGAGCTTAATGGTCGTCTATGGTATAGATGAAGACCTAAGTAGTCGAATCTAGTATAAAGGATGACTTAAGTGGTCGTCTCTAGTATATTAAAAATACCTTAGTGGTCGACTTTAGTATAGAATAAAACTTTAGTGTCAGACTCTAGTTTAGAGGCCTTAGTGATCGTCTCTAGTTCAGAGGATGACATTAGTGGTCGAGTATAATGTAGACGAATACTTTAGTAGTTGACAGAGGATGCCATTAGTGGTCGACTATAATGTAGACGAATACCTTAGTAGTTGATTCTAGTATAGAATAAGAACTCAGTGGTCGACTCAAGTATAGAATAAGAGCTTAGTGGTCGACTATTGTATAGATTAAGGGCTTAGTGGTCGACTGTAGCGTAGAGTAAGAGCTTAGTGGTCGGCTCTAATACACAAGAAAAACTCAGTACTCGACTCAAGTATATGGGAAGATCTTAGTGGTGGACTATAGCTTAGAGGAAGACCTTGGTGGTCGACTCTAGTATAGAGGAAGAGCTTAGTGACCGACTCTAGTATATGGGAAGACCTTAGTGGTCGACTGTAGTATATGGAGAGGTCTTAGTGGTGAAATCTGGGTTAGACGAAGGCCTTAGTGGACGTCTCCAGTGCAGAGGAAGACTTAGGTGTCGGCTGTGTCGTAACTGTTGATCCAACTTCATTTTCGAAAAAGTAAAGCACAATGACCCCGCCGGACCATAAACCGCACCAAACAGTCACACTTTGAGGATGGAGAGGCTTCTCAACAATAACTCTTGGGTTTTCCGAGCCCCAGGTGCGACAATTTTGCTTGTTGACGTAGCCACCGAGGTGGAAATGGGCCTCATCAGTCAAGGTGATTTGTCGATGATTTTCGAATTTTAATGCGTTGTTGAATCGTGTATCGTTCCATTTTTAGTAATGGCGTAGTTTCTACTTGTCAAATGTCAAAGAATAAAAGCTTCAAAAGTGGCAGCTTACGAAATACCGGGTGATTCAAAATAACACCTCTTGTTGGAAAAGCCTGTAGTATATATTAAATTCCAGTTGTCGATTCAAATATAGGGGAAGACCTCAGCGCTCAGTCTCATAGACTCGAATATGTATAGAAGTAAATATTAGTAGTCCAGCAACAATAGTATTCAATTCAATGTTTCTTTATTTTTTTTTTCAATTCGTTACAAAAGTTCATACTCAATTATTACAAAATGGTTTGAAAATAAAGAAATTACAGATTGTTTTGTATAAACGTGAGCTGGAATGTTGAGTTTTCATATTTAATAGTTGTATTCTCTAATTAGTTTTTTCTATAGTTTTGTGCTTCCTTCAAATAGTTGCAAAGGCTTAGCCAACAAAATCCTTCACCACCGTTTAATCTTAATTGTCCCAGGATTGGACATCTACCAATGAAATGCTGCATCGTTTCTTCTTCTATCAAGTTGCATGTGGAACATATTTGTTAATTTGCCTCTCTGAATATGGATCCGTTTAATCCCACCATATCCGCTCTGGCTTTCAATATGCCCAGCAACAATAGTATAAAATAAATAAAATCAGTTGAGTATTTCCCTCGTCTTTGTAGTCCCGCAATAACAGCCTAAACCGAAAATCACTTTTATTTTTCTGTAATGGGCCTTCATTACAACTTCGGCCAATAAGTTTTTATTTATATGTTTTTAAAAACATTGTTAGATAGATGGGGATTTTACGCAAATATAATTTATCTTTAGTAGAATATTATATCATACATAACTCAAATCTTTTTTATGTCGACTTAGGCGGTTATTGATTGTGACCATATAAATATCAACAGTTCTGTATGGCAAATTGTTATTTTTAAAATTTTAATTTGTCGCCGAAAAAATAATAGTTCGAGTGGCTTCATTTTAGCTTAAAAAGGGCAAGTTTTATTTGAACTTAATGCTATGGAAAATAAATAAATAAATATATTTTTTAAATTATACTACATCGTGAAACCAGTTCACTTCATCTTCATTTTACAATTTTTTACACTTCTCGCAACCGCAATTAGATTTTCAGATGACGATCTCCTCGCAAACGTCTCCAGTATGAGTTTCTTCTTTCGGCCTCAAGATTATGGTAATTGGCTCTTTCTTCAAGGTTATTATTTTCCAAAGAATTGTTACTATCCTCGGTGGGTAGGTCCACATTTAAATCATCAGCATCGTTGGCAGCATTTGCTTGTTCCGCCTCATTATTAACCGATTCCTTTTCTTCGGTTTCTTCTTGTTGATTGTCCTGCTGGTCTTCGGCCGCATTCTCAGTTTCATTTTCAATGAAAACACATTCGCTATTAACTGCAGCACATTCGTGGTAGGAGTGAGCCTTGCCTAGCTCATTCTGATCATTGGTGTATTTTTCAAAGAAGCTGCGACCAATGATACGGAAAGCCATGGCAGTCAAAGGATTGGCTTTGGAACGGAATTCCATTTCGCAAATGAAACGACTACGGCAAGCCTTGGAGTCCAAACCCAAGAACATGAACATGAAATTACCGATTCTGCAAAGGAGCGAATGTGTCGAATTAAAAAAATGTGTAAAATTTGTTAAAGTAAAAATAACCTACTGTTCTTCATTAGCTATGGGCATTTGTCTGGACTCTACTTCGGGCTCTTGCATCTCTTCGTTCACTTTGACTTCACGTTTCCTGCGAAAGGTATGCGATTCTGGGGCAATTGCATCGGATATGGTATCGGAACCACCATAAGATGTGCTATCGGAACCACCATAAGATGGGCTATCGGAACCACCATAAGATCCCGCATAGGCTGAATAGGGCTCAAAGGAACCGCCAGAACTGCTGGGACCCCAAGAAGAGCTAATTACATCAGAATGGTCCGATGAGTAGGGAATATGGTCATGATGGTGGGAAAATGATCTAAGGTGGGGAAAGACACAAAAAAAATATTATTCTCAATCTCTTCCCAGCTCTATACAAAACTTACGGTGGTGGATGATCCAAAATAATTTCCGAGTGACACTTTTGAGGCCAGAAATAGCGAAGACCCAAATAGATAGCACTGCCCACAAAGAATGCCACCACCACGATTTTGATCTTGACCAAGTAAGCAATGGCCAATGCATGCCAGCCCCACATACTATCTGTAAATGAAACATGTAAACATTTTTCATAATTTTTATATCACATTTTTAAATTATTGCATAATTTTAATAATTTCGAAATTAATAGTTTGTAATTTGCCTCAACAACAAATGGAAAGTGAAAGTGTTAATTGAGGCGCCGTTATACAGTAAATATTACGCACGTCTCATCCACATTCATATGAGAATCGTGATTGAAGCATTTGCAACTTTCCTTAGTTAACTCTCGGCTTTCATTTATCTTTCACACTTTGCTATTTGAAGATAATCTCGGAGTTCATATGTTTCGTTGGTGCTAATTTCAATGGGTTCAATGATACTTTCTTATGACTGTGGATGCTATTATTCCATATGGATTTTGTTTCTGATGTAACACTTCTGAAAGTTTATGATAACCGCTGAGTTAATAATATGTTATGACATAAGAATGTGTTAATTATTATATCATTTCAAACGACCTTAATGTTGAGGAATATGTACAATGATATTAGGTTAATAGTTATCTAACCTACAGAAATATCCCAATAAAACCAACAAATATTTCATTTTTCCAAAACGTTTGTTTCGAAGGATAACAATTTGTGAGATTATCAATAGGCAGATTCCATTAATTAAATCTAAAGATACTCTGTTTCGAAAACGTCTTTCTTCTTTTTTGTGCAAACATATATATTAATCGTCTCGAAGGACCAACTATTGTGAGGCAACAATGATGACAGATAATGATTATCTGTCCAATCGTCATGAAGGACAAAATTTTGCGAGACTATGATGACATATTATGATATTCTGTTTAGAAAACATGTTTTTTTTTCAACAAAATATATATAAATCATCTGGAAGGACGAAATATGGAGGTAGAGAAGCAGATATCATCATCAATTAAGCCCAACGATATTCTTTGCTTTTTGTCCAAAAGATAAATATTAATCGGCTCGAAAGACCAAATTTGTTAAGATGGTTTATCAGCTGAAACTCGTAACATCATCAGCGAAACTGTTAGACGTCTCGACATTTGTAAAAACTACCTGAAACTACATTATATGCCCATAATACAGTTACAGTGATCCCAAAGAACACTGCCATACAATCCAAAACATCATCATTCTAAAATTGCCCCTCTCGAAGGACCATATTTGTAGAAATTGTTGTAAAAACGAAATGTAATTAGTAGTGATAGTCAGTCTTGGTGATACTCGATAGGACTCTAATAACTTCAAAATGGCATCATTATAGGACCATATTTTCGGAGACTACTTGAGGCGACGGTTTCAAGCTTATTACAATATGAATACCTCTCGAAGGTTCATGTTTATTGAATCTAGTTGATGGAAGAGTTATAGTGTTCCCTGAGATGTTTATGCGGACTGTATCAGAAAAGAGTAGTTATAGTAGTCCAAAGCAGGATTTCAATGATCATATGTATACCAAAACATGTTAGACATCTCGAAGGACCATATTTTTCCCGACTGTTTGGGATTAGGCCTTCAATTATGAAAATATATGTCTTCTTGGGATCTCTCGTCTGTATTTACAAAAAAACTTGTTGATCGAAAATGGGAGCATTTCGATATGATCAAAAATAATATGTCTTCATGTCCCATATATGTGGAGACCACTAGTGAAAACTATAGGCAATAATGAGATCATACCAGTTACTGGTAACAATATTAGGATACTACTTAATAGTATCTACTATCTCTACTACGACTATCTCTACTACTACAATATCAACAAGAGGTGTTATTTTAAATCACCCGGTATTTCAGTAGCTGTCACTTTTGAAGCTTTTATTCTTAGACATTTGACAAGTAGAAACTACGCCATTACTAAAAATGGAACGATACACGATCGTCGAACGATACAAAACGATCAAAAAACGATCGAACAAAAAAACGATACGAATGATACAAAATTATCTTGACTGATGGGGCCCATTTGGCGCTCGGAAAACCCAAGAGTTATTGTTGAGAAGCCTCTCCATCCTCAACGTGTGACTGTTTGGTGCTGTTTATGGTCCGGCGGGGTCATTGGACCATACTTTTTCGAATATGAGGTTGGATCAACAGTTACGGTGAATGGATTGCGCTATCGAGAAATGATTAATAATTGTTTATGGTCGGAGTTGGATGGTATTGATCTGGACAACGTTTTCTTTCAACAAGACGGTGCTACGTGCCACACAAGCAACGAAACCATTGCTCTGTTCCGGGAAAAGTTATCTCTCGAAGAGGTGATCAGAATTGGCCACCGAGATCTTGTGATTTAACACCTTGCGACTTCTTTCTTTGAGGCCACGTGAAAGATAAGGTCTACACCAACAGCCCAGCGTCGATTTAAGACCTCAAAGATAGAATTCGTGAGGCTATCGAGGACATAGGGCAGCCACTCTCGATTTGGTTATGGAAAATTTCATGAAAAGGATATGGTCCTGTAAGTATGGCCGTGGTGGCCATTTGGCCGATTTTTTTTTTTCATTATTAACGGCATACCTCTTTCCTCTTTATTATGAAATAAATATCCGATCATTTATCTAAAAAAATTTCATTTTTCTTTGAATACCAAAATAACACCTCGTGTTGGAAAACTCTTTTATTTCTATATTAGAAATGTGTTCATCCGACAATACCTAGTGCTGTCTTAGGCATCATTATTTTTAGATATTTCTAGACCATTTCAAAGGTCCAACAACTTTGACCCTTTGTCAAAAGTATTGATAGAATAGGAAAGTTTGATGGCTATCAATCGTCAATGCAATATACTGGTCAACTCGAAGGACCATTTTTCTTTTAATACAGTCTATTTGATACTTTTTTTTAGGATTAGTGGTCATCTCGACATACCAAATATCTCGTCTTCATCAGATTCTTATCTTTGACAATACAACAGTACCAAATTGTATTAACATATACAGGGTTGTCCATATTCGACGGACCCATCTGGCAACGTCATAACTTTTGACAGAGATGTCAGATCGCTTAATGACATACCGCGTTTGAAGCGTCAGTCCAAGCAGATTTTTACCATGGAACAATACACGCCACGCGAGCGCTCTGAAATAGTTGAAATTTACATTCAACAGAAGAAGTCAAGTCAACGTGCTTTTAAAATATTAAAAAATGTGAGAAGTGCGCCTTCTAAGAACACCATTAAGCGTTTATACGAAAAATTTTCGACTGGTGAGGCTCTTTCTAATCCGAAGAGGCCAAGTAAAAGTCGACCAAGGCGATCGGCCGAGAATATCGCTGCCGTACGAGCCAGTGTTGAGAGGTCCCCAAGAACATCCCAAAAACGCCGTTCTCAGCAGTTGGGCATGGCTCGGTCCACTTCACAACGGATTATTCGCGTTGATTTGCATTTGTTCCCGTACAAAATTCAATTGACGCAAAGATTGTTGCCTGCGGACAAGCCTCGTCGATTGGAATGGGCCCAACGAGTCCGTGGGTCCGTCGAATATGGGCAACCCTGTATTCAGGGTTCGTAAAATATGTAGAGATCACCAGAAATATTCAAGAAGATAGACCACCTCGAAAAACGAAAAAAGTCGCCTTTAAATGATTTGGTCATTTAAACCCGGGTTTCCCAAAGTAAAGAGTCGTAAAAAATACGTTTTCGAAAAAAATACTTTTGACAGTCGCGAGGTGCCACTGTTTTTGAAGGTATTGTGGTCATAAAGTAGGACCAAACTTATCATTGGTTATTAACCCATGGCGTTGCATCATTCGCAAAGCTTATTGAAATATGCATGCATAAGCTCTTTTGTTAAACTGATAAATGGGCATAAATAAATAATTGTAGCGATATGTAGCGAACCAAAAATCTCGACTGGATCATATCATGACGCTACAACAATAATAATGTGGTTTGTTATATCCCAGTTTATATGCAAATGGGTTGGTGGATGTATACAAATCAAATCAACGTCAATCTTAGAAGTTGATTGGATCCTAGAAATGATCGACTGATACATTATTTTTGGAATCGTTTGGTAATTATCCCCAGGGATGAAACAACTCTTCTTGATCACAATCTTATTTATCACAATCTCATTCTGTAACGTGTTACAACAATAAAATTTTATTTTGAGATATAATAATCAACACGAAGTACCGTTTTCGTACAACAGATAAAGGATGGAGAGGATTCATCAGAGTAATAGACCGTGCAAAAAAGGATTATGTTGAATGCAACAACAATATTCATATTAAATTTTCAGATAAAATGACCGAATCGAAGGACCATTTTCGCAAGACAGATAAATAATGGAGAGGGATCATCGGAGTAACAGACCGGACCTAAAAGGATCAGCTCTATTTTTTCGAATGGTTAGAGTTTGAGGATCTACAGATCTCTTCTAACGACATAGTTATGGAAAATATAAATTGATTTGCCGAAAAATTTATATTTTGAAGCATTTGATTTATTCCATACGATTCTGCATTACGTTTGTCCTTGAGATATATTATATCTTCAAATTCGTTCTCATTTTAAATATCCTCTAACGAAACTACACTGCACATTTTTTTTCACTTACACAAATGATGACGATGTCGTCTTCTGGTTCTTGCTTCATCTTCTTGCAAATCGGTGGAGTCACTTTTCAACAAATCTCTGGCGCTATCCTCGAGATCAGTACCAGCTTCCTGCTGCTGCTGCTGTTCTTCACAAAATACTAGAGTGAAATAAATGCACACTAAGGCCAACACAAACCACAAAGTATTTTTATGCATTTTTAATCGTTATTTATTTTTAGTCGTTTGAATTGGTTTAAAAGTCCTTTTTGTGGATATATTGAATTCAAGTGAGTAATTTTGGCACTTCTTTTCGTCACTTCCAACACAATGTAACTGATATGGATTTGTAAAAACCTCGCAGCTTTTTATATGCACTATTTTTTCTCACTTTTCTTCAGGCAACTGCGTTATTTGCCTATACCTTCAAGTTCAATGTGATAATTGACTCCGTAAGCAGCGTGCACGACTCATCAACACATTTTTCAAGCCCCCCTTATGATTTTCTTTAGTTTATCTCTTTATTTTATTTTTCAAGCTGGAAATCACCAGCGTTTATAACGGGTTTTATGTAAATGATGGAATTTGCATTGATTCTATTACGACATAAATCGGTGGAGAGCATTTCGATTGTGTCGCGACGAGGTTTTTTGATTATTTGTTCCATTACTTTACTTTTCATTTTGGTTTAATTTATTTTATTGCAAAAGAAGTGTTAACCAAAATAAATACACATATATTTATTTCGAGCAGATGTAGTAATTTCACTTTTATTGTGAAATAAAATGAAATGTGTGAACTCGAAAGTGTTAAAAACGGCAGATTTCCGAAGTGCAGATATTTCAAAAAAATATGGAAGCATTTTCGCTGTTGTCGTCGGAGCTTCGTTGAGTTATTTGCAGTATAGCTGGAGCGGTCAATAGTATTACTAAAGTTTTCCTAGTAGGCAAAAGCTCTCTCATCCGTGTCACAGAAGTATTGAAAAAAAGGTGTTATCATTCCGCCAGTACATGCAGTAGCATAGAAATTTTCTAATATTAAACGTTGCTACAACTCCTGGTGTCACTTTACAAATTACAGGACCTATCTTACTCGCTGTAATGGTAGGGTCGTAGCGACTTCATGGACCTATCCCAGAGTGATCATAGCCAACTGAATCGCTTTCAGATTTGGAAACCCAATTAAGTTCTGCTTCTTTATTAACCTTTAAGGTTACACGTGTAGTTTTTCTGAAGATTCGTTTAGTAGGTCTTCTTATACGCATTCTGAGTCTTTCATCAATAGAAGCCACGTACATGTACTAATGGAACCAATGCAGGTACACGTATTAATTCACATCACTATAGCAGCATCTGATGGATATCACAGGATAACTGAGTGTCCCCTTGATCCTTAATATTACATCAAAGACTACTGCAGTATCTAAGGAATGCCGCCGGATAACTGTATGCTCACTTCTCATCAGATCAAAGCCTACAGGGTCTGTCGGCTTTCTCATAATAATTGCAGACCTACTTGAACATTCACATCAGCAGCACCTATAAAATATTTCGGAATAACTGGGGCCTTTTTCCATTATGTATAAGTGGCCAGTCGATAGAGGTTTTAGCAATTACTAAGACTCACTTAATTCTAGGCTTAGTCCACACCATAAAGATGATCTGCTGACACACATTGTTCTCGATTGCAGACAATCAGACGCGATACGGGTAACGGATTCGTTAGGATTGCTATCTCGGATGTGAAGTTTCGCTACACAATTACATTAGCGTTGAAGGCACTGGTAATGGTTAGTTTGAATGAATAGGTGGCCGAACCGCAGACCATTTAGTTTAGTTGGTACAATAGAGTCATTCCTGCAACTCCCTATCCAAAAACTCGGTATAGATCTTAGGAGAGTCGGTCTTTCCCGTTATCCGGGAACTTTGTTACATATGATTAAGGAGGGTCAAAGTATGCTTGTGGATAAACTGTTTAAATGTCAACTTCCTGCACAAAAAATACTACTCCAAGACATCTGTACAAAGTTAGCAAATTTCGTAGGAAACGTTTCTGTAGTTTTGAACCAATTAACTTTCGGACATCAAACCAGGTAGAAATTCTTATGGTGCTTTCAATTTGGGATGTAACGAAAGTGGCTTTAGCGAAAGCGAATATTGAAATATACTTCTAGCGAAAGCGAATAGTGAAATATGCAGTTTTGCGAAAGCGAATGCGAATAATAGTTTGACCCTTTAGTACCAACAAAATTGAGGACCTGAATTGATACTTTTCCAGGATATTCAATTATTAACAATGTTTTCCATATTTTGACCTCCTGTTTCCACAAGGACAAGTATATTTTTTCAACCCTTTTGAAGAGAAGTCGCAGTAGTTTTCATTGGCATTAAAATCTTCAAAATATGTGAAGCTGATATGAAGATAAAACACTTTAAACAAATGGAAGCGAATACTGAAATATATTTGCGAAAGCGAATATTCCAAAGATGGTTTTTGCGAATGTGAATGCGATAGCGAATGTTAAAATGATGCAAATAATTCGCTTTCGCATATGCGAATATTCGTTACATCCCTGTTTTCAATGTATATTGTCCTGAATATAAATTAGTCTGAGTTTATATGAAGAACCTTAGTGGTCGACTACATTTTCGTGCAAGTCCCTAGTGGTCGAACTACAGTATAGAGAAAAACCTTAGCGGTCGACCCTAGTACACAGAAACCCCTGGTTGACTGAAGTATAGAATCATATCTCTTCGGTCGATTGAAGAATAGAAGAGTGCCACAGTGCTCGACTATAGTATATAGGAAGGCCTTACCGATCGACAATAGTACATCTAGTGTAGAGGAAGACCTATGGGTTCACTATAGTATAGAGGAATCCCTTAGTGGTCGCCTGAAGTATAGAAGAAACCCGCAGTGAATCACTCTAGTATAGAAGAAGACCTCAGTGACCGACTTAAGTACAGAGGTATAACTTAATGGTCGATTGAAATATTCATTCTGCTTATTAGATTATAGTATAGTCGAATTCTGTGGTCAAATGTAGTATAGGGTACGACCTCAGTGGCCGACTCAAGTCTAGAGGAAGTCCTTAGTGATCGACTATAGCATATAAGAAAACCTTATTCGTCCTCAATAGAGGAAGACCTCAGAGGTCGATTCTAGTATAGAAGACCCCTTGATGGTCATCTGATATATAGAAGAAATCCTCAGTGGGCGACTCTGGTATAGACGAAGACCTGCGTGGTTAATTGGAGAAGACTGAAATATAGATGGAGAACTCAATGGTCGATTGAAGAATTCTAAAGTATATTTGAAGAACTCAATGGTCGACCGAAGTATTGAGGTAGATCTCAAGTACACATGAAAAGTAGTATAGTGGAATAACTCAATGTTTCACTGAAGTATAGAAGATGGTTTAAATTTTTCACTGTAATATAGAGAAAGGTCGCAGTGGTTCTCTTTATTATAGAGGAAAATCTGCGTATTCGATAATAGTATAGTCAATGTCCAAACGTGGAAGTCCTCAGTGGTCGACAATAGCGTAGACGAAGACCTATTCGTCCTCTAGTATAGAGAAATACCTCAGAGGTAGATTCTAGAGGAAAATCTAGGGGGCGACCTCAGTGGTCGATTATAGTATTGAGGAAGATCTTATTGGTTTAAAGGAGAAATAAAACGTATATAATTTAATGCTATGGCCAAGAATTTACCTTTATTGTAAAGATAAGGGTTTGCCTTTATGTTTTAAAAATGATTTCGAGCAAGAGCCGAGAGCCCAATTTTCGACCACTTTTTGCAGCATGTAGTGCTGTATGTCAGCAATACGCGCCGAATATTCTCTTCCAAGGCGTCAATCGTGTCGGGCTTAATGGTCCAATGATTCCCTCAACCCATAGAGCACATCAAACAGAGACCTTTTGTGGATGTAACGGCGTCTGAACAATGGCTTGTGGATTATCGTTACTCCAAATGCGACAATTTTGTTTATTAACGTACTCATTCAGAGTACGGAGAGCACACAACAGGCCGAACCACTGGCTTAAGTGTATGTGCATGGACATGAGACGTTTAAACGTCTCCTCTCTTCATCATAACCTAACCTATTCATTCATCCAAAAGTGAGCTTTATCGCTGAACAAAATTTTCTTGTGAAAATCGGGATCGGTGGTGGTACATGCGACGCGCATGGTGGTCGCTCGACTTCATTACTGCACGAGTTGTATTTTGTGAGCCCGCAAACCAAGATCCTTCGGCAAACTATAAAGCGGATGTGCACTGCTCCTAACTCTCCTCCACAGCAGCAAAAGCGCCTTCAGTCTCTGAGGATGCGCATTATCCACTAGAATAAACGTGATGCTAATCCGATACATGGTTGCTCGAATTTCCGACTCTGCTGGGCGATTACGTCGACCGAATATTGGACGAAGCGCGCGATGCGTCGCGCGAACCGAACCATTATTTTGGTGATATATTTGCACGATTTGCAAACTTTGTTCCGGAGTAAGTCTATTCATTATGAAATGGCAAACCAAAATGAGCATAAATCAAGTGACTGCTGTCAAAAAGACTAACTACGAAACAAGTATTGCCAGATTGAAAACCACACGTGTAGAGGAAGACCTTAGTGGTCGACCCTAGTATAGCGGAGCGTCTTACCCCCATTAACACAAAACAAAATAACCAAGCGTTAGCGCTAACGCAAGTTAAATTGTATGGAATTTGACAGCTATAACCGGTAGTTAGTTCTTAAACCTAGTTTATCTATTTATTGTTAATGACCCTTAGTGGAATTGACCACATATAGGTCAACTGAAGTGTAGAATGATATATCTGTGGTCGATTCAAGAAGGTTGAAGTATAGATTAAGAACTCAATGCTTGACTGAATTGTAGAGGACTAAGTCAGTGGTTTACTCTAGTATAATGGAAGATCTCAGTGGTCGAATCTGGTATAGAGAAGAACTTTGGTAGTAGGCTCTACTGTCATAAAATATCTCATTGGTCGACGTTGGTTAGAGGAATACCGCAGTGGTTGGCTCTACTATAAAGTACACGCTGAAAAAATATCGCTTCTGTAGTATATTGTCCCAAACATATTCCGCTTGAATTATACATATGTTTAGGGTACACTCCAAATATATAATATTTGATATACACAAATATTATATGTTTGGGAGGATATTGTTCTAAACAAAAATATGTTCCCATTCTAACATTTTTTTATTTGGAACTAGTAGTATTTTGTATTTTGGCAATGTATCAATGCCTTAACTTAAAGACAAGATTTCTGTTTTTCAGATTTTCCAAGAGAATTTTTTTTTATAAATTTTATATGTTTGTAAAATTTAATTAAAACTTAAATCGTATAATCAAAATGTGATGAAGTGGAATACTTATAAATCAAAATTTATTGATATAAAACAACAGCTAATGCTGCTAATGTAATTTTTAACTATAATCTAGGAAAAGCTAACTCAAATTCAAAAAATTCAGCAAAGTTTATCATCATTTTTAAATAAAATATATTTGTAAACTTCTTAAACAATAACTTTGTTTGTGAGTAAATACATATTTTATTTGTGAAAGTCAGTGCGCAAATATATATTGTTCTAATATATTAATATATGCGTTCCAAAAAAAGTTTCATGATATTCAAATAATATTTGTTTGTTAACAAATATATAATATTTAAAAAATTCGTTTCCAAATATATTTTCTTTCAATTCAAACATATAAAAAACGGCGATTTTCCTCCGTGTATAGAGGAGTCAATTGAAGCTAGAGAAAAGACCTCATTGGCAGAATGAAGTCCATAGGAAGACCTTAATGTCAGGCTCATGTCTGGACAAATACCACAGTGTTTGATTCTTGCTTAGTTTATAGGAATGAAAAATTAATAAAATTGATAATAAATTTGATAAAAAGACCTACTTGAGAATATCAAACATTGGCTTTTATCAAAGAATACGCCCACCGACCCAGTCATCCGATAACAGTCGCTCTTATATGTCTTCATTATGATTTCAATCACACTGAATGTAAGAGTGCATATGTATGTATTCGCAGTTGTTATTTATAGGTTATTGCATGGCGGACAACTCCTTCAAGTATCTGCTGCTGCCGCTTCTGTTACTATGGCCTTTGTTTGGGTGTGGTATCGAGCTATCAGCAACACATTTTTTCGCTGATGCTAGGCCACATGTACATCTGCCCATTCGGCAAAGCAATGGCTGAATTTAGCTCTTCTTGAAATTTTCGGGCCAAACTGAAAGAATTCCATGCGTTGATTATTTGATGCGTGGTCACAAACACCTCAATGCTGTGACGCGAGTCCTTGTTAAATAAACGAAAGGCTAAGCCGTCCTCCTTTTCCTCCTTCGGGTAGAGATGAGTAGGTAGATGCATAAGCCGCGTCGTAGTACATGTGACCACTCGACGGCAAAAACAGAGTGTTATGTATATGTTGTATGTGTACAGAGATTCTGGGTTGCCAAATGGATGGATGACATGAAGAAAACCACATGCAGGATATCTGACAGAGGTGCCCTAGTTAAGCATGTCAGTACTGTGCTTTCATACTTCTGGCAACTCTTCCACCCGAAACGTGGCGAATATTAACAGTTGGTATGCATAACCTCAACGCGTACAGTGGTCGGCGAGGGAGGAGGAGGAATGGCATCGTTAATTGTGAGCAGTTTTTGTGTCATACATAACCCCGTCGAAGACTATGAACATGAACTCAGAACTCGTGAATTCAACGCACTCAAAGGAGCAACAGCAGATGCTGTCTCAGCAAAGTTACAACAATAGCAACAACTGTATCGCATGGTTATGGAAGATGGTAGGTACAACGACAATGTACAACTTTGAAGGAAGATATGTATGTGAGAACGCCAAATTCCTCACTGCTGAAGGCGAGTTTGCCATTAGAGAGATGTTTTGTGGATGCGATATTGCTGTTGCTATTTATGGTTGTTGTTGTTTTGTTTTAGTTGGTTGCCTGTATAGGTTTGGTCCGATTATCCTCCAAACTAAAGAGAAGGCTTTACCACACCAAACATCCTCTTCAACAGTACAACAACGCTTGTTGCTCATTGTTCGGTGTTGTTGTTGTGCGTGCAACATCAACAAACAAACGTACAGCAGAGGAGTAGCTTTAAAGGTTGATTATGTTGTTGCTCTCAAACAGCTGCTGAGGCCCGTCCTGTGTTAGTGTTGTTTGTTTGTTTTCAAATTAAAGAAGAAGAAAAACGATTGTGTTAGAGATACACAACTACCAGGTATTTTATGGTACCTGCAACTAGCACATTGTTATACGTGGGGTCTTGGGCATGTTATCTGAATGGGGGCGATATATTTGTCTTCAAAGTAATTTTCAACAATTTGGAAACGTTGTTCTGGCTTCAAACGATTCACGGTGACTTGCTTAACCTTATTAAACAGAAGTGTCAACATAGTTTGACAATATCAGCTGTCAAACCATAATTATCGATATCAAAGGGTATCATGCAGCTAAAAAAACCCCGTTATAAGAATCTTTTTTCATTGAAATCACGTGAACGCATTTTGTATCCGCTTCCAATGTGCATTTTGAAGGTGGAACGGGTCTTCTCAAATCAAAAACGTTTTGCTATTCCAGGAGAGCCGGGGATTTCAATTAAGGCCCTGCTATGTGAAAATGTTTGCCACAGTAGCTGTTGTTGTAGCAGCTTGCAGACCCTGAGGTGATAATCATTACGTCTATATTTTGTTACAGATTCTTCTGGCAGATATCCGATTATTGCGGGATCCTTATGTTATTTTCATATTACTCAGTTTTGTTCTGATGTTAATTAACATTTTTCTGCTAATCCTAGGGAATGGGTGTTATTTGCTAATCCTAGGGAATGTGTGTTATTTGCTTTTACCGTTCCTATTCTCATGTATAAACTCTTCATTTCTGTTAATAGTCGTCATGATGTTATGTATATTTTTAGCTTCCCTATTGTCTTGGGCTATCAGATGTATAGTGCGTCCGGTGAGTTATTTTGTAGCTGCAAAAACTCTAATGACGTTTCGGCCATTTGTAATATGTCATGATCTGTCATTTGTTTTGTAGTATATTCAGTAGTGTTTACAATTTCATCATGGAGAGATATACGCAAGAACAACGTTTACAACGTTTTGACAACAAATTGACAGATTAATTAGTGTAATGTTGTAACGGGTGATCCAATTAGAGATACTTTTTTCAATAGCCTTTTTTTGACAGATCACGTGTGAGTCGTGTCATGCTGTCGTGTTATTTTTGTTAAGTATTGTTTGGCATTTCATCATGGAAAGACTTACGCCTGAACAACGTTTACAAATTATTCAGTTTTATTATCAAAATAATCGTTCGCCAATTGCGCTAAGTGCCTTTTTTATAACAAAAAAAAACACTTTCCAGTCGACCCACGACTTTGACACCCCTGAGCAATATTTTAGCTCTCGTTAAGAGCTATCTTTTTGCTATCCAGGTTTCAACAAGACGGCGCCACTTCCCACACATCGCATCAAAAAATGGATTTATTGAGAGAACACTTCGGTGAGCAGATAATTTCACGTTTTGGGCCGGTCGATTGGCCAGTTACTAGTCGAAATGCTCGAACGTGTCACCGATACTTGGACTCAACGGATGGACCATCTGAGACGTAGCCGCGGCCAACATTTGATAGACATAATCTTCAAAAAATAAATGCCAAAGGATGTTCTTTCAATTGATAATAAACATTTCCCATTCAATTTGAATTTTCTTTTTTCTTTTCTTTAAAAAAGTAGGGGACCTCGAAATGGATCACGCTATAGAAACAGAAGACAGATCCAGATTAAAATTTGCAGGATTAGCTCAGATTAAATAAGACTACATGACAATAGATGTTTCGTATATCTACATTGTTGTTTTTGTGATCCAGTATGCAAATCAAAATTTAAGAGAAAATATGCATAATGATATCTAGGATGTCCTAGTCAAGTCTTTTCTTTTTGCATTTTTATTTAATTTTTTTCTGAAAATTTAACCTTTCAAGAATATTGTGTGAAAATTTGAGGTGAATCGGAGCAAAACTGACAAATATACAGCAGCAAACAACCGCCCCTCATACGTAACTCAGTACTTCAGAAAAACTTTAAAGCGTCATAAGTCAAAAACTACTAAACCGACCCTTTTGAAATATGTATATAATACTATTTCCTTACATAATTTACGAGGTAACGCTGTCGAGGTTTTTATTCAATTTGTCAATTTTTTATTTAACAATAACCAATTAATCGATTTTTTCTCGCAAAAATTGCATTTTTCACTTCAAAGTGTTCCCAAAAATTTGGATTGGATTGGATTTTCTGACAATTTGTCAGTCATACACTACCGGAAATTAATTCAAAACAGTTTTCATCAATTTTTCTATTATTTATTGAACAAAAAACCAAACAATTCATAACAAAATTAAAAATCCACCAATTCATTCAATTCAAATTCATCTGGAAATATGATACACATTTTTGTACACGAAAAAAAAAATACAAAACTTTTATGCAAATATCGCTTAACCCTGTGCTTTCAATTTCATGATTGTTGCTTTTATTTTTTATTTATGTAAAACATTTTACACAACATTTTGTGCATTCCACACATTATTATCCACACGAGATTATTTTTGACTACATATACCGCTCTTGAACAAAATGTTGAAGATTTATTATGTCGAGTAATTTTATTTTTTGTTTGTCATGTATCAGCCAAACAACAGCGACCAATCTTTCGGTTGTATTTCCCAAAATACATTTAATTATTCTAAATTTGGGAAATTATTGGGATAACCAAAAAGCGATTATTTATTAATATTTTTCCTGTTGTAGTAACCAATTATTCGTTGCAATAATAATCTTTGGTCTATTGTTACAATTTCTATTGTCAAGAATAAAACATTGGTTGTCACAACCAAAAATCGATCATATGGTACTACAATGAAAGTTTAAAATTGGTTACTACAACTAACCGAGTGTCAATGAAGAAACCAATCTCGATTTAGTTGCAAGCATTTTTATGTGATCGCATCCATGTTATTATTGTTGTTTCAACTATTTATATATAAATACAACCGACACACGGTGTAGGCAATACACATTTTGATGCTAGTACTATTTTTTTATTTTTACAATCGAATTCCAACCAATTATTTTCCATTCACAAACGCGTTTTTAAAATATGACAAATGCAATATTCACATCTCAGGATTTTTTAAATAAATATTTTTAAAAAAAAAAAACGGGGCTGGACACCTTCTTAAAATTTTCTGCGTTCGTTTAGAATATATCGGGCTACATAACTATATTTTTCACAGAAATTTAAGTTGGTGTCATTGGTGTAAAATGCAAATTAAATTTTCACATGCAATAAAAACCATTAAGGCCGCGAAAATGAATAACAGCTATAAAAAGACCAACTTACGACCTTTGAGCGTTTATTTATAAAAATCCGTCTACGCGTTCCGAAAATGCATAACTCAAAACGTACGCCTTTGGAGAATATTTTCCTATTTCTCAGATTCAGATGCTAATAACGTCTGGAATTTTTTTTTGTATTTTGTATTTTTTCGCCAACTATAACATGTTTTATTTTGAGCAGAAAATCGATATGCAAATTTATTTTGAAATCGGGAATGGTGACCCAAAAAAGTTATTCGGTTTGACATGGAATGAACGTTATACGAGTATTCCTATCTCACTTTCTTTCCTGCATTGACCACAAAATTTGGTATTTGGTGAGAAACATTGCCGTTGCCACGAGACAAATATTTTGGTCATTTGAAGTTATAGTCTTCAAAAAATATGTTGTCATTTCTTTTGTATTTTTGAAAAAAAATTTTAGTTCTCAAACACAAGTTTTTGCTGTTGCATAATGCTATCTAGGTCAAGATTGTTGAGCTTGAACACTTCTGCCAACACCAGCCTTTAAATTTATACTATATAGTGCTGTAGCCTTTACTTTTATTACACTCCTCGTACATGGTTTGATTGATAGAAAGGAAGAACAATCAACTAGAGTAATATACATACATAGAAGTAGTGTCATACACCTAACAACTCGTTCTCCAACGGGCTAAATACCAGTCAGTGACTTGGTAGGGCTTCTTGAAATAAGCGTCCCTCCATACATACATCCATCCATCTATCTTGATGTAAATACCCAAATGCGAAATTGTGTGCATTATAAATTCGCTCCTAGTTACAATTGATAAACGCAGTACATGCGTACATTTGTGCGTAACTGCGAATCCCTAAAGAACCATCCAACCTCCAATGTTTTCTAATATCCCCCAAACACATTGTACGTGCAATCCCTCCGTACAAGCATTCGTCAATCCGTCCGTCCATCTGCAGATGATGTACGAGGTATATTTAAGTTTTCTGTGATATCGACGTCTGTCATTGGTGTTGCTGCTGTTGTTGTTGGTGTTGCTGCCGTCATTGCCATCGCCGCTGTTGGGTTATATCTGAGCTTTGGCTTTTGCTGCCTCCCAGTCGGCCAGCCTGGCTGACGTTTGGTTTGGTGCTCTTGTAAAAGCGCATCCATCCATCAGTCGCGTTTTTCATGCGCATCTGAAACACGGTAACTAACGACTACGACGACAAATTTTCCATATTAACCGACAGCGCTCACTCGTGATTACTCCGACTGTGTTGTTATTGTTATAGCAATTATTAAAGTATCGTATCGTGCAACGCAACGTAAAGGCTTCGCACAAACAAATAAACAAACCGTAACAACCACAACAAACAACAGCAATAGCAGCAGCAGCAACTGCAACAACGACAACATTGAAGCCGTCAGAAATTTCTACACAATTCTTGTTGTTTCACATTGCGTGAGAGTGAGTTTTTCTTCTGTCATTATCGACTCGACCGTCATCATTGCCGAAACAAATTGAGCGGTGTCGTGAGACACAAAAGTGTTGAGAGTGACTCCTTGCTGGTGGGTGGCAAGGGGGAGGGGAAGGTTTGCAGGCAGGCAGTAAGTGAGAGAGAGAGAGTAGATGGAAGAGTGCTTCGATGCAGTAGTTGTAGTTTTTCGCCTCTATGCAATTATAAACAATTGCATTTTTGCAATTTTGCAGCATTTGCCTGTTTGATGCCTATACAGCGTCTTCTTCTGGGTTTACACTATTTCTATCCATCCTATCGCATTGTAGCTTAGCTCCAGTGATTCTATGAAGAAGTGTGTATGTGGTATGTTGCAATTCCCTCTCCCCACTGACTGTAGAGCTTTTAGATTTCCAGCTAAAATATATGTATGTTTGTAAACGGAGAAAAATGCAATAAAAGTCTTAAAGAAATAAATAATGCGAAATGATTCAAAACCAATTGTAATCATCAGCACTAATAAGCACTGATTCAGTACTGATGAAGAAGATTAACTCATCGATTTTGTCATTAACTTTAAAATGTTTCAGTTTCCGCACAGTCATAGATAAACGTTTTTAAATGGCACCACTGCACAGTGTTATGAAAATAATAATTTTGCAAATAACATATTGTGTACAAAGAAAAAAGTACACACACAAACACTGTAAATCTGTCCTTTGTTCGGTTTAGTTTACAGGCCCTAGAGACTACATAAAAACAGTGGTAACTACTAATATTTCGAATAGGGCTGTCGCTTGGGAAACCTGAATAAGGGTATTTTTTAATAATAAATCATGCGAAATTCCTTTCGTACATAATGAATTGGACATCATTTTTGACGAAATCGTTTTCGACATCCATCTTTTTATACCCTCCACCATAGAATAGGGGGGTATATCACTCCGTTTGCAACACCTCTAAATATTGATCTGAGACCCCATAAAGTATATGGGGAAAAACACGTCAAAAGGCCCACTTTTTTCAATTTTATTCCGATCGCGTCAAAACTTGGTGGGGTTGCAGAAGTACTTTGGGTATGCTATGTGCTTAAAATACAGCTTTCTAGCGTGATACGTTATGAAGATACAGGGTGTCAAAGTTGGAAATTTTGACCATTGTATCTCCCGACTACGTGGGCCGATTTGAATGAACCGTGGCTTATATGGCAGCTATTTAGAAACGCACAATATGTGCATTGATAATTGTTTGCAAATATTCAATTTTCATATTTTTTTCTCGCGACTTATGTTTTCCTCGCGATTTTAGTTGTGTTCCGCGGATGGGATTCTATATCTTTAAACTACAAAAATAAAGTCCATTCTGTTTACTTTATCAATACGAATTTTCGCTGTGGGATGAAAACCGCAACAAAAGCTATGGAAATTTTGAATGTCAAACCTACTATTTTTTCATTACTTCTTTCGTATTATAAAGTGAGTTTATTCTAAGATGTGGACCGGAAACACGATTAATAAAATGTAATGGTGGCATTCTATAGCCAAATACGCCAGAACAACAAAATAACTTATTTCGCAAAGAGTCGACGTCGCATTTTTTACACTGGCCTACAATATTGCACTGGTCAACTCGAATCCTAGCGAGCAGATATCGGACACAATCTCGATGGATTTTGAGGTTCTAAATCCGAATATAAAATCAAAAATGCAATATATATTCGCGTTTTTGCGATATTGTATTAATTATGTGATAAAAATGCTGATTTTACAGCTTTTATGAATACAGAAACGCGAAAGACGCACTTTTACAAAAAAAATTCAGTTTTCGGAAATTAATCGCTTTTCAATTAATACGAGTATTCAACAACTGCAATAATCGTAAGTCATCTCCGAGATATCTCCCGGGAAACCTAGTCGGAGAAATCGTATTTTTAATATAGCTACAATTGGAAAAATAAAAAAATTAAAATATGATATCTACGAGATGGTGTAAGATTTTTACCCTTTATAAAATTAACTTTTAATTCGTTTGATACTCGTTTTAATAGCAAAGCGATTATTTTGAGAAACCTGCAATTTTTTTTTTTTGGTAAAAGTGCGTCTGTCGCGATTCTATTTTCAAAAAGCCTAAAATCAGCACTTTTATCACATAATTAATACAATATCGTAAAAACGCGAATATATATTGCATTTTTGATTTTATATTCGGATTTAGAACCTCAAAATCCATCGAGATCGTGTCCGATATCTGCTCGCTAGGATTAGAGTTGACCAGTGCAATATTGTAGGCCAGTGTAAAAAATGCGTGTCGACTCTTTGCGAAATAAGTTATTTTGTTGTTCTGGCGTATTTGGCTATAGAATGCCACCATTACATTTTATTAATCGTGTTTCCGGTCCACATCTTAGAATAAACTCACTTTAAAATACGAAAGAAGTAATGAAAAAATAGTAGGTTTGACATTCAAAATTTCCATAGCTTTTGTTGTGGTTTTCATCCCACAGCGAAAATTCGTATTGATAAAGTAAACAGAATGGACTTCATTTTTGTAGTTTAAAGATATAGAATCCCATCCGCGGAACACAATTAAAATCGCGAGGAAAACATAAGTCGCGAGAAAAAAATATGAAAATTGAATATTTGCAAACAATTATCAATGCACATTTTGTGCGTTTCTAAATAGCTGTCATATAAGCCACGGTTCATTCAAATCGGCCCACGTAGTCGGGAGATACAATGGTCAAAATTTCCAACTTTGACACCCTGTATCTTCATAACGTATCACGCTAGGAAGCTGTATTTTAAGCACATAGCATACCCAAAGTACTTCTGCAACCCCACCAAGTTTTGACGCGATCGGAATAAAATTGACAAAAGTGGGCCTTTTGACGTGTTTTTCCCCATATATATTCTTGATCTTCGTAAAATTCCAAAACGATCTAGCCATGTCCGTCAGTCCTTCCTTCCATCTGTTGTAATCACGCAATCAAATTTGGTAGAAATATTTCTTATAGTTGCAGGTTGTTTGGGATTAAAAATGGGACATATCGGTCAGTGTTTTGATAAAGCTCCGCTATACATAGTATGTCCAAAAAAAAATTGCGAACTTTGTATTTTTTCAAAAAGTATTTATTTATTCATGAATATCTATTTTGTGCCCTTCAAAGTACTTCCCCTCGGATATAATGATAAGTTTTTTTCCAAACCTAGAACCACTTCATATAATCATTTTTTGTGATCTTGTTCAGCTCCTCCTTCGATGCCGTGTTTATCTCCTCAATCGTGGCGTATCGTTGCCCTTTCATGGGCCTTTTGAGTTTTGGGAACAAAAAATAGTCACAGGGGGCTAGCTCAGGGGAATACGGTGGCTGCGGCACCATTACTGTGTTGTTTTTGGCCAAATATTCGCGCACAAGCAACGATGTGTGTGCAGTGGCGTTATCATGGTGCAAAATCCTGTTTTTGTTCTTCCACAAATCCGGGCGTTTTTGGCGGATTGCTTCGTGCAATGTGCGCATAACTTGCAGGTAATATACTTTATTGACCGTACTACCCTGGGCAAGAACTCATAATGCACCACGCCCCTGCAATCAAAGAAAAATGTGAGCTCGGGCGTCTCTAAGAACATTTTGTACCACCAATAAACGTTGCTTTGGTCCAAGGTAGCTTCACCATATGCCACAGTCAACATTCGGAATGCGTCAGCGCACTTTATTTTGTTTTTCACACAAAATTTGATGCAGATTCTTTGATCCATTTCTGAACTAGATAAAAATCGAAGACAAGTTAAAACACATCCAAGCACAACAGCTGTCAAAAATTAACTAGTAGTAGTATTCTTTATTCATTTCAAATCAAAATAATTCAGAAATTTAAATATGTACATTTAATGTTGTCATTGTCTGAATTTAAAGAATTGTACGGCTATGACAATTTTGTCGTCAGCCGGTGCAAATTATAATTTATGAAGATAGAACGTTTATTTTATTATAGCAATATACAATATTCTTTTCCTTTAAAGTACGTATGCATAATATGTTCATTCTTATTGGAATTCGCTTATTATAAATTCTCTATATCTTGTTGCTGCTTTTAGGTATGAGATCAAATTTTTCCATGTTTCGCTGTCGCGTAGTCTGTCAGAATTATATTCGAACATAGCTCTGTAGATATAATGTAAGTGTAGTTGTAGTGTATAAATATGTCCGTCTTCCACGTTCGTTTCAAGGTCTATAACGTAGTTTGGTGTATTTCCAGGGATTTTTAGAATACGTTTCAAAAAGAATCTTTGAACTTTATCTACTTCATCAAAGTGTCCAAAGCCCTAGACTTGGGCAGCATATCCATGGATAGATCTACAAACTGCCAGAAAGATTTTCCATTTCATTTGAAGACTAATATTGTCCTTTTTCAGAAAGTTGTTCCATGTAGAATTTATTGCGTTTTTAGCCTGCTTAATTCTACGATCTACGTGGCTTTTAAAGCTCAGTTTTGGCGTAAACACTGCTCCGAGATAATTATATTCAGACACAATTTCTATATCTTGGCCTTTGAATCACCACTTTTCTTCGTTTGATATTCTGCCCCCATTTCTGAACACCATGATTTTTGATTTGCCGGTATTCACCTCCATGTTCCACAGATCACAGTACTGCTCTAGTCTTGAAATCATCTTCTGAAGAGTGCTTACGCATTAGTGCATAATCACAATGTCATCCGCGTACATCAGAATGCGTATACTTGTGCCTTCTATATTTATGCCACCTTCTAAGAAATCATGAATATCAAAAATTAACTAAACATTCAAAATGGCCGACCTTGTCATCAAGAGTAAGGGACATGAGTACCAACATAACGCTACCAAAATATCAAAAATCAAATACACGTAGCACGCGAAAATTAAAAATTCGCGATATTCTTTGAACATACCTCGTAGATGTCGCTCCAAAATATGGTTTTTGAGCCATAGATACCACATTTTTTAGGCAATTTAGCTGAAACTTTGCAGTTTGTATTATTATTATTATTTGACAAGAATTCATCACAGCAAAAATTTTACATATCGGTTCATATTTTGTTATATTCACCCTATAGAGGTCGCTCCAAAATATACGTATTTAAGCCATAAATACCATATTTTCTAAGCATTTTATCTGACTTTGTAGTTTGTATTTAATTAAGACAAGAATTCATTGTAGTAAACATTTTTTAAATCAATTTATATTTTGTTATAGTCTACCTATAGATGTCGCTCCAAAAAGGTTTATTTAATGGTGATTTCGTTTGTGCAAAAAAATGTAAAATTTTCTACATTTTACACTGAAACCGCATTTTTATGTTTGTTTGTAAAAATGGTGCAGCCGTATTGAACGGGTTTTGATTTCGTTTGTAAAAATATTACACTTCGCAAATGCGAAAATATCGCATTTTCCACACTCAGCCCAGTCCACGGTGTGGGGTGTTGCACCGTCAAAAAGCAAACTTCAGAATCAAACCTAATTGAAAGCGTACATTCTTAATGCACTATCAAATGGTTGCGCCATAATATAGGTATGGGTTTTACTCACCGCACATTTTTTGTTCGATTTTTCGCATGCAAAATGCGAAATTAGCAGTGGGTGCAGGGGGAATTTTTAAAATGTCGCAACATGATGTGGTGATATTATTTCTCAGAAACGAAATTACCATAAGCCATAAACACCACATTTTCTAAAAAATTTGGCTAAACTTTGCAGTTTATATTCTATTTTGGCAAGAATTCGTCTCATTGAAATGTGTACAAATAAAATTGTATTTTTTTGTAGTCTCCGGGTAGATGTAGCTCTCAAAAAAACCATTTTAAGCTTTACAATTTTTCAGGTGAAGAGTTTGGCTAAAGAATTTGCAGCCTAAAAATTGCTGTGTTCGTTTTTTTGTAATAATTTGTAATCAAACAAAAAGGATCGTTTCATGATGTGCTCCATATCCAAAAATTTTTCCAGTACTAAGAATGAATGCAATCCATGGTGGAGAGTATGTAAGATTCGGCATGGCCGAACGTAACGCTTTTACTTGTTTTATTTTTATACCCTACACCACAATGTGGTACAGGGTATTATAACTTTGTGCATTTGTTTGTAACACCCAAAAGGAAAAGAAATAGACCCATCCGTCTGTCCGTCTGTCTGTCCGTCTGTCTGTCCGTCTGTCTGTGCATGTATTCTTGTAATCAAAGTACAGGTCGCAATTATGGTCAGATCTCGACGAAACTTTACACATATCTTTTTTTTGGCCCAAGGACGATCCCTATTGAATTTGGTTAAAATCGGTTCAGATTTAGATATAGCCCCCATATATATGTTAGCCCCGATTTGACATGTAAGCGCTGTAAAAACTTTATTTTATATCCGATCAGTATGAAATTCGGCAGAAAGAGGTTTCTTATTATATGAATGAACACTGTTAAATTTGGAAGAAATCGGTTGAGATTTAGATATAGCCCCCATATATACGTTACCCCCGATTTGACATGTAAGCGCTGTAAAAATGTTATTTTATATCCGATCAGTGCGAAATTCGGCAAAGAGAGGTTTCTTATTACATGAAGGAATACTGCCAAATTCGGAGAAAATCGGTTCAGATTTAGATATAGCCCCCATATATATGTTACCCCCGATTTGACATGTAAATGCTGTAGAAACTGTATTTTATATCCGATCTGTGCGAAATTCGGCAGAAAGGGGTTTCTTATTACTCGAAGGAATACTGCCAAATTCGGAGAAAATCGGTTCAGATTTAGATATAGCCCCCATATATATGTTACCACCGATTTGACATGTAAGCGCTGTAGAGACTGTATTTTATATCCGATCAGTACGAAATTCTACAGAAAGAGGTCTTTTTACATGAATGAGTATTCAGGGAAAATCGGTTCAGATTTATATATAACCTCCATATATATGTTCCTCCTGATTTGGTATCAAAGCGCTATATAAGTTGTACTTTACTTCCGATCATTAATATTTTCCGGAAAGATGTTTCTCAATTTAGGAACGAATATTGCTTAATTTAGCGATTATCGGCTCAGAATTAGTTAATATGTTCCTGCCTACTTACCAATTATTCCAAATTATTATCGCAATGACCTTTATCGCATTGTTAGGGAGGTGTAGGGTATTATATAGTCGGCCCCGCCCGACTTTCTGCTTTCCTTACTGGTTATTTTTATCATTTACTTTCTCAATTTTGAAGCAAAAGAAATTGGAATTTAAATTCAATATAAGATCTGTTAATCAAAAGTTACATTATTACTAGCAGGTACCCGCTGCTTCTCATGCGAACATTTATAATGTAATCAAAAATTTCCGTATAAAATCATCTAAATTCGCATAACATATGTAGAAAGAAAACATATATAGAAAGCTGGAATACGGGACAAAAATATTTTTCGTTATAAAATAAAAAAAATAATTACTTGTATTTAAAAAATCTTCGTTAAATAAAATGTTGATAGGACTGTGAAGAGATAGAAGAACAATGTCTGATTCCATTCTAGTGTATTATAGGTATATTACTATAATACACTAGAATGGAACCCCTTTGAAAATCTCCACATGTTTATTTGGGCGCCTACTAACAGCCTCACTGCGGTGTGATGACTCTTACGCCATGTATGTAGTCGTACCTGGCCCTACCCAGTCACTGTGTCATCATGAGAGTCCGTCCGTTTCATTGGCGTCGTTTGCAAATCATTCATTGTCATTTGAATAATTTCATTCTTTGTATTAATATGTTTAAACATTCATTCAAATAGTTTATCTCATTATGATTCACATAGTTTTCTTCATTTTCAATGTATACCAATGACGGTTTTCTAAATATAGCCAATGTGATTTGTCGGAAATGTATTTATAAAATTGTCGTAATTTCCCCGATTGATTCATTTTATTAGGTCCAAATATGAAATCAGAGACTTATAAATTAATCACACATTACAAAGAATTTAGAAATTACTCGTATAAGTATAAATATATAAAAATGTTAGCATTGCTGTATGAAGATTAGGCCGGGTCAAAAAACATATCGCGGTGGTCCGCAACTCAAATGAAAGCTTGTTATGTTAATTGAAGATCGCCAAAATATTTTGGCGATATTACATAACCTCTAAAATTTATGTTTTTCTTGCAAATATCGGACATCATGGACGAAAGCTCGACATTTGAGCCCAAAAATAGAAAATGTCTATTGTTGCGGTGAAATGACGAAATTTAATGACTTAAAAAAGTAAAGAAAATTTAGCAAATTTAATTCATATTATAAGGCTTTTAGAAATATTTAACCAATAGCTTGACATTTTTGTTAATCTTTTGGGAATGAAATTACATATCAGGGAGTACGAAAGAAAATTGTATATCAAAACTTGGCTGTACGAGGGTTGCTATTTATATTTCGGTCCTGGCAATGCTGGTGTTGCCAGATGAAAACTGGAACTTCCATTGGAAAGTATGACATTTGTTTTGGTTACAGTGTGTTGAAAATTCACCTCCAAAACATGGTTTTTGAACGCTTCAACAGCTGCTTCAGGCGTCGAAAAACGTTGACCAAGCAGTTTTTTCTTGATGTGAGTGACACGGCGGATGACCCATCAATTCGACGTTTTGGCCGGTCAAAAAAGCGCTGGTTTGAGCGGATGTGTGAGAGTTCGCATTGCCATGGTGCGCAATGATTCGTCTTCTCTTGTTCGTTTTTCAAATTTCTCCGAAGACAAATTCTGGTGTAGCACTCAGAATTGACCGTCCTACGTTGCTCAAGTGGAACAGTCACCACATGACCAGTTTTGCCAAAGAAACAGACGACCATTTGCTTCGAAGTGCTTCTTCCACGAACAACTTATGTTGGATTTGGCTCGTCTTCGAAGACCCACATGGTAGATTGCTATTTGTTTCAGGCTCATACGCGTAGATCCAAGATTCGTCACCTGTGACGATCTTATAAACGTCTTTTGAAGCACCGCGATCGTATTTTTTCAAAATTTCTTTGCAGCAATCGACACGAGCCTTTTTTTGAGCGATTGTCAAATTGTGCGGGATCCAATGAGAACAAACCTTTTTTACGGCCAGGTGTTCATGCAATATCGAATGTCTGCTGGTGGAAGAAATGCCCAAGGATGCCTCTATCTCACGGTATGTCACATGACGATCATGCATTATCAGTTCACGCACTGTATCAATGTTCTCTGGCACAACGGCCGTTTTTGGACGACCTTCGTCTTTGAGCGAGCGTCGGCCACGATTGAATTCATTAAACCAGTTTTTCACAGTGCTATAGGATGTGCTTCATCGTCATACAAAGATTTAAGTTCATCGATGCACTCTTGTCGTGATAATCCACGTCGAAAGTTGTGAAAAATTATCGCACGAAAATGTTCACGAGTTAATTCCATTTTTTTGCCAAATTGATTTTTAAAGTCACTGTAAACAACACAAATGATGGTCGTACGTCAAAACGTTCTGAGTACGTTTATGCTAAAAAATGTCAAACTTTCCAATAGAAATGTCACATGGCGCCAGGCAACACTTAGTGTTTAGTCACCAAAGCCACCAATAATTCAAATTGAAAGTGATCTGTGTAGGACCACCAGATGGTAGTGCGCTAGCCACAGGTTAGGTTGGGTTAGGTTAGGTTAGGTTAGGTTAGGTTAGGTTTGGTTAGGTTTGGTTAGGTTAGGTTAGGTTAGGTTAGGTTAGGTTAGGTTAGGTTAGGTTAGGTTAGGTTAGGTTAGGTTAGGTTAGGTTAGGTTAGGTTAGGTTAGGTTAGGTTAGGTTAGGTTAGGTTAGGTTAGGTTAGGTTAGGTTAGGTTAGGTTAGGTTAGGTTAGGTTAGGTTAGGTTAGGTTAGGTTAGGTTAGGTTAGGTTAGGTTAGGTTAGGTTAGGTTAGGTTAGGTTAGGTTAGGTTAGGTTAGGTTAGGTTAGGTTAGGTTAGGTTAGGTTAGGTTAGGTTAGGTTAGGTTAGGTTAGGTTAGGTTAGGTTAGGTTAGGTTAGGTTAGGTTAGGTTAGGTTAGGTTAGGTTAGGTTAGGTTAGGTTAGGTTAGGTTAGGTTAGGTTAGGTTAGGTTAGGTTAGGTTAGGTTAGGTTAGGTTAGGTTAGGTTAGGTTAGGTTAGGTTAGGTTAGGTTAGGTTAGGTTAGGTTAGGTTAGGTTAGGTTAGGTTAGGTTAGGTTAGGTTAGGTTAGGTTAGGTTAGGTTAGGTTAGGTTAGGTTAGGTTAGGTTAGGTTAGGTTAGGTTAGGTTAGGTTAGGTTAGGTTAGGTTAGGTTAGGTTAGGTTAGGTTAGGTTAGGTTAGGTTAGGTTAGGTTAGGTTAGGTTAGGTTAGGTTAGGTTAGGTTAGGTTAGGTTAGGTTAGGTTAGGTTAGGTTAGGTTAGGTTAGGTTAGGTTAGGTTAGGTTAGGTTAGGTTAGGTTAGGTTAGGTTAGGTTAGGTTAGGTTAGGTTAGGTTAGGTTAGGTTAGGTTAGGTTAGGTTAGGTTAGGTTAGGTTAGGTTAGGTTAGGTTAGGTTAGGTTAGGTTAGGTTAGGTTAGGTTAGGTTAGGTTAGGTTAGGTTAGGTTAGGTTAGGTTAGGTTAGGTTAGGTTAGGTTAGGTTAGGTTAGGTTAGGTTAGGTTAGGTTAGGTTAGGTTAGGTTAGGTTAGGTTAGGTTAGGTTAGGTTAGGTTAGGTTAGGTTAGGTTAGGTTAGGTTAAGTTAAGTTAGGTTAAAGTCTAAGTCTCCATGCTTATTTCGACTTAAAATGTGCAAATTATTTCTAGTATTTCTAGTTTTCTCCCATCGTTCTGCTGCCCCACATAATTTATAAAGCCATCCAGTGTTGTCGGACGAAACTGGACCAAAATCGTGTAAAAAGTATATGTGCAAAATCTCATTGAGATATGTACGTCAACTCCTTCTACTTTTGACCAACCGTACTGAGAAATCATGATACTGAGCGGCCTTGTTCTCGGCCGAGTGAAATTAATTTAACAGGCGGGTGTTGGTTGAATTGGCAGACGTCTTCACAAACTGTCTAAATCGACCCGCGCTAATTGGTAAACGATTCCTTTCAAACGAGAGTTTATGTATGTGTAGCTTACATTGTGCACGCAACTAGTCCGAGTGGCACTAGAACACTTTTTAAATCAAACAACAAAGTATAAAATTTCTTTTGAGATACCCTGCCCATCTCATGAATTAATTATTTCATTCCTAAAATGTTTATATTTCTATACAAAGTATAACTTTTTTTCATATACAATTATGTTAATTTTTAATATCCCCTTAATGTCCAAATATACAAAGTCAATAAAATTCCTAAAGAATTTTTCATTTTCATTTCATCCTAGAGTATTGTTACAAAAAATGACGATAAGTGTATACGCTGAGATCTACGAATAGTTCCCCAGTTTCATATTACATACACATAAAATAAACAAAAATATTTAATCGAATATTGTGTTTATTTATTTTCGTTCTGTTGTGAGCAGAGACGATTGGAGCAATTCAAACACTTCAATATTATTTTATGACATTTCTTTTTTGTTAAGATATTTATCATTGATTCCTTTTTCACCCAAAACAAAATCTATGAATGTGATGGCAGAGTGAGTGCTGATGGTGCAGAACAAAGATTTTTTTTGTTTTCTTCATTGCTTTGTTACTCTACCCTCACCTCTCCGCCGCATAGCCCCAAAAAACAATGAGAAAAACATAGGCCACCATCCGTGGTATGAACGGCGTTCTTTCGCCAAAAGCATCAGCTTTGGAATAAACACTTGTCCGTCCTGTCGATTAGCCAAATTCGGAAAAGATACAAACAAATGTTGTAAATCGACTGAGTTTAATGTAGGCTTGGGGAGGGGTTATGGAGAATGATTGAGTCGGAGTTGGTAGCTTCATTATTTGTCGATGTCATGTTGACCAAGTTGGCGGCTACACAAATGAACATTAAGTTACTCAGACTGCTTTCCCTATTCCATTTCTCTGCTCTACCCCCCAACAAGCTCAGAGCGCCTAGGAAGTGAGGAAGAGACTGGTGGTGGTAACAAAGGCGTGTGAGATGATTATGGATTTTTACCATTTCTTTATTTACAATTCGGGGTTACTTTTGATACTTTGCACAGTGTTTTCATAGAGCAAAAAAAACTTTTAAAATTCTCATTCAATAAGTATATATGCAAGAGTTTGCACTGATGTTCGAATTTGGGCAAGAGGCCTCTAGATCTGAAAATTTAACTCGAAATTTGGAAATATGAAAAAAATCCAAAACAATTTTTTTTTGCAAAATGATTTCTCTTAAAAATGTTCTGGCCTAACAACATCACGAATGAAAGGTTAAGAGCGGAGACTGAAATGAGAAAGTGAATATGACAGTCTGGTGGATCGGTCATGCCTTACGCAGACCTCAGGATGACATCACTGGAAAAGCCTTAGATTCAAACCCCAACAGAAGCCACAGAAGAAGTCGTCCTAGTCACACATGGCGCAGGCAGCTCGACATTAAAGCGTACAAAAACGTTTAGCGAAATATGGAACGACTTCGATGGAGCCCTATATACCTTATAGCAACCAAATGAATCTATATATACTGTACCACTGACCCCCACAATTTTGTGAGCCATCACTGCTCAATGCCTTACCTCGACCTTCGTGTCAGTGAAAGTTTTTGATTTTTCCAAATTTAAATTATCTGCCCTTTGAGGCCAAGTTTTTTTCCGGTTCATTTCACAGTCACCCTGCTGTGTCGTGGTACTCTAAAAGATACACAGTTGACCATGTGCTGAGTAAGCGTTAACCTTTTTTTGTAGTCCAATACAATTATGGATTTTACCCTTTTGGATGTTATTGCTTTGATCGACACTTGGCTATCTGCGAAGATGTTAGCATCTTTAGGCTTTGGGGTGTTACGGAGCCAGTTTACACACTGCATTATTGGTCGAACTTCCGTATGAAGGACCGTGTTATAATATGAGAGACTGAAAAAAAGCTCGGGAACTGGTTTCTCAATGACAAGTCCCAGTCCCGTTTTCGCCTCTAATATGGATCCATCCGTGTAGCAGAGCTAGTGTTCCGTTCAGTTAGGAATGTCTGTCTGGCTGCAAGCCGTACTTCAGGAATGCTGTCGGAAATTTCGGCTTATTGTCTCAATTTATCCAATCACTTGTAGGTCCCTTGCTGTGAGGGTTGACTACTTTTTTATATAGGTTTATATTGGCTGCACGTGTTGTAATGGCCCGGCTAATACCTGGACGGCACATCATATATACTTATAACCCCGATATAAAGATCACTCCTGATTATACACTTTGACGGCCTAGAGACCACATTTTTAAACCGATTTAGCTGAAATATAAGCATATACATATAATATAGATGGCAATAAGTCGTTCCTAGTGTAAATGGAGCATATCGTTCCATGTTTTGATATATCCTGCATTTAAAGGTCCGCTCCAATTAGACGAAGTTAAGTTCCTTAGTTGTTTATTCGAATTTTATTCCTAAATATAAATGTGTACTTTAGTACGAGATCAGTAAAACTTTTTATAATAAAATACGTAAGAGTTAAAAATGTAATCTTCAATTATTTCATCGATTTTGACTTCATCTTTGTATATAGACATCAAAGCCAGATAAGATAGCCTTTCTCCTTCCATTCTGTTCCGGAGATAAGTTTGTATTCTTCTTAACGTCGAGAAACTTCGCTCAGCAGATGCCGTTGTCACTGGTATTGTGGCCAGTATCTGCAATACGGTAAAAACGATTGGGAACATGTCCTCATCACAAACTGAAATAGCATCTAATGCATTTGATGGCTTATCATTCTTCTGCTTCCAATAATCAATCCATATACTTATTTCAGCTAAAACAGATTTTGCTGAATTTTTTAAATCGTTTTTGTAAAAAAGTGTGACTTTTTCGAAATCTTCCTTTATTATATTTACAATTCGTATCGGAACGACATTAAACAGACTTGTAATTACAGCTTCATGTTCGGAAAATCTATTATCTAAATGTGATATTACTTCGTCCAGATATGGTATGAACAATGTTGTCCTAAAATACGTCTTGGCATCTGAACCAGGTATATTAGTCCTATACTTTTGAGTGCCTACTCTTCTAGGTAGTGCAGCTTCTATTCCAAAACTTCTTGCAAGTTGTGTGGATACTTCAAACAGTTTATCAAACTCCGCATCTGAATTTCTACGCATGTCACTTACAGCGTGTTTCTGTAACTTAAAATGTTGCTTTCGTTCGCTTGCCAGACGACAAACAGCTGATTTGGGTTTCACTAACTACCATCACAACGGCAAGTCGCACGATAATGAACTCGTACGAAAACGTAATCATTTCAGTGTAAATTTTGGTTTCTCTATCTCTCTTTGCTGTCATCTGGGCGAACACAAGTGTCAGATCGAGTCACTTTATTTTATTTGTCGACTGATAGGAACAATGCAATAAAAACGTTATTAAAAGCAAAAAATAAGTAGTTATAAATATAATTATGGTAAAAACAATTAAAAAATAATAAAATTGTATACATATGTTTACATTTTTAAGCATAAAGAAGTCAACATTGGCAGCTCGCTAAGATGGAAAAATTCATCAGTGCACAATGAGAGAGACGTGAGAGAGAGAGAGAAAGAAATGAGAGTGTTGGATCAGCTCAGCTGAACCACCCAGGGTTGATTTTTGGCCACCACTAGAGTAAAGGATACAGAGTTGTATTTTCTAAGGTCGACCATACAAAAATGTATGCTTTTTTAGACAGGAAGTTGTGAAATTATTGACCTGGCAATTACATTATTTGCCAATTGGTAAATTGTTAACGTCATTGACGTAAAGCCAGGCGAACAAACGAACGAACCTTAGAGAAACCAAATTCCAGACGAAAGTGAGTGATTGGTTTTCGTTCGCAGAGACTTTCGTTAGAAATACAGAAACAGGCCGTTAATTTAGTCGTTGCCAATTTTATGATTTCGTAAGCCTTTATTATATCTAGGTTAATCGTTTGCAAATACCGTGATAAGTTCTGTGTAATGGCCAAAACCGTACTACTTATTACCACACACAATATAAAGTCAAATTTACATACACGGTTGTGCAAACTCATTCCATCACTGCAACCTACATGTTAAAAAGGTAGATAGATAAGAAATCATAAATGTAATTTTAACTTAATTTTCGCCATATCTGGTTATCATAAATTTAAAGTCAACCAATATTACACCGGTCGACAAAAACAACATTTTTTCTTGGGTTTCTGTTTTAATGCAAAGATTCTGATTCTAGACGTCAAAAAACGTCAAAATCTCCAATCTTAGCTTTTAAAGTTTGTTTTTGTAAATTTTACATCGATAAGAAAGTTTTAAAGTTAAAACCTCACTAAATTAGCTACAACTTTTTAAATTAAACATCATTTTCTTCGGAATGATGAAAACGATAAAATCATAAAAATATAACATTTGTTCATTTTTAAATTGTTTTATGGGACTTTTATTTTAAAAATATTAAAATTGTATCAAAAAATCACATTTTTTTGCAATATTTTGTAATACTCGTATATCGTCGAAACCGCTGAACTGATGGAAAATGGTATTATATGAAGTTGAAGGCTACTTAATATTTAACTCTTTAAAACTTTCCTCAACCCCCCCCTGTGGCTACGTCCCTGGTTTAAAAGTCTCATGTCCATGCACTTAAGCCGTTGGTTCGGCCTCATTTATGATCATTTTATACCTCACGAGCTACAGAAAATCGGTACCAGACACGAATTTTCAGAGTATCTTCCAGATATATACTCTGAGATGAGTCAAGTCTGGTTATATGTCGGAGCCGAAATGTTGGGATCTTGCATGCGTGAAAGCCGGGCAGTGACACAGATAGTGTTCCATCGTTTCGATGTTTTCCCTGTTTGCCCTGCATTCGTCGTTTCCTGCTAGTCCTATGCGATGAATATGTGATTTATGTGATTATGATGATGTTATTTAGCCTCCTCAAATTCCTTCATGTATTGCTACCCTGAGAAACAAAATTGCTTCTGTAGTATATTTTCTGGAAACATATTATATTTGGGAAGATCAACTTTTTTCCTATAAGTCGGAAAATAATTTCTGTAAACAATTAAAATTTGTCCCCGTTTTTTAAGATAATTTGCTCCAGTACACCGAAAAAAATAATATTGATAAAAGAAATATTCGAACATTTTCTCCGCTATGTAAATATGAACTATTTACACCAAAGAATATTTTATTTAAATTTTGCTTCCAAAAAACATATTTTGTTTCCTGTTTTTTTTTCTCCGTTTAGGCAAATACTGGCGGAGGATATTATATACGGGCCTGTTCTGAAATCACGCGATTTGATATCTCGGTGGTTTAGTATTATCACCGATTTTAAAATCGCTCTTGGAGGGTTCGAAAATCGACCGATTTTGGTATAGTTGGTTCAAATTGATTGTTTATTACTTTAAACAATAAATCGTACCATTTCCGAGCACCAGTAATGATTTTAAAATCGATAGTGTTTTGAAATCACCGTGATATCAAATCGCGTGATTACAGAACAGGCCCGATAGTTTGTCCCGCCTAATTTTTATCTTTACTAACTGGTTTAACTGAAGAAACGTTAAAATGACGATAGATCTTTATTTTAGGCAACACTGATCACATCAAGGTTTTGAGTTACTACCCCGCAAAGTATGCAGGGAACGGTTAGCAACTTCGGTCATAGATCTGAAGCATAAATCTTTGTAACAAATGTGGTCAAGATCCATGTTTCGCTTTAATTCAAGAATATTAACAAAAATCTTTTTTTTTGTTTTATCAAATCGCAGCTCTAAGGTGGCTAAATAAAAAAATATCTGAGAATGAACATCGTTTAAAATAGAACATAATGCTCCATTTTTTATGGATTTTTTAAATTTGTATAATTGCAAAATTTAAATTGTTAAAAAAGAAAATATAAATTTTAAAAAAATCTATAAGAAGTGGCCCGTTATATTATTTTTCAAACAACGTATACTTTGTAAAAATCAGTTCAGCCGTTCAAGAGTAATTTCAAAAAATCAAAATTTATTAAAAATATTTTTTCAAAAAATAAATTATTGCGATATCTTTATACCCTCACTTTGGTGTGGCGAGGGTATATATCATTTGCTTCGGATCAAAAGTGTAACACATCGAAGGAGTGACCTAAGACCATAAGTATGTTCAGCGGAAATCCATTTTAGGACATTTTCAGTCTCCTGAGTAATGTCTGCATGTCTTTCTGTCGCACGATAACTATCGAAAGGAGTAACGGATTATCTTCAAATTTAGTATGTGATAATATTTTTTCTATCTGAGGCCAAGGTCCCTCACAAGGGGTTAAAATTTAGTGAAATATTGATTCTTTAATAACTTCTATACCATTTATACGAATCTTCTGTAATTTCACACATAGCAATAGTTTATCTGCCGCCATCACCTTGGTATATATGGGAGAAGTGGCCCCACCCCTTTTGCTAACTCCCACACAAAGGGACCATTTTACTGCTAATAAATTGTACACCAGTGCACATAAATACTTGAAATTTTGATCAGTGTAATGCTTTTATAGTACCTACAGATCTTTAAAAAATTTGCATTATTGCTACGCCCCTTTTGATGCCTCCCATACGAAGGGCCATTTATTACAAAAAGTTAACTGCTAATAACTGGAATACTAGTGCACATAAATACTTGACATTTTGATCAGAGTAATACTTTTATAGTACCTACAATCCAGAGAGAAAATGGCGGTTATTGCCACGCCCAAGTTGGTAACCCCCACACAAAGGGATGAAAGGATCATAACGTTAATATACCAGGGCACATAAACGCTTACAATTCGGCAGAGTGCAATGTATTTGAAGTATCTGCTGTTCATAGAAAAATAGGTGTATATGTTAAACCCTCTTTCGTACCTCCCGCACAAATTGACAGATTAATTCGTGTAATATTCCATATTACATTACGCACAAAGTAAGGGTATATCTTAGTCGGTTTACCCGACTGAAACTTTCTTACTTGTTTTTTTTTTCATTTAGCAATTTATACAGTTTTTAGGCAAAAAAAAATGTTATAGGTTGATATTAAAAATTCTTACCCATTTTGTTTTTGTGTTTTTTTTTCTGTAGCAATATATGTACATAATTCGGCTGGAGCCACTGTACATCGATTGTTATTCACAACATTTTCGAGGGTTCTGTTATGTTTGTCTTCTTCTTGTTCATTCTGTTCCGTGTTGTGTAGATGTTTGTTGCTATAGTTGATTCTCATATTTATTTCCGCTTATATACATTTTTGACTATTTATATATAATATACATACAAACATACATATGTACATACCTATGTACCTATTTGCTAGCAACAATAATAGGTACACATTCGTTCATACAAAGCACTTAGTTACATACAGAAATATACTTACATACTCTTGTATATAACAATGTATGTACTCGTATATAAGTATGTATGTATGTCGCTACAATGTATCCACTTACATACCTACATTTTTACGCCGTTTATTTGCTCTGGGTCTCTTCACCAAACTCAATTTTGTTGCTGTTGCTGTTGCTGATGTGTAGAATACAATGACAATAACAACTGCAACAATTACAAAAACAACAACAACTGCAAGAATATCTGAACAATGTTTGCACGATTTTTTTTCTCTACTATCGTTGTTGCTAGGCTAACAGAAGAGTGTGACTATTGTTTGTTGTTATTCTTTCTAAAAGTTCGTTTCACAACAAAATTTATGATAGCTACTCACTCACAAACCAACCAACCCACCCCAACCAGCCTTACGGAATCACTTTGCAAAGAAGTGGTAAACGTCAAAGTAAACTTGTGATAAAACTCGATCAAAGGAAGAGAAAAATTCCAATCTCCAACTCTTTATATTTAGATAATATGAGAATAGTCAAAGACCAACACCCAAAGTGAGCATAATCCGCTATACCTGTCATGACTATACAAAAATCCTCTTCTTTAATAGAATTTTACATTTGTTTTCCATAATTTGTCTATTGGTTGTTATCGAACTGGAAAAGTGATTCAAAAATTTAAGAGTTTGGTTAAAAAACTGCAAATAGCCCAAAATGGTTTTGGGCAAATAGCCCATACATACATATCGATACCTCTATTCTAAAACATTAGCATAGTTTTAGGTAGATTGCATTTTTAATTTCTAAATATTCCAACTTATATTCAGTCAAAATTTGGTGTTTTTCCGTCAACCCAATCAAAAGTTATTCACAAAACAATACAGGTCATTCGATTTCCATTACAAAGGAATTCCACACAAATTTAAAAAAAATCATCAAACTTTGATCGCCTCTCCTGAAAAACTACCTTTTTGCACTTAGCATAGTTTAGAATGGAGGTATCGATATATGATAAATTACCCAATATCCTGTTGGAATTACAATTTTTATCTATAGCAACAGTCGACAAAACCAAACTTTTTTCTCGGGTTTCTGCTTTAAATACATTGATTCTGATGATAGACTTAGGGATACCTAATTTTGAATTGTCTAAACCTTTCCTATACTACTTCGGGTAAATGGTTATCAGGTTATACCAAAATATGTGGTTCATGTGATTAAAATCGGCTGACCGGATTAAAGTCGACGGTCATCGAACCTTAATATACTCAGGATCATTAGCCGGGTTAAAGTTCGAGAGCGGATTAAAGACCACTGAATTCAAGGTCGATGGCCAGTTTAAGGAACACTGGGCGAAATTTTCTCTAAAAATGCAATTAAAAATAAAATTTCAATAATTTTTTTTTAATTTTCAATTTTGTAGAAAAAGCTAAATTTTCAACAATATTTAAAATATTTTCTAGAAAAAATTAGGCTTTACAAATTTTTTAAAAAATATATTTTTGACAGCATTTTTCAAATAATTGCAATTTCAAAGGAATTTTTTCAGAAACTAAATCACTATAATAAAACTAATAAATATTTTTAATAATATTTAAAAAAATGCAATTTCGGCGGAATTTTCTAAAAAAAAACAAATTTTAACAAAATTTGCAAGAAAAGTTAAACTTTTAACAAAAATGTATTTTCTACAAAAAATGCAATTTCAACGAAATTTTGTTTCAGCTTAATTTTTTTAAATAAAAGTTTAAAATTCGAGTGCGGCTTAAAGACCACTGAATTCAAGGTTATGACCAGTTTAAGGGACGCTGTGCGAAATTTTCTTTAAAATGTAACTAAAAATAGAATTTCAATTATTTGTTTTGAAATTTTTAATTTTGTAGAAAGAACAAAATTTTCAACAATAGTAAATAAAAGTTTTACCGAAAATTTAATTTTTTGAAATATGAAAAAGATGTATTTTTGACACAATTTTTCAATAAATGTCATTTCCAAGGACATAAAACTTCGAACAAATTTTCTGGAAATATGCAATTTTGACGAAATATTCCAGAAAAAAATTATTTTGCCAAATTTCTAGAAAAAATAATTTACAATGGACATACTCGTGTATATGAAAGTTTGATGAGATTTGCAAGAAAATATTAATTTTGCGCACGTAGGAATTGTCAATAAATTTCAATGTCCACATAATTTTCTGGTAAAATTTCCTACAGTGCATCGGCCATCGTCCTTTAATCCTGTCACTAGCGCTTAATCCTAACATTGACCCTTAATCCGGTAATCGAACCTTAATCTTACCCAGGATTAAATATCATTAGACGGGTTAAAGCTCGAGAGGGGATTAAAGTTCACTGACCGGATTTGTGATTAAATTCGACTGACCGGATTAAATACCACTGTCATCGAACCTTAATCTTACTCAGGATTAAAGATCATTAGTCAGGTTAAAGTTCGAGAGCGGCTTAAAGACCACTGAATTCAAGGTCGATAGCCAGCTTAAGGGACGCTGGGCGAAATTTTCTTTAAAAATGCAATTAAAAATAAAATTTCAATAATTTTTTTTGAAATTTTTGATTTTGTAGAAAAAACAAAATTTTCAACAATATTTAAAAATAATTAATTTCGACGACATTTTCAGAAAAAAATTAAGTTTACAAATTTTTTAAAAAAGATATTTTTCACAGCATTTTTCATATAATGAAAATGAATTTGGACAATATTTTTAGAATAATTAAGTTTTTTATTAAAACTGCAATTTCGGCGGAATTTTCTGAAAAGTTAATTTTGATAAAATTTGGAAGAAAAATTAAACTTTCAACAAAAGTGTATTTGACAGAAAATGCAATTTCAAAGAAATTTTGAAAAAAAATTTAATTTCAAAAAAATTTTATAGAAACATGCAATTTTTAATTTTTTTTTTTTAGAAAAAGGTAATTCGACTTAATTTTTTTTTAAAAAAAATTGCAAAATTTTTAATAAACTGTGATTTTTGTCTTAAATTTTCAATGAAAGGTATTTTTGAAGAAATTTTCTAAAAAATGCAATTTTGTTTTACCGAAAATGCAATAAATATAAAAAGAAGGATTTTTGACAAAATTTAAAAAAAAAAATTTTGAGGAATTTTCTAGAAACATAAAATATGCAATTTTGAGGAAATCTTCTAGAAAAAATATAATTTGACAAAATTTCTGGATGAGATAATTTACAATAGTATATGGAATTTTGGTGAGATTTGCAAGAAAATATTAATTTTGCGCAAGTTTTTTTTTTAAAAAAAGCAATTATCTATTCTGAAGAAATTTTCAATAAATTGCAATGTCCACATAATTTTCTTTAAAATTTAATTTCGACGAAATTTTCTAGAAACCTAAAATTTATAAAAATTTTCGAGAAATTAATTTAAAAAATAATGTTAACATTTTTTTCGGAAAAAAAAATAATTTAAATAACAAGTAAGAAAGTTCAGTCGGGTAAACCGACTTATGAATCCCCTCACATTGAGTCCCAAAAATATTAGTAAATTTATTTTTTTTTTTGCATTAATTAAAATGCATTTAATAACTTTAAATTATGTACTGGTATTAAAGTTAAAAGCTGTTTACATTTGGTACAAAATGGTCCATTTGTGTGGGAGGTACCAAAAGGGGCGTGCCAATAACGGCCACTTTTCTCTAGAATCTAGGTACTATAAAAGGATTACACTATACGAAATTTCAAGTATATGTATGTACTGGTATTAAAGTTATAAGCTTGTAAATTTTGGTACAAAATAGTCCATTTGTGTGGGAGGTACCAAAAGGGGCATGCCAATAACGCCCACTTTTCTCTGAAGTCTAGGTACTATAAAAGCATAACACTGTACAAAATTGCAAGTATTTGTATGAACTGAAATCAAAGTTATAAACCGTTAACTTTTGGTGCAAAATGGTCCATTTGTGTGGGAGGTACAAAAAAGGGAGTGGCCACTTCGCCCATTTTTCTTGAGGTGTTAGCGACCAACAAACTAATACTATATGTGATATTCGAGTAAGTAGTATAGAAGGTATTGAAGAATCAATATTTGACTAAAAGTTAACCCTTTGTGGGGGAGGTACTACGAGTAGAAGGAGTGGACCAATATGGCTCATCTTGAAGTCAATCGGTTACTCCTTTCAAGAGTTATCCTGCGCACCAGCCAGCAGACAGACACACAGACAGACAGACGTACGGACATTGCTCAAACGACTTAAAATGACACAAAACGAATTTCCGACGAACATACTTAGGGTCTTGGGTCACTCCTTCGATGTGTTACATTTTTGGGTCGTAGCAAATGATATATACCCTCCTCTCTAAGGTGAGGGGATAAAAAAATTAAGTTTGCAAAATTTTCATAAAAAAAGCATTAAATTCCAAAGCCATTATCTAGAAATGTACAATTCCGAAAAGAAAAATTCTAGAAAAATTAACCTTTAAAAAGAAGACCATTTTCGACAAAAAATGCAATTTCGACAAAATAATGTAGAAAAAGTTAATTTCGAAGAAATTTTATAGAAATGCGGCGAATTAATTTTTTTGAAAAAAAATCAATTCGCCGCAGTTTTTTTAAAAGGCAAATTTTAACAAAATTCTCAATAAAATTTTGAGTTTTGTAATAAATTTTGTATTTGAAATGTATTTTTGAAGAAATGATATTTGGTTGAATTTTTGAAAATGCAATTTTCATTAAATATAAAAAAAAATTATTTGTGACAAAATTTTAAAGTTCGTATGGACCATTTTTTATAAAAAATTTAAGGAAATTTATTGAAATTTTCTAGGAAAAATGTAATTTATAATAAATTTCCAAGAAAATAAAAAAAAAAAATTTTCGTTTTTTCGATAAAATTTTCAAAAAAAATCGTACATTCAAAGACATTATCTAGAAATGTACACTACCGAAAAGAAAAATTCTCTAAAAATTAACCAATTTCGACAAAATAATGTAGAAAAAGTTAATTTCAAAGAAATTTTATAGAAACGTGCAATTTTAATTTTTTTCAAAAAAATTTATTTTTGACAAAATTTTAAAGTACATATCGACAGTTTGTCTTCAATATCCTCTACCTTAAAAAACACAATTGTTCAGTAGAGCCAAATAACCCTAATTTTAAAGAAAATTAAAATTGTTTGTTCTACAATGTTTATTACACCTAACTACGTGAACTACTAAATAATATTTTTTTTAATATTTGCACCACGAGCCATTTTATGGAACATAGAGGGTATTGCTATTCAAAAATTCTTCATGTATAAAAAAAGATAGAGGGTTTTGCATAGTAAAAACAATTATTTATGAATTCCACAAATTTTTTTAATATATAATTATACATATTATAATAAATAATAATAACAATGAATTAATGATTAATTTTTTATTTAAGTATTATCTATTTCTTGGGGTTAATTTTTGAATCCATTTTCAAATTGTCATAGAAAAAATGGTATTCTTGTGGAATCACAGATATAAAAATAGTCATAATTTGAAAGCTAAAGCTTGCACTAAAAAAATTTAACCAAATTCGGGTTTAGCATACTCTTTTCACCAAAGAACCATCTTTTAGAAGAAAAAAAAATAGTCCCAAATTATATGAAGAGATAGAGGGTATTGCATTCAGAAAAAATAAGTGTGTAAGATAGAGAAATTACAAAAATTACCATAAAATCTCAATTTTTGTTTTTTTTTTATTTCCAAATTAGTACCATAGATGCGCCTTATTTTACCGAATATTTTAACATAAAAATCTCATTTTTGCAAAAATTGAAGATAGAGGGTTTTGAATATAAGCTCCCGATATGGACCATTTTTTATAAAAATTTAAAAAATATATATATCGCAGTTTATATTTTTATTTCCGCGAAAACTGACCGAAATAAATTGTTTAATATAAAATTCATATTAATTTTTTACTTATATTTTTGTCAATCGACCTTAATGACCTTGATCTTGCGTATCTAACAACAAAAATTATAGTGTAAAATTCATATCTTTATGAAAAGTGCACGGAAAATCCTTTAAGAAACAATATTTGCTATTTTTAATTTCTTATGATTTGTAGCATTCATAAAGACATTCATAAAAACATTACCGAGAAGAAAAATCAAATTTTCATTTAATTTTTTTTAATATTGTGGATCATAACTCCCACAATCTAGGGCAACATTTTCTGGGAATTTGAGAAAGATCAAATTGTTGACCTGTGGCATGTGAGAAAGAACTACCCATATTACACATTATATTCAATTCGGTGAATTTTTAAATTACTTATATCTTAAAATGGCTTTATAATTACTTCACAGTCTATATCAACAACCTGCCGACCAAATGCTCCAACTCGTAGCAGAAATTAATAGCTGACATTTGTAGGATTAATACACAAAAATAGACCCCCAGGAGTTTAAATAAATTCTAAAACTAGACAACAGCGCATCACATTCTATATTTTTAATTTATTGCTTAAAAGCAAACATACATACGTTAAGTGATACGTCAAATATATACATACATATATTTAGTCAAAGAATATTGAAAATACATATATAGCTATCAAAAGAATCTTAAAAACAATTGTTGGTTGCAAATAAAAGTGTTTTTTTTAAAGACGAACAAATATTAAAATTAAAAACAATTTTGGCAATGCAACAACATTGGCCGTCATATTTTCTCACACCACCGCGACAATCAATACCGACACCAATAACAACAATCAATAGAATTTCAACATTGCAACAACCACCACTAAATTACAACGAAAACTCTCCGATTGCCACCAGCACGACGGTGTATAATAGCAGTGTTTTACCCACAGATACCATCAATGTCACTAATGCCAATGACATTTACTATGTCTACTACAAGGATATCAATGTAAGTAAATCTATGGATAAGTAGATTGACGTCACTTTACCATAAGTTTGTGTGTATGTAATTGGATATACTACATACGTAAAAAAAAATATCACTACACTGAGAGAATAGTATTCCTAATGTTTACGGTTTTGTCATAACATCAGTGAAAATGCTTAGACAAAAGTAGTTCAAGAAAATTTTTGTAAAAAAAATATGAAAAACTATGTATTCATAATTTCCTATTTGGAGTCTTCTAGATTCAGAATGTAAATAAAAGTTTAGAGATAAGCATATCTCGAAGGAATCTTTAAAAATCTCTAAAATTTACAGAATTGACCATTTGTAGGGAAGGTACGAGTACCAGAGGAATTCAAATTTAAGAAACGTTTTTTTGAATTTCTGCATAATTCTGAATGTTATTTTGACTTCAAGAAAATTTTTCGTTGTACTAAAGGGTTTTCCAACAAGAGGTGTTATTTTGATATTCAAAGAAAAATTCAATTTTTTGAGTTAAATGATCGGATGTTTATTTCATAATAAAGAGGAAGATATGCCGTTAATAATGAAAAGCAACATCAGCCAAATGGCCACCACGACCACGCTTACAGGACCATACCCTTTTCATGAAATTTTCCATAACCAAATCGCAAAATGGCTTGCCTATGTCCTCGATAGCCTCACGAATTCTATCTTTGAGGTCTTGAATCGACGCTGGGCTGTTGACGTAGACCTTATCTTTCACGTGGCCCCAAAGGAAGAAGTCGCAAAGTGTTAAATCACAAGATATCGGTGGCCAATTGTGATCACCTTTTCGAGAGATAACACGGTCCGGAAACTTTTCCCGTTACAGAGCAATGGTTTCGTTGCTTGTGTGGCACGTAGCGCCGTCTTGTTGAAAGTAAACGTTGTCCAGATCAATACCATCCAACTTCGAACATAAAAAATCATTAATCATCTCTTGATAGCGCAATCCATTCACCGTAACTGTTGATCCAACCTCATTTTCGAAAAAGTAAGGTCCAATGACCCCGCCGGACCATAAACCGCACCAAACAGTCACACGTTGAGGATGGAGAGGCTTCTCGACAATAACTCTTGGGTTTTCCGAGCCCCAGATGCGACAATTGTGCTTGTTGAGGTAGCCACCGAGGTGGAAATGGGCCTCATCAGTCAAGATGATTTTGTATCGTTCGTATCGTTTTTTTGTTCGATCGTTTTTTGTTCGTTTTGTATCGTTCGATGATCGTGTATCGTTCCATTTTTAGTAATGGCGTAGTTTCTACTTGTCAAATGTCAAAGAATAAAAGCTTCAAAAGTGACAGCTACCGAAATACCGGGTGATTCAAAATAACACCTCTTGTTGGAAAACCCTGTATTTGCCAAGTGCAAATATATGAAAGTATATATTTTGCTAATCTTAAATTTATGTTCTACAATACAACTTCTGTAAGTGTTCGCAGTTTTATTGGAGGAGTAAGGGGGGGCCTGTGTGTCTGTCTACTGGCTGGTACACACGACAACACTCGAAAGGATTTACCGATTGACTTATCCAGCTAAGTTTGAAGATGGGCAATATTGATCCACTCCTTCAAGTACCTCCTCCACAAAAGGGTTAACTTTTAGTGAAATATTGATTAGTTTATAACTTCTATACTACTTACTCGAATCTTCTGAAATTCTACACATAGTATATATATCAGTTAATCAGTCGCTAACACCTCAAGTAGTAAATGTAACTGCAATTAATAAAAGGGCGTTATTGCCACGCCCCGTTTGTTACCTCCCATACAAGGAGGTGATAGCGATCAAGAAGCTAATACTATGTGTGGAATTGCGAAAGATTATGATAAGTAGTATAGAAGTTATTAAAGAAGAAATATTTTACAAATATTCTGCAAATTATCTCACAATGGCAACATTGCACAGTGATCTGTCCCATTGACAAAATTCGATAATAATGAATTGGCTCAAATAATGGTAAAATTGTTACTCATAATATCTTAACAACCAAATTAACACAAATAATAACAATATATTTTGATTTAACTCTTTTTTACACCACGAGAGGGCGCCAAATTCAATGCAAATCGACCAAATTCAATGCAAATCGACCGAAAAACAAGATAGAAAGTTTCAGTAGGGTAAACCGACTAAGCTATACCCTCACTTTGTGAGTAATGTAATATATAACATTACACTAAATAATCTGTCAATTTGTGTGGGAGGTACCAGAACAGGTTTAACAAATACACTGGGCCGAACTATAGGCGTTTATGTGTACTGGCATATTAACGTTACGAGCTATTACATTTTAGTATGATTTGGTAATTTTGTGTGAGAGGTACAAAAATGGGCACTATAACAGCATTTAGATCCCTAAAATTGCATTTTTCAAAAGCAATGTATGTGGTGTTACTATTAAATAAAAAATATAAAAGCATACAATTTTTTTTGCACAAATATAAATATTATATATAAGACACAAACAAAGATTTGATGACGTACCTTACAATAAATTCTGGTCATTTTATAAGTTCAAAACGGCTTAAAAAACTTAACGTTGACAATATTTTTATGAATAACATATCAAGTATCTTTAATTTATGCGGTATTTTTGATCACATTTTTCACGAGGATGACAATATTATTTTAGAAGCCAACGAAGGAAATTCTTTTGACATAGGGTTCTATAATTCGACTTTCGACTAATCGATTAGTCAACTTTTTGGTATAAAAAAGTCGAAATCGAATGTCGTCTTTTTGTTTCTGAAAAAGTCTAAAGGTCGACTTTTCCATGTCAACTTTTTCGACTTTTTTCATGTACGAATATTACCAAATTTATATTACGTTTGACTAAAATTAATAATAACGCGCTGTGGGTTAGAACAAAAATCTTATATATATATATATATATATATACATACATATATATATATGTATAGATATTCTTTTTTTATTGTTATAAATAATAAAAAATTGACGAATCCAAACAAAATACAGTCAAGGGAATATTAAAAGTATTGGATTAGGGGTTACTTTCGGCTTATCGCCATACGGAGCCAAATCTCTCTAAATAGTTTAAATAAGTTTTTTTAAGGCAATTGTTTTGGACATGTTCCGTGAATAAGTATGACATATTAAATACTACGCAAAATTCCCTTTTATTTGATGGGTCAAGATCTTCTAGGGGGCTGTCGAGAGGGATCTTGAAACGATCCCTCCCAAATTTGTGCATACATTTGCTCTCATCAAGCCTATTACGCTTTACAAACTTTGTTCGAAATTCATTGCAAATCGTGAGCGTTCTTTACATATTTATTTTCAAGTCCTTCAATCTCTTTGTGTGCACCCAGGAAAATAATTTGTTGGAATTCGATTGAAACAATAAAAAAATAGTACTAGCAACAAAAAGTATATTGCCAACACCGTGTGTCGGTTGTATTTATATATAAATAGTTGAAACAAAAATAATAACATAGATACGATCAAATGTAAATGCTTGCAACTAACTCGATGGTTGTATCAATCGAATTAAGATTGTTTTTTTCATTGACACTCGGTTACTTGTGGTACCCAATTTCAAACTTTCATTATAGTACCATATGAACGATTTTTGGTTGTGACAACCAATGTTTTATTCTTGACAACAGAAATTGTATCAATAGACCAAAAATTATTATTGCAACGAATAATTGGTTACTGCAACGGAAAAATATTAATAAATAACCTTTTTTTGGTTATCCCAATAATTTCTCAAATTTAGAATAATTAAATGTATTTTGGGAAAAACAACCGAAAGATTGGTTGCCGTTCTTTTGCTGATACATAACAAACAAAAATAAAATTACTCGACACTAATAAATCTTCAACATTTTGTTCAAGAACGATATATGTATTCAAAAATAATCTCGTGTGGATAATAATGTGTGGAATGCACAATATGTTGTGCAAAATGTTTTACATAATTAAAAAATAAAAGCAACAATCATGAAATTGAAAGCACAGGGTTAAGCGATATTTGCATAATAATTTTGTGTTTTTTTCGTGTACTAAAATTTGTGTCAAACATTCCCAGATCTCATAATAGTGATGAATTTGTAATATGGAATTTTTAATTTTGTTATGCATTTTTTGTTTTGTTGTTCAATAAATAAAATTAAAATTAATGAAAACTATTTTTAATTTATTGTCGGTAGTATATGACTGATAAATTGTCAGAACAAGCAGTTTTTTAAAACAGTTGGTTGTGGCAATACAACAGATAATTTAAGCCACCATTTTGGTAGTTGGCGCAACCAAATATGATTGTTGTCAACATGGAAGCCGAAGTATACCACAACCAAAATGTGGGTTGTCCTGATGGAATCGCATGATTGTAGACTGAACTACCAAAATTCGGTTGAGGCAACCAAACTGTATTCTGTGCGTGGGAGGTATCAAAAGGACTCGCTCTATCCCGTCGAAATTTTGCACCGCAAATGATATGTATGAAATATTATGATAAATATACTTATTCCATGTTCCAATTCAGTTTTATAGTCTTGTGAATTTTTAATACCCGGAATAATTTGCATAGCAGTACAAGACCCGCAGTCGGATTGGGTCCAAATTAAATTTTTTTCTTAATTTTGACCAAATACAGCTTGCTACCAAATTTCATAATTCTGCTGTTATTCCTTCCATTTTTGTCACATCGATGACCCTACTTAAATATGGTCCAAATTTACAAAATACCAAGAAAATCTGAATATCATAAAAAATTATAAAAACATAATTTACCATAAAAATCTTTGATATGAAATTGGAATTTTTAGTAAATTTTGTAGAAAAATGTAATCTCAACGAAGTTTTGTAGAAATATGCAATTCTAACATATTTTTTTAGAATTGCAACGAAATTTTGTAGAAAAATCAATTTGCGAGTAAATTATCAGGAAAACAATTTAAAACGAAATTTTATTTTATTAGTCATATTAAAAAAGACGAGAAACTAAAATAATTTTGTGGGAAGAGTGCCTCAAAGATTTTGTGCATGGTTGTGGTGGAGAGCTGATTGAAAGGATTGGGAAGCCCTGTTCTATAGTCTTAAGATGAAGTAAACTAGTTTGAAAGTAAATTGTGTGAAACAAGTCGAGCCCTAACCGCCAAAAAGACGTAAGCGCCACCATGATTTACTTTTATTTTCTTGAGGGAAATCGTTTACTTATGACAAATGGCATCATGTTTGCGTAATTTTTAGCTGTAAAATGTTCCGTTATACTAAATTTAACAGTTATATAAACAGATGTATGCATTACATATGCATTTAAACAAAAAATAATCGCAAAAGAAACTTTCGCCTCTAAATTTTTGTGAGTGGCGCTTACGTCTTTTTGGCTGTTATGGCTCGAAGTATTCTCATTTGTACGAGTATGTCGAAATTCTGTTCTAAACCGTTCTTTTTCTAATATTTGCAAATATGAACTCAATTATTATAAAGATGTAAGATATATTCTTCTGGGGGGAATACCCTTTAATCGATAATGATAATTAACACATTCAGACAGATTATCCAAGCTAAAGCTCAGATCCTCTTAAACGTCTGCTGTACAGCAAAGCACCACAAAAAGAGCAGTTTGCGTTTAAATAGCACTTGAGGAAAAATCCAAAATCAAACTATGATTAATGTGATACTCTGTGTGTGTGTGTGTGTATGTATGTGTATTGACATCATCACGACGTGACCAGACCAAAAGGGCGCTCTATTTGCCCGGTATGTGTTTACTCCCCACGCTTCTCGCTCGTCACCGTTTTTCAAACAAAGAGATTTCATCTTTGTTGCCGTGGTAATTTTCCATTCCATAATACGTATAGATTGAAAACCAAGCCACTTTATGTGGGTTCGTGTCTTTCAGCACTTTTGGATGAGAACAAATAATTTTCGGTTGTTCTTTCCTATTTTATTTTATTTATTTTTTTGTTTTGATCTAATGATGTTGGGTTTTTGTCCGTCCAGCCGTCCGTTTGCTTGTCCGTCCTTCATTCCATCTGGTTGTCCGTCCGTCCTTCCGAATCTACATATGTCCAACCGCCAGCCAGTCGTCCGTCGTATTCGGTGAGGAAAATAATCACATTAAGGGAGTCTCTCTTTTGTTAAAGGCCTTTGTCTGCCCTTTTTCAGTTTTTTTTCAGCCGCTTGTCATTGTGACCTTAACGCGTCACTAACCCGCCTCTTACACTTCACCCCCGCTCGAGGGGCCCATTAAGTATTGACAGCTGATAGAAATATTGTATCTCTATGTGAAACGCTGCTGCGTAGAATGTTTTAGTGCTATATATACATGTACATTACAATCTACATAGTTATTCTCATCGAACTGAGCGCAGAATTGTTTATTTGGCCGATATTTTATGTTATTTTGGCCCTTCAATGTGTCGCTTTTTTGTATCGTTAATGTCTCCTCGGAAATGAAAGCAAATAAAATACACACAAAACTGGTATCAAATTAGCTAAGAATTGGAATGCAATGGCAACCACGAGGGTTTAACCCTTATTTTTACACGATGTTATCATTTGATTTTCAAGGTTATCCCTTTTTGCCCGGTCTGACATGTCTGTCTGTCCATTTGATTGTTTGCGCTGTTAACCCATACCTATGGCAATTTTTCCAGGCAGTTATTTAAGCTATTTACTTTGGTTATTTTCTTCACATTAAACGAGTATTGTTGAAGAGGACTTACCTCTCTGTTTGCACAGTCACCCTACAGGCATGTTTTCGTTACAAGCTAGCAATTTTAGTTTAGCACTTTGCAACGAAAACAACTGACTTCCACTAACCGACATATAAGCAATAACTGGCGGATTTTCACTATCTGGTAGCAATGGTGTCATGAGTTGCGAAGAAAGAACAATGCGAAACAGACAAAAAAGTCGTGAAAAGTATTTATAAAACATATATTTACTATTCTATGTTCAATTGTTTACACTCTTTTTGCAAATATTGAAATAATTTCCCATTTTTGTTCTTCTTCTTCCCCTTAATTCACAATAATTGATAAAATCTCTCCAAAAATGTGATGCCATATTGCTAAATGTAGGGTGCCCAATCTGGCAACATCATACTCGATTAAGACAGGAACACAAGCACCAAACTTCATCGGGAACTAATAGTGCTTAAAAGTGCTTAGCTCCCCATACAAATTATGCACTTATGGTGTAACGAAAACACGCCTTACATAAGGTTTGTGAGTCACGGTCACTTTTCCCTGAACTGTAGATACTATAAAAGCATTACACCGTACAAAATTGCCAATATTTATATTCACTGGTGTTCAAGTTAAAATCTGTTAAGTTTAGGTACAAAATGGTCCATTTGTGTGGGAGGTACCAAAAGGGGCGTGTCAATAACTGCCACGCTTTTCTAGACTGTAGGAACTATAAAAGCATTACACTGTACGAAATTTCAAGTACTGGTTCTAAATTTAAAAGCTCTTAACTTTTGGTATAAAAAGGTCCATTTGTGTGGGAGCTAGCAAAAGGGGCGTGCTAATATCACCCATTTTTCTCTGGACTCTAGGTACTATAAAAGCATTATACTGTACAAAATTTCAAGTATTTATATGCACTGGTATTCATGTTCTAAGCTGGTAACTTTTGGTACAAAATGGTCTACTCGTATTTGTGTGGGAGGTACCAAAAAGCTCGTGCCAATAACGCCCATTTTTCTCTGGACTCTAGGTACTATAAAATCATTACACTGTACAACATTGCAAGTATTTGTGTGAACCGATATTAAAGCCATAAGCGGTTACCTTTTGGTGCAAAATGGTCCATTTGTGTGGGAGGTACCAAAAAGGGAGTGGTCACTTCGGCCATTTTTCTTGACGTGTTATCGGCTAACAAACTAATGCTATGTGTGAAGTTTCAGAAGATTCGAATAAGTAGTATAGAATTTATTAGAGAATCAATATTTCATTAAATTTTATCCCTCTGTGGGGGAGGTACTAAAGGGTCCGCCAAATAACTTTTTTTTGAAAATGCTATAAAAAAACTACTAAATATTTTCTCAAATTTCTTTTTGTATTTGAAAGTACAATCCTTCCGGTTAATAATGGAAAATAATTTCATTCAAATGGCTGCCTCGGGTGGCCATGCAGTATCCTACACGATCGGTCCAATTTTTAAGCACATTATCGATTGTGTGCAGCTGTATTTCACCAATGGCTTCACGACTATTGTCCTTTAAAGCATCAATTGTCTCTGGCTTGTCGGCGTAAGACTTATCTTTGAGGGCACCCCACAAATAATATTCCAACGGTGTCAAATCGCAGCTCCGAGGTGGCCAAACGACATCAGCTCTGCGACTGATAATGCGATCTTCAAAAACAGGGCGCAAAACAGCTTCGGCTGTGTAGCACGTAGCGCCGTCCTGTTGAAACCAAATGTTGGCGATATCCTCCTCTTCAATTTTTGTGAACAAAAATTCGTTCAACATGGCCCGATAACGATCGCCATTGACTGTAACGGCCACTCTTTGCTCATTTTCGAAGAAAAAAGGGCCAAACAATGCCTCTGGACCAAAATCCGCACCAAACAGTGACTCGTTTTGGGTGTATCGGCTTTTCAACGTATGCGTGCGGGTTTTCTGTGCCCCAAATGCGACAATTTTGCTTGTTTACATACCCGTCAAGATCAAAATGAGCTTCGTCTGAAAAGATGATTTTTTTTTGGCAAAATCGGCATCTTCTGTAAGTCGATCGCAGGCCCACTTGTTCAAGCGTATACACAACCATATTCGTTCAGCGGACGGATAAAACTAATTATCTGTCAAATCAGACATGAGCTAAGTGTTACCATTCACGAAATAAGCACTAGTTGAAAAAAACGTTAGATAGCGGACCCTTTAGAAGGAGTGGAGAAGAAAATATTACCACATACCAAATGGGAGGTAAATCGGTTAGAGTTATCGTGCGCACCAGTCAGCAGACAGACGGACGGACATTGCTAAAATTACTTAAAATGGCCCAAAACCGATTTCCTCCAAATATACTTGGAGTCTTAGGTCACTTCTTCGAAGTGTTGCACTTTTGGCCCGTAGCAAATGATATACATATACCCTCGTCGCACTAAAGTGAGGGTATAAAAAGATATATCATTTGGGTAACTCGAACGAAATTTTCTTATGATGAAATTTCCTGACAAGGTACGTTCCTAAGCACATTTAAGCACAATACCATCATAATGGTTTGTGCCTTTGCTATTTAACTTTTTACGTATGATTTCATATGATTTTAGCGCATCACACAGTCGATCTACTCCTCCGTAGTGCTTTCGTATACAAAAATTTCAAATTGTTTTTGTTGCTAGATTTCTTTAATCAAAATATAAATGCTGCCCTCTATCATCATCTCGCCTTCTTTGCTGACATTTTTTCTCATAATTTTCTTCACTCTTTCTACCGTCGCATTCCTTTGAAGAATTTCTCTTTAATTTCAATTTAATGCGTAATTATTACGCGTTTATTCGAACTCAGTTTTCTTCGTCAGCATCACAGGATTTGTTGTTATCCAGGGCAGAATACATCGTAGATGTCGTGTAAACATTTCTCCTCCCTTTTGTCTTCTGTTATTCCCTCCCGTTGTTTGTCTTAATCTTTAAGGGTTGGTTTTTATTAAACGACGTTTTCTTCTTATCCCCTGTTTTCAGGATTTTCTAAAAATATAACGCAATTTTTGTTATTGTCTTTTAAATAGAACTCGACAATTATTTGCCACTGTTTTGCGTTTCATTTTTTTTTTCGTTGAAGAATTTACGCATCTACCTGAGTATCCTTTTGGCATTTCGTTCCACTCACTACTAACGCCTTTCATGGTATTCAACCTAACCTCAGATTTTAGAGTTCTTTGTGTTTCACAACGACGTCGACCGCAACTTATATTCTTTTCAATTAATTTTTGTACATTCCTTTTGTGATTAACTCAAAATTGATTTGTCCTCGCCAGAAACAGTGCATTTTGCTATTAGAGTACCTTCTTGATGTCGTCTGGCTTAAGTGACACCGCCTCTATCCATTCCATAATTTCTCACCGACTATGAGTCATAAGTAGTTTGTTTTCTGTTTGTTAATATCCTTTTTTCTGGGTTTGTGACAAAACTACCCTCTAAATTGTAGCAGCCATGACAGACGGTTAGAAATATATCACTAAGTATAAATAGTTCTTCATTTGTGAAATTTATTGTGCTTATCTTTAATCTTACATTATTAAACTAAATGAGAAATTTTTTTTATTCAAAAAATTATGTAACTGATGGGAATGGTTGTGGTCTTAGCTTCTATATAAATTAGATTAAAGAAACAATTTTAGCCATAAGTATTTCAAAGACTTCCGCTTCAAATAATAAAATAAAACGTTGACTCACAATTTAGTTGTCACAACCGATATTTTCGCCAACCATTTTTGTTGTTGTTGATAGAGTTATTTATTATTTCAATTATTCTAATCATCATCCTTAACACAGTTAAATGTTTGTGTCAATAATTTTACAGTTACTATATGTCAGCAACAAAATATTGCCTGACGTAAAATTTATAATTTTATTAAATCGTAATAAACTTTTTAATGTATGTATTTCTTTTCGTTCTCTTTTTAGGTAAGTCACACATTCTAATTTTTACATCCTGAGTAACAATTTAAGTAAGTCCACCAAATTTATTGCCCACTCAGTTTTCTGGGAAATCAAAAAGTTTAGTCACTTCAGCGATGAATTTGAAAAATAATACTATGAATGACAGCTTTCATGATTGAGAAAGAAATTTAGATGAATCTTGGGCAAACTTGTCCCGTTACTAAAAGTTGCCATCAAAAATAACCAAATACGAGTATCAAAAGTCGTACACCGAGAACAAAAAACTAAATAAAATATGTATTGGGGCAAAATGTAATTCGAGTATAAATCTATATTAATATACCCTTACTTTAATGATAATCATATTAATGAACGAGGCTATATCTCATTTGCAAAAGTGTAAGACATCGCAGGAGTAACCTAAGAGACCCCAAGAATATTTGGCGGAAAACCGTTTTAGGCCATTTTAAGTCATTTGAGCAATGTCCGTCGTCAGTCTGTCTGTCTGTCTGCTGGCAGGGGCGCACGATAACTCTCGAAAGGAGTTTTTCAGCGTGTATGAATGATATTGTGTTCCATTATTACCCAGCAAAATTTCTCATTACCAAATAATCGGAGAGTAAGCAAAGTTCGATAATGGTAAGTACTTATTATTTAGCCACTCTTCTCATTATTTTAACATGGGGATCTCATTGGAGGAAAGTACTGCACAAAAGCATACAATAAAGTAGCATAATAAGTACTTACATGTGCTTATATTTTCACCATTTTAAGTACTTTAATAATGCATTACCAATAAGTTATAGAATAAGTAGTAGGTGTTGTAGATAAATATGTAGAAATGGCCATTTATAGTGATTTTTTTGCATATTGTCGAGAAATTTTCTCGAAACAAAATATTTCCTCATGTCAGATTCGAATTTCTGAACCAAAACGCCTATGAGAAAAATTCTTCAATGGTCTAACATCATACGATATATGTAAATATTTATTGCATGTATTTTTAAAACATGTTGAAAAATAAATAAATCTTGTACTATAATCTATATATAGCCAAAATTGCATTATATTAAAAATTGCCAAAATGATTTTGATAACAAAAATCACTTATTTCTGTTATTATTGGTAAGTCATTATTAATAAGCCGAAAGTAATGCAGCGAATAATAAGATGTCATTATTTTGTAATGCAGGGAATAATGACAGGTACTTACCAAGATTTTGCTGGATTCATTAATGACAAAATTCAACCTTCCCAATAAAACCAGAAATTTGAAGAAATTATCAGTACTTTTTTTATAGCCGATTCAAATTTAAAATTTTAATTGACCAACCCCATAACTCACAAAGTTTTTTTTCTGGTTTTTTTACGACTTTCAGTACTGTTTATCTTAAAAAATGAGAAGAAGCTTAAATAAGTTAAAGGATTTTTAAATGAAAAATTTTCTCGAAAATAGTATGTTTCCGCAAATACACTGCAAAGAGTTTTGTTTTCATTCGGTGGCATATTCTAAAGGTTCCGCTATCTAACGTTTTTTTTTTTTTGAACTAGTGCTTATTTCTTGAATGGTAACACTTTGCTCATGTCTGATTTGACAGATAATTAGTTTTATCCTTCCGCTGAACGAATATGGTTGTGTATACGCTTGAACAAGTGGGCCTGCGATCGACTTACAGAAGATGCCGATTTTGTCAAAAAAAATCATCTTTTCAGATGATGCTCATTTTGATCTTAGCGGGTATGTAAAGAAGCAAAATTGTCGCATTTGGGGCAAAGAAAACCCGCACGCATACAAAAAAAGTTATTTGGCGGACCCTTTACAAATACATCCATCCGTCTTGAAAAATACAGTCGATTTTCTTTATAATTTTTTTTTTAAATCAGCATATCGCACTTAATTATAGATTTTGTAATATTGTTACAATTAGGAATGATTGCAGTGTTAGCTTTTACGTAGTTAAGCGAAGTTTACAAATAAGACTATGAATCAAAATTTTTGTCTAAGGGCTGTATATAACATTTTCTGTTGTAACATGGTGTCCTAATCACGAAAAAAATATTAGGAACAGTTTTTATGGTACATTTTTATACCCTCACTTTAGTGTGACGAGGGTATATATCATTTGCTACGGAAAAAAGTGTAACACATCGAAGGAGTGACCTAAGACCCCAAGTATGTTCGGCGGAAATCCGTTTTGGGTCATTTTAAGTCGAATGAGCAATGTCCGTCCGTCTGTCTGTCTGTCTGTGTGTCTGCTGGCTGGTGCGCACGATAACTCTCGAAGGGAGTAACCGATTGACTTCAAATTTGGTATGTGGTAATATTTTTTTCTATCTCCGGCTAAGTTCGAAGATGGGCCATATTGGTCCACTCCTTCTGGCACCTCCCCCACAAAGGGTTAAAATGTTGTGAAATATTGATTATTTAATAACTGCTATTATACGTATTCGAATCTTCTGAAATTCCACACATAGTATTAGTTTGTTAGTCGCTATCAACTCGAGGAAAATGGGCGTAATTGCCACGCCCCTTTTGGTACCTCCCACACAAATGCACCATTTTGCACTAAAAGTTAAAAGCTTATAACATTAATACCAGTGTATAAAAATACTTGAAAATTTGTACAGCGTAATGTTTTTATAGTGCCTACAGTCCATTGATGGGCGTTATTGTCACGCCCCTTTTGGTACCTCTCCCACAAAGGTACCATTTTGCACCAAAAGTTAAAAGTTTATAACATTAATATCAGTATATACAATTACATACTTTAAATTTTGTACAGTGTAATGCTTTTATAATGCCTATAGTCCAGTGAAAAATGAGAGTTATCACCACGCCCCTTTTTGTACCTCCCACACAAAATGGCCAAATTGTACCACAATTTAATATCTCAACGTTAATATAACAGTCCATATAAACGGTTACAATTCGGCACAGTGCAATGTATTTAAAGTATCTACTGTCCAGCGAAATATAGGTGTATTTCTTAAACCCCTCCTGGTACCTCCCACAAAAATTAGCAGAATAATTTGTGTAATATTCAATATTACATTACTCACAAAGTGAGGGTATACCTTAGTCGGTTTTCCCGACTGAAACTTTCTTACTTGTTTTATTAAGTTTTTATTTAAGTTTGAATAATTGAGCTCGAGGTTTTTTTCTAAACATTTTAGTATTTGGATAATATTTTTTGAAGTTTAAGCAAAGCACGTCTAACTGTTATGTCTCTCACAAACAAACTAAACTAACCACAAACAAACTCAACTAAGAACATACATACATATGTTCGAGACAAATGTGCCAACAAAAAAAAACACTAATCGAAAGCACGTAGCCCGAGAAATTTAAAAATTCACATTTTCTATTGTACAGGCCTCGTATGTTTACGAGGTCTATTATTATTATGTGGGAATTGCTTGTGTTTTCGATTTAATCTAGTAAAGTGGCTAAGACCAAGAGGGAAATTTGAGGCAAAAGTCAGACAAATATAATTAATCCCAAAACCACCCTGAATTATGTCTGGGACCACACCACCTATGAGCAATTCGTAGTAATTTCAAGCACTGTTAGTGGTGATAAGGGTGTGGGGAGTTTTGGTGAAGACCGCATTAGCGGTGGTGAATATTGCTTTGAAAACGCATTTCAAATATTTCGATGGATAAATATGCTATGCCTCTACTATTTGCTTTTGTAGATGGGTGGATGGATGAAATGAACGATCAAGAGCAAGAGTATGGGTTTAATAAAGTATTATAATGTGATTGTTGTCATCATTGTTGTTGTTGCTGCTGTTGCTCGTGTTTAGGTGGTTTGGTTTGATTTTAGCCTTTTATTTTTTGGTTTTGCCTTCGACATTTAGACCCAAAGCAATAACAGCGACACTTAGTCAGTCAGTGAGTTAGTCAATCAGTCACTTTGTCGAATACACGTTTTGTCATCGCCACCGTCGTCATCGTATGTGACTTGTACACGTTTCGTTTGTATTCGTGTTGTTGAGGGTTTCGTTTTTTGCATTATTAAAGATACGAATATTTTTTTCGCTGTCGTTTTGCTAATACCACTTACTACTGCTGCTATTATCCATATGTTTGTCCGTCCAGGCGTCTGTCCGTCCGTCCTTCTTACTCGCCGGCTGCGCCTATCTAGCTCTAGAGGTACGTACATATGTCCAGCCATCCGTCCGTACGTTCGACCCAATGTTTGTAGCTCTCTTCTGAAGTTAAGGCTGTGAATGGTTATTCGCTCATTTTTTGTTTTTCAATTTAGTTCACAATTTCATTTTCTTCTTTTTTTTAGGTCTGTTTTTATTTCTGAGCTCTTTGAATGAAAACAACTCAACAGCAGCAACAACAAAATAATAATTGTTTGCTGTTTTTGTTATTGTTTTCTTCGTCTCAGTTAATTTTTTTCTCAAATGCAAAACTCTGCCCGTCCGTCCATCCGTCCGTTGGGTACGTCCGTCCGTCTGTTTGTCGGTCTGCCTATCTCTGTTATGGATACATAATATATACATATAATTGCTAATATATACATACATACATATATACTTGTGTTTTTATATATATATATATTTGTATGTACATATGTATACATACAATATATATAAATACATACATTTGTCTTCTATATACTTCTCACCAATGTGATGAGTAGTATATAATGGCTGTCCGTATTCATTGTACTTTGGTTGGCTTTTTTTTTGTTTTAATATTATTGTTTTTTTTTTATTTTCTACTACTCGTTTTTTATCTGCTTTGCTATGAGTACTTTCTCACTTTAGTGTGGGCTTTCGTTGGTTATTTTGCATTAGTTATATTTGGTCGTTCCTTCATTGTGGTCACAGTCTCTGTCCCATGTCCCTGAGATGCATGCTTCCGAGAATCGGTAACCTCATTTCATGCAAAAACTAATTCATGACCATTTCAAATAATACTCACTGTATTATCCAAGCTTTGCTAATAATACTCTAGAATTTATTCTTAAATTATATAAATTTCATATTAATAACCACTATTATTCTGTAATCCTTTCCATTTTATAATTTTTCCTCGACCCCTTAAGTATTTCTAAGAAATTAAATTATATTTTGCAAATAACACAATATTTATTTCCAGAAATTTATTCAACAAACAATAAAACTAACTTTTTTCATTTAATCACATACTGAGATAATGTTCCCACAACTTTTGCTGGTATAAAGAAAACTAAATCAACTACACGCAGAAAAAAAATCGCTTCTCTAGTATATTGTCCCAAGCATATTCGGCTTGAAACATATATATGTTTATGGTACTCTGTAAACATATAATATTTGATACACACCAAAATTACATATATTTGGGAAGATGTTCTAAACAAATCTTTGTTTACATCTATCTATATATTTTTATTTGGGACCATTATTTCCGAAACAAATATCTATTTGCATTTAAGTATTCAGAAAATACCTAAGTTATGTTAAATTTTTCAGTAATTTTTTATAAATTGTTAATGTTTGTAAAATAATAATTGAAATCGTATAATCTTGGTTCAATATAATTTTTTTAGAGGATTGACAACTAATGATGGCTTAGAATACTCAAAAATTTTTAATTATTAAGTTAATGCTGGGAGGTACAACTCAGAACCAAGGAAAAATTAAATCTAAAATTCGAAAAAGTCAACAAACGTTTTGAAAATATTTTTACATAAAATATATTTGGAGAAATTCCTAAACAATAATTATATTTATATTTAAACACATATTTTATTTAAGAATTTTAGTTTGCAAATATATGTTGTTGTAAGATATTAATATATGCGTTCCAAATATATTTTGTTGATTTTCAAATAAAATTTATTTGCTAGGAAATACATAATATTTAAAAATTTGTGATCCAAATATATTTTCTTTCGATTCAAACATAAAAAAAACGCTATTTTGCCCCGTGTAGCAAATATGAAGCGGTCAACTCCCTTAGAAATTTCTCTTCGACGAGATTGGAACAAAATATCATCACATATTCTATGCTGTTATCCACGCTGCCAATATCAGCAAAAACCTATTTTTGTTAAATACGAAATATTGAACTTTTTAAATAAAAAAATAAAAATTTACAAGAATACGGAATTTTTACTGATAAAAATTCGAGTGATGACACAAATTTTTCTTTGCTATTGAAAATATTTTTCCCATGTATTTTTGTTAAATACGAAATACTGAACTTTTTAAATAAAAAATAAAAATTGAAAAGATTACGGAATTTTTACTGATAAAAATTCGACACAACTTTTTGTATCCTATTGAAAATATTTTTCCGCACTGTGACTCTTAAAATACGAATTTCGAAGCAAATGTTTCTAGTTTATGTGGGACCATTAACCTTTTTCTCCACTGTACTCTTTTGGACACCCTTTTCTCCCACAGTACAATATATTCTCACATAGGGAATTCCACAACGATATATTAAAAAACCGTTGAATTGCCATACAAGTGTAGTGTGGGCACCTATAGTGATTTTTTACAAGGAATCTTTTTGTTGAATACATCATCTAAAAAATCCATCGATTTCAACTACTTTCGATATATAGTTATTTTGTAGGGAGATTATCAGTGCTAAGGGGATCAGCTGGGGTGGCGTGTGTTTTGGAAAAAATACTTCCTGAAGTGTCTCCTTTATTTTGGTCTTTGGCGTGGAAGATCTATTCCGAAGCCTTCAAGACACAAGCGCAGTGGCTAGCAGCGATATTTTTTTAAAAATTTTAAAAAATTAATAAAAAATATATATAATTTTAGGGTCATTTCCATCCAAAGCTTATATGTTAGACGGACGGACGGACGGACATTACGGACCAAAGGTGTGACATATCCTTCGATATGTCACACCTTTGGTCCGTAGCAAATGATATATACTCTCGTTGTAGCTGGTTGGCGACCGTTGTTCGTGTGAATAGTTGTGGATGTAAATACATATACCCAAAATACCAATTTTCAGACCGATCAGTAGAAATGTTGCAGTAGCTACGGCGTTAAGAAGTCATGTCGGGCAGATGCTACATATGGGGACCGATAGTGCCCATTTTTTTTTTTGGAAATTTGTTTTTTTTTTTTTGAATGGAGAACCTTTTAAAAATATTGTGTGAAAATTTAAATAAACAAACGAAGATACATCAGTCTAAGCAACCGCGCATCGTACGTGACTCAGTGCATCAGAAGAACTTTAAAGCGTTTATCTCACAAACCACGTTTTCAAAAACAGTGCCCCTGATAACTCAAATTTCTAACACTATTTCTTTACATAATTTTCGAGGTAACACTGTATAGTTTTTTTCTGAATTTGTTTATATTTTTTATTTTACAATAAGAAATTTGACGATTTCGAAAAACCCTCCCAGCGTTACCTGGGGAAAACAATAACCTAAAGAAATGATTTTTTTAGATTTTAGATAACACTATGCGACAAAAATTTTGTCCAAGGGATGTGGATAACAGTTTCTGGTGCAATTAGGTGTCACAAACACGAAAAAATATTTAAAAAAATACCAGCTTTCATGGAAAGTATATCCAGTTTTTGGACCATAACCATTTCAAATATAAGCCTGATTGAGCCGTGTTATGCCTCAAATTAAAGGCTACATATGCTACAAATATCGCTTTCACGTAGAATCTTTGGTTTAGTAACAGTCGTCAAAAATATGAGAAAAAAATATTTATATTTTTAAAACACTTTTTCTAGGTACAAAAAAAACATAAAAAATAGAAAAAAACGAAAAAGTTATTTTATAACATTTTTAAATAGTCAGCATGCTAACGAAGAAAACACTGTATATATGATCCATTTTGTAAATTTTAGGGAAATTCAAAAAAATCTTGTTTCATATTTTTTTCGTTTTTAAATGATGTTTTTGCTTATATTGAATTCGCCATATGTGAGAGAGACATATAAGAGACATTGTACTTGCATTTTATTTTATGAGGATTGATGTCAGACATTATGAAATTATAGAGAGGGCGAGGTTTTATGACCGTTCCTAACCCTTCATAAAACATGATATGCAATGTGAGAGCTATATTGGATGAGATCCGCTTGGGTAGAGGGTCATTCAACAATATTGGTGGTTTTTTATTTATGAGTACGCAATACAAAGTAGTACGCGGCAGTCTTGAAAATATTGTGTGTCTACTTTCGAAGCAAACTATATGTCATCTACAGGTACTGCAACTTATGAACCTTAAACCCGGAATTTATGAATGAAAATTCTTATTAATAAATTAGTGTAATTCAGCGACTTAAAGAGATAAGTCGATTTTCTGAAAAATATTACAAAGTCATATTTCGAAGTATGAGTAAAAGGCAAAGAACTTTTCAATGTGTAAATGTTCCCGACAAATTCTGCTACATCTGCGGAAAATATGTAATTAAAAAAAAAAGTGCGTTTAGTAAAATAATAGAAGAAATATATGTGTAATATTTTGGTTTACGAGATAAAAATATGAACGAACCGTGGACACCTAGTATTTTACGTAATTCGTGCCATTTAAATCTTACTCGATGGACTAGTGGAAGAATGCGGTAAGTACTTTAAAATTAATGTATTACAATGTTTTGTGGAATAAAACGTTTTAATTTTAGACTTCACGTGCAATTTGGAATGAGAATGATTTGGAGACAACCATTCATTCACGATACGGACTGCTATTTTTGTCTAAGTTAATAGATTGGAGTAGGAAGGAGCATTACGGTGAAGTAATTTTGCCAGTTGCACATTCGGAAACAATACCAATTCCCAAGTGTCCAAGTATAGCTAACAGCCTAATTACGGAAACATCATCAAGTTGAACTGAGTACTCAACTCTGAGCGATTCAAGTTTGAGACAGTTTCAACTCATTGATCTAGTGAGAGTTTGGAACTGACCAAAGATAAGGCAGAACTACTTGCATCTGGGATGAAACAGTACAATATTTTGGCCCCAGATGTTAACATATCATATTATAGAGTCCGTGATATACCTTACAAACAATTTTATACAACTGTGGATAACAGATGCTTTTGCAAGGACATTCCCGGATTGTTCGAGGAACTTAATCAAACATACAATTCTAAGGAATGGCGGTTACTTGTTGACAGCAGTAAAGAAAGTTTGAAAGCAGTACTTTTACACAACGGAAATCAGAAACCGTCGATTCCCATTGCTCATGCTGTCAACACTAAGGAATCATACGAAACAATGGCTAAATTGATAAAATACATAAAATATGAACATGACTGGAAAATTTGTTGCGATTTAAAAGTAGTTTGTATGTTATGCCTTTGGGATAGATATTATGCCACAACTGCATATTAAGCTGGGGCTCTTTAAAAATTTTGTAAAAGCCTTCTTGGCGACATAAGTGACGAACATGGCGAAAGGTTTCACCTAGAATTGAAGTCCATCGAGCGGCGTTACCAAGGACACTGGGATGAAAGAATGATGGGAGATTTTATTTGGTTCCTCTTTAGAGAAACCGATTCCGAAATCTACAAACGTCAACAAAGAACTCACAATTACTTCTAATGAAACTTGTTCATGTATATAAACTCAAATGTACATAAAATAAATAAAAGTTGTAAATAAAATCGCTATTTAAACAGAAATTAAAAAAAAAGATTTTTTGAAATTCTCTTACCTCCACCAAAAAGGCTATAATTTCTACATTTATCCATAGATTTTTTTCAAATATGCATTATTTTTCTTCGATATTCTTCGCTAAGATGCAAACTTTAAAAAAATAAGATAAAATATTTTTTCGATTTTTTTCCTATTTTTTTATGTTTTTTTAGTCCCAGGATTTCTTTTTTTTTTTGAAAAAAATCTACTTTTTCCAATTTGTTTAATGACTGTTACTAAACCACTGTTTGTAAGTGGAAGAGATATTTGATATATTTAATGGCTTCAGTTTAACGTATAAGTCGACCTGATCTGGCATATACTCCAGAAATTATAGTGCAAATACCAAGGGTACCTTCGACGATAACAGTATTTTTAATAAAAAGTTTTTTTTTAAAAAAAATGTATCCATACACAAATTTTTGGTGTTGATTGTATATAACAGTATGCCACAATCTATACAAAAAAATAATTTTTAGGTCTAGGACACAAAAAAAAAAAATTTTTGTTGCATAGTGTAATCCATCACCAAGTTTTGATGGACGCCGCAATTCAACTTTTTTCCGAGACGCTTCCGAATAATTACTCATGTTGCCATATTTTTTAATATTTCTTCATGAAATTTTTACACAGTATCCTTATAAAGTTATACTATCGGTTTTAATCAAAAGATTTTAACTGTGTCGCCACAAAAAAAATCACAAAAATGTGCTTCTTTTGCACGAATTAACGTTACCTCAGTTCTGAAAGGAGATAACCGATTTTTTCCGAAATATCATATTTTACATATTGTGTTAGAATATCAGCGTCTTCTTTAAGAACTTTAAAAAAAGGGGGGTACTTCTTTTCAGAATTGAGGTAACGAAATAAAGTACTATGTATGTTGTAAAGTGTCACATAAAAATGCTCTAAATGTAAATGGCAGTTAGATTGCCAATTTAAATTGCTTAAATTTTGGAAGACCCGTTATAAGAAATATTTCTTTTAAATTCGATCAACCTAGCTCTATTATTACGGTCTGTCTAATTCGTCTTAAAATCTTAAGACGATTAAGAATATATAGGCATACATACATACATATATTCAATATAGGGCCTCTGATTAATATTTCAAGGTTTGCAAACGGAATGAGAAAGGTAGTCGTAAATTCAATTTACTGCTTCCATAAGTATTTTAGCTGATTTAAGTTAAAGACATACTCAATTGCTACTGAATTCTGAAGATGATGGAGTGGTGTCTATCGAAACTGCAGTCAGTTCTACCAAGCAATTAAAACTCTCTACCAATTTTTGTATTTGTTTCTATTACTTTTTTGGAACTGACAGAAAGTAACTGAAACATATGGTCCCAAACCAAAAAAAAATCTGACTGAGTTAGTCGTGAATTTTTAAATTTGTTTGCACTATTCGATGAAAAACAGATAGATTAGAAAGCACATAAAATATTTTTTAGATGCATTGAGCCGTTTCGGAGATATGGGACTCCAAAGTTGAAGCTGTGTACCTACATACATAGATCACATCAAATAATATAACATTTTTATGACATTAATATTTATTTATAAATTATTGCAAGACCTTTAACTAGTTGTTGTACAACAATGTTTCTGCAATACGACAAAATTATTTTTAGGTCCAAATATATGCAACTCATATAGAAAGTACCGTTAGGATTATTTGTGTGTATAGAAAAACACGCTTTCTTTTTAAGTGGACAATTTTTGAGCGGACCGAAAAAAATTTATAACGAAAGTTGACCAACAATTTTTTTTGATTTTTAGCTATAATATAGTAGTTTTAAAGTAAATAAATTCTTCGAAGAGAAATGGAGGACCTACTAAATATTAGTTATTAAAAAAACTTTGGCTTCAAATGTTGTCAAAGTGAGCGAATACTTTTTGGAATACAAATACTTGCCTTGAATTATTTTTTAATTGCTTTATGTAACTTTGAATGAATCAATTTTATTTTAATTTATTGTTGTTAATAGAGGAATCTGCCATTAATTAAAATACATTTACAAAACTCACATCATCTTAAAAGATTAATTTGTATGGGGGTTTCTTTTCAATTTGTGCCTATGAGCGAATACTTTTTGGAACCACTGTAACTCATATAGAAAGTTCCGTTAGGATTATTTGTGTGTGGACCACTTGTGGACCATTTTTGAGTGGACCGAAAAAAACAGTTTATAACGACAGTTGACCAACGATATTTTTTGATTTTTAGCTATAATGTAGTAGTTTTAAAGTAAATAAATTCTAGCTGCGAATATTTGCGAATTTGGTTACAATAAATATTTTAATTTGTTAGTTTTTTCGAGAAACTGTGGTTATATTTATATGAAAAAAAAATTTAAAAATCTAAATTTTCATTTCTAATTGGATGAAAATCGAATGAAATTATATTTCTTACAATAAAATATGTCGCATATTACATTTGAAGTAATTTTTGCATATTTAACTAGCAACTACTCAAAAACGATATTTTAAGGATAATTTAATCCTTGCTGCAATTTCAGCGACTACATGCAGTAATGTAAAACAAATTAAAAGTATATTGAGCAAAATTTGGTTGAATTCCGTTGGCAGTTTTAGAAAATATAGTATTTTTGCATTTCGGGATATGTGGGAGCAGGGCGTGTCCTTTGACGGATTTGGACCAAAATTTGTTTTTAGCTTATTTTGCTTACAAAAACTACTTATGCAAAATTTCGATGACCTACATCTACTCCTTCCAGTTTTGGCCAACCGTACAGAGAAAGCACGACACACAGTGTCGTGATTTCATATAAGAAGTGGCCAAAAATAGAAGGAGCCGTCGCAGGTGAATGAAATTTTGCACAAGTCGTTTTTTTCGGTCGGAAAGAATAAAAACGAAGTTTTGGAAAAATTGACTAAAGGACAGATATAGCCCCCATATATATGTTTTGTCCGATTTGTCTCTTTAGCCCTATAGAAGCTGTACTTTACATCCAATTGTTTTGAAATTTAGCAGTATTGCCGAATTTCAAGAAAATCGGGTCAGATCTAGATAAAGCTCCCATATATATGTTTAGTCCGATTTGGCTACAGAACGAATCGTTTGTACAGAAAACAGGCACAAATTTTTAAGTTCACCTTCACCTTCATTTTAAATTTTGATTTGTTTTTAATTTTCGTTTATTTTTTGGATTTTTATCACATGTGCATTTTGGACATAATAGTAAATGTTCAAAAAACGATTTAGTTTTCCATAATATATTTACAGCAAATCATAATACATTTTATCACATTGCGAAATGAACTTTTTATTTATTTGAGATAATATGTAATAAATACAGATATACTCGTAAGTACGAACAAATATACTACTCACTATGCTGTTAACTTTTGGTCTAAAATGGTCCATTTGTGTGGGAGGTAGCAAAAGGAGAGTGGCCACTTCGCCCATTTTTCTTGGCGTGTTAGCGGCTAGCAAACTAATACTATGTGTGAAATTTCAGAAGATTCGTGTAAGTAGTATAGAAGTTATTAAAGAATCAATATTTCACTTAAAGTTAACCCTTTGTGGGGGAGGAACTAGAAGGAGTGGACCAATATGGCCCATCTTCGAACTTAGCCGGATAAAGAGAAAAATATTACCGCACACCAAATTTGAAGTCAATCGGTTACTCCTTTCAAGAGTTATCGTGCGCACCAGCCAGCAGACAGACAGACTGACTGACTGACTGACTGACGGACGGATGGATGGACGGACGGACATTGCTCAAATGACTTAAAATTACCGAAAACGGATATCCGCCGAACATACTTAGGGTCTTAGGTCACTCCATCGATGTGTTACACTTTTGGCTCATAGCAAATGATATACATCTACCCTCCTCTCTAAGGTGAGGGGATAAAAAGATTCACCAATAAAATTTGTGCAGAGCTGTGCAGCTGAGACTTATATATGCTAAAATACATACTTATAGCTAAAAAATATCAAAAAATTTGAGAGATGTTTTTTGATGTTTTTTTACATCACATATGATCAATATTTGTAAACTATAACAGTGTTGCTATTGTATCAATATGTATCACACTTGCATTTCAATGGCATTTTGTACCAACTGTTAACAATACGAAATTTCATTGTTTTTCCTAACAATTATCATTTTGCAAACAAACCATAACTTTGAGCCACAATAACTCAAAAACTGCTTAATATTTTTGGATAATATTTTACACTGTTTTTAGTTGTTGTGTTTTTCATAAAATTGGGTAAAAAAATCAACAATTCCAACATCAGCTCTTACCATTTGTGGCCAAGCTCGTGACACTGTGCGACACCCCCAAGCTGTGATGGAGAACATAGAAATGTTCGAGTCTATTTTCATCGAATATAATTGTTTTGTTTTTTTTTTGCTTTGGTGGCAATGCAAAACAAAAACCAATGCATTTATACTGCATTCCAATTAGGACATTAGAAATTGTGTATCATATTGTCGTATCGGCCTTGGTAATTTGCAGTGGAAAGTAACAAAAAAATATGCATTGTATTTTTGTAGTCTCTCAGATAAACATGTGTCGCCTTTAGATTGTTGTCAATATAATTGTTGTTTTTTTCGTTTGTTTATTTTTCCATTTCCATTGCATTTATCGCCTGCTCGCCCTTCCCTCTAGGCGAAGTTCACAGCGTGGTACAATTTTAATTATATTTACATTTTTATAGATTTTACTCTTTGGCATTTGTCTCTCCCCATCTTTGATTCTCTGTAGTCGCATTCTTTCACTCTTTATATTATATTTATTTGATGTGTGTTGAAGTAGTTGTTGTTGTTCTTTTTGTTGCTGTTGCCCCTGTTAGTTTGTTTTTTGTTGTCGTTGTCGGGGGTGGCGGGAGGTATGTGGTGCGGCATATGACGTGCGATTTAAAAACTCTTATACACATATTCATACAACTATCCGTCTGTCCAATTTATCCGTTTCCGTTTCGCCTCTTCTGAGTTCTACTTTGCCGTTACCCTCTTCTGCCTCTTACGCTAATACCCTATTCCGCCCTCCGACCCATCTATCCCCATCCCCCATTGCAGCACCTTCGGCTGTCCTGCTATTTTAATTTATTTAATATTTGTATTTTGTGTGTGAGTATTGTTTTTTACGAGTATTTCTTATCTTTCGTTTTCACTTTTATTATTATTGTTGTTGTTGTTGTGGTTCTTGTTTTCTCTAAAGTTTACTTGGTTTGGTTTGAGGTTTGGGTTGATAATGTGTGTTTTTGTGTGTGTGTGTCTGTTTGACTGTCTTACGTTACGTGTACCTGCATTCGATTTTGTAGTTTTTCTTTACTTCTTTCTATTTTGTTACTTTTTTTTCTCGTTTTTCATTTTTCTCTAATGCCTTAATATCTGTTCACATATGATGTGTGTCCGTCCTACTAGGAGATTAAACAGATTTTCCTTAGCTTGAATTTGCTATGCTAGTATATCAGTTTGGATGCACAAGTTACTTACAAATATGTAAATGTAAAAGGGTTCGAACCATGATACAATTGTGAAGGTAGTGTACTGCGAACAGCTCATACTAAGTTATTGCTCGAGGTTGTCTGCATTAAATGTAATGTTAACATTGAGACAGTCTGATTGTGTCAACATTAAAAATATAAATAATAATTAAATGATAACTTTATTGTGTATATCGACTTAAAAAGTGATTCTATGTCAATCGGTATAATAAACTATTGATTCATATCTTCCTTTTAGACGTTTCCAAGACAAGGTCATAATGAACTGCATCACAGTCTGTTGTCGGGTATAAAACCCGAGAGTGAGATAAATATGACAGTACTAGACCCCCACGATTAATATATTTATTTTTGGATAAAGATTCGTTGTCACATGTCAGATGTTTGCTACGTGAAAATGTACTTATTATTCATAACATTTCTAAAATATTTTTCTTGACAAATTATTTGTCGACTAAACCGGCTAAAATAGCGGGTCTAGTACAGAGGAAGATTTTAGTGGTGGGCTCTTGCTTTTAGGAAGATCTTAGTAATCGGCTCCAATATGGAGGGCCTCAGTGGTCGACTCTTGTTTTGAGAAATACCTCAGTGATCGACTCCGATATAGATGAAGATCTCAGCGATCAACCCAAGAATACAAAAGGGCCAGTTTAGAGGAAGACCTCTGAGGTCGACTTTAGTATTGAAAAAACACCTCTGTGTTCGACTCTAGTATAGAAGAAGACATAATATAGATGATGAGCTCAGTGGTCAGCTCTAGTACACAGTAATAACTAAGTGGGTGATTCTATTAAAATTTACAAGAATATTGATGAATATCTTAGAGGTCGACTCTCGTCTAGACGTAGATCTTAGTGCTAGATGAATACCTCAATGGTCGACTGTAGTATAGAGGCCGAACTCTGTGGTCGACTATAGTACACTAGTGCAGAGGAATAACTCAGTTGTTGATTTTAATACAGAGGAAGGCTTCAGTGGTCGAGTCTGGTATAGAGGGAGACCTTTACTATAAAGGAAGATACGAGGGTTGCTATTTATATTTCGGTCCTGGCAATGCTGGTGTTGTCAGATGAAAACTGGAACTTCCATTGGAAAGTATGACATTTTTTAGCATAACTTCACTCAGACCGTTTTGTCATTTGAGCGCGAATTGTTTTGGTTACATTGTTCAAAAACTAAAACATAGTTTTTGAACGCTTCGACAGCTGCTTCAGGCGTCGAAAAACGTGGCCAATCAGTTTTTTCTTGATGTGAGTGAATAAGAATAAGTCATTGGGTGTCAAATCAGGGCTGTACGGCGGATGACCCATCAATTCGACGTTTTGGCCGGTCAAAAAGGCGCTGATTTGAGCCGATGTGTGAGAGGTCGCATTGTCACCACTCAGAATTGACCGTCCTACGTTGCTCAAGCGGAACAGTCGCCACATGACCAGTTTTGCCGAAGAAACAGGCGACCATTTGCTTCGAAGTGCTTCTTCCACGAACAACTTTCGTTAGATTTGACTCGTCTTCGAAGACCCACACGATCGATTGCTGTTTTGTTTCGGGCTCATACGCATAGATCCAAGATTCGTCGCCTGTGTCGATCTTATAAACGTCTTTTGAAGCATCTCGATCGTATTTTTTCAAAATTTCTTTGCACCAATCGACACGAGTCTTTTTTTGTGTTCATGCAATATCGAATGTATGCTGGTGGAAGAAATGCCGAAGGATGCCTCTATCTCACGGTATGTCACATGACGATCTTGCATCATCAGTTCACTCACGGCATCAATGTTCTCTGGCACAACGGCCGTTTTTGGACGACCTTCACAAACTTCGTCCTTGAGCGAGAATCGGCCACGTTTGAATTCATTAAACCAGTTTTTCACAGTGCTATAGGATGGTGCTTCATCGCCATACAAAGATTTAAGTTCATCGATACACTCTTCTTGCGATAATCCACGTCGAAAGTTGTGAAAAATGATCGCACGAAAATGTTCACGACTTAATTAAATTTTTTTGCCAAATTGATTTTTTCAAGTCACTGTAAACAACACAAATGATGGTCATACGTCAAAACGTTCTGAGTACGTTTATGCTAAAAAGTGTCAAACTTTCCAATGGAAATGTCAGATGGCGCCAGGCAACACTTAGTGTTACCTAGGCCAGAAATATATATAGTAACCCTCGTATAGAGGCCGAACTCAGTGGTCGACTCTAGTACACAGGAATAACTCAGTTGATTCTATTATAGAAGAAGGCTTCAGTGGTCGACTATGGTATAGAGGAAGACGTCAGTGATAGATGAAGGCCTCAGCGGTCGATCCTAGTGCACAGGAATAACTCAGGTGTTAATTTTAATATAGAGGAAGGCTTCAGTGGTCGACTCTGGTATAGAGGGAGACCTTTACTATAGAGGAAGATATCAGGACAACATCTGAGATCGTATCTAGGATAGAGGAATATCTTAGTGATCGAGTCTCGTTTAGAGGTATAAGTGATCGACTATTGTTTGAAGGAGGATCTTAAGTGGACCGCAGACGATCAAATTTGCTTGACAAGCAAGGGAACAATGTCAGTGAAAATGTGAGTGTATTTTTTTTGTAGATGTGACGAACTTGTGAGTGTATGTGTCGTAGGTGTGAACACGTACACGAGTTTGATGTCAAGCAATTTGATCGTCTGCGGACCCCATTAGTGATCGAATCTATTATAGAGGACATCAGTGATTAATTCCGGTGGAGAACACCTCTGTGATTGACGCCGTTCGAGATGAAGACCTCAGTGATCGACTCCGGTATAGTTGAAGAACTCAACTCCGGTATAAATGAAGTATTCAGCGGTCGACTCCGGTATAGATGAAGACCTCAGCGGTCGACTCTACTATAGAGGAAGTCTTCAGTGGTCGACTCTGGTATATAGGAAAACCTCAGTGGTCGACGGTTGTATAGATGTTTTTTTTTTTTTGCGAACACGAGGTACATTTTGAAATATACTCGTACATTTACAATTACATACTTGTATTTATAAACATAAAATTTGCCGTCATTTGACACTGGGCCTCCATTGACAAAATTGAACGGCGTTAAAATCCTAATGTGGGCCAACTATGGATTATGGTGTTGCAGTTTTGCAAACTTCTGCACTTTGTCCTCTGTTGTTTGTCTATTTCTCCAAAAAATATTTTTTTGTGTATTGAGTGGAGCAGTGTTATCAACGAACGAACGTCAAGGGAAAAAACTGCATTGAAAATTTTTTCTCGGTTTTTGCTTATTTCATACCATCTTTTGCGTTGTTGTCATTGCAAATGTTGTACATACATACGTACCTATGTATATGTATTCATATGGACAATCTACATAGATACATACATACGTATATACCTATGTATGTCTGTATGTATGTGAATTTGTCGTATTTGCGTTGCCCGGAGAGGGACGACAAATTTCAAGTTGTCACCACCATCGTTTGATAAAAAAAATGTGACAACATTGCACCATAAAATATAGAACTTTTTTTCATTTCTTACTGCTGCTGTTGGTGTTGCTATTGTTGCTTCATCTTATTGTTTATATGCCGTCTTCTCTTCTTCTTCGCCAGTTTTCCTTTTGTTTTCCCTCGTACCAAACAAACAACCAGCCAAACGACCGACTGACGATGGCGATGGAGCTACAAAGCGACAGTGGCAGCAGCAGCAGCAAGGCAACAGCCAGCAACAACAACGACGATTATGTTTATTTCGTTCAGTTGTTGTGATTCAATGTAAAATTATTTAATTGTAAATAGTGAAATTTGGCAACACCGTTCCCGTCATCGTCAGTCAGGCAGCCAACTAGCCTGCCAGTGAGTGAGCTCGACAATGACGATGGGGCTACAGCAACAACAAAAGGAACCACAACAACAACAAAAGAAACAACTGCGACAACTACACTACTACTCTACTCGCTGGAAATGAAAACAAATCCAAAACATTTTAATATAAATTCGTTCGTTCGTTGTTGTTTGTTTGCCTTTTTATCTTAAACCGAAAGCATTATTACACACTCCATTCCATTCCACACACAACAGCACACTCGCAAACATACACCTCAGTGACGGACTGACTCACTCACTCTCTCACCTAAAACGCTTTTGGCGTTCGATTTGTTTCGGGTGCCGCGTCCGTTGTATTTTTGCTCTTATTCCGTTCCGTTTAGCGTCACAGGTAGAATATTTATTTAGTTGTTGTTTTTTTCCAAACAAGGTTCCCTTTTGTCGCAATTGTTGTTTCTCGTCTTGGCGCTGCGTTGTTTTTTGCAGTTAGTTTTCTGTTCAAAAATGCAAAAATCAATTTCACAACATTTGTTACAAAGCAATGTCTCTGGGTCTCTTTGCACAAAGAGAAAGAGGGCACATTTACAAATGTAGAGGTTAGAAAGCATTTCTCCAGAGTTGCATTTTGCAATAACCTACAGCGTTCATATACATATGATACGGAGGGTAATCTTGTTCGATTACTTTGTCTCAAACATCCTCGAATCTCAATGGTAATAAGACATAATTTCATAAGTAAAAATCTAACATATGTAAGTAGGTCGGACTTATTTTCGGTCATAATCCCTAATTTCGATATGGGTATTATTGTTCATTATCTCGGAATAATCGTGTTGAAAATCGTAGATAATTAAGCCCGACCAAAGCAAGAACACTTTTCTTCAAATACTCGGTATTGAACAAGAAAATCGTTTAGCTCGATCGATGACTGCAATTCAGAAAAAAACTTGTTTAAATAGCCGAACTTGGCATAGATCGGGCGAACAGAACCGTACTTCTCTCTATGTATATAACCGAATTAGAACATCCTTATGTATATCAGGGAAGAAAGTCTTTAAGCCTGACCAAAGGCAGACAATGTAGTAATCTTTTCTCTGTATAACCGAATTTAGACACGTCCCAGAGGATAATGACCCATAATAAAGAAATAATTTTTGAACATGAAATGTCTAATCCCAAGTTGTAATCATACGACACTTGTTCTCTACATGTTTATACCCTCCACCACAGGACGTGGAGTATACTCATTTTGTCACTTCGTTTGTAACACCTCTAAATATTGATCTGAGACCCCATAAAGTACAGGGTTTTCCAATAAGAATGATATGATGTCTTTGAAAAAGAAAACACACTTATTGTTAAGGAAATTCAAAAGTTTTTATTTAATGTGAAGTACAATCGATACAATTAAGTTCTAAATAAAACGTCATTCAAATGGCTTCCACGACTTCTTCTGCAGAATTCGGTGAACCCAATTTTCGAGCACTTTTTCCACTAAATCAAGTCGTATGTCATGAAAGGCACTTTCAATATTGACTTGTAAAGCTTGAAGAGAGTCTGGTTTATTTCGAAAGACCAATGACTTCAAATAACCCTACAAGAAATAGTATAAAGGTGTTAAATCATAACTTCTTGGAGGCCATTCAATATCACATTTTCTTGGAATAATCGAATCTCCAAACTTTTCTCGCAACAATTCAATTGTTTCATTTGCTGTGTGGCACGTAGCCACAATAGGTCAATGGCAAAAAGATAGCTCTTAACAAGGTCATAGATCGACTGCAAAAAAACTGAATAATTTGTAAACGTTGTTCTTGCGTATATCTCTCCATGATGAAATTGTAAACACTACTGAATACAATGAAAAACACATGAAAAGATCATGACATACTACAAATGGCCGAAACGTCACTTCAAAATCATATCATTGGAAAACCCGTTATATATATTCTTAATCGTCTCAAAATATAAGCCGATTTAGACATGTTCGTCTGTCCGTTCGTCCATCTGTTGTAATCGCGCTACAACCTATAATACAGGGTCTCCCATATTCGACGGACCCATCTGGCAACGCTATAACTTTTGACAGAGATGTCAGATCGCTTAATGACATACCGCGTTTGAAGCGTCAGTCCAAGCAGATTTTTACCATGGAACAATACACGCCACGCGAGCGCTCTGAAATAGTTGAAATTTACATTCAACAGAAGAAGCCAAGTCAACGTGCTTTTAAAATATTAAAAAATGTGAGAAGTGCGCCTTCTAAGAACACCATTAAGCGTTTATACGAAAAATTTTCGACTGGTGAGGCTCTTTCTAATCCGAAGAGGCCAAATAAAAGTCGACCAAGGCGATCGGCCGAGAATATCGCTGCCGTACGACCCAGTGTTGAGAGGTCCCCAAGACCTTCCCAAAACGCTGTTCTCAGCAGTTGGGCATGGCTCGGTCCACTTTACAACGGATTATTCGCGTTGATTTGCATTTGTTCCCGTACAAAATTCAATTGACGCAAAGATTGTTGCCTGCGGACAAGCCTCGTCGATTGGAATGGGCCCAACGAGTCCGTGGGTCCGTCGAATATGGGCAACCCTGTACTTTAAATGGACGTAATAGCCACGCCCTATTGGTACCTCTCTCACAAAAAGGCCAAATTATACCACAATTGATTAGCTCATAACTTGTCTATCATTGTACATAAGCACTTGAAATGTCGGTACAGTGTCTTTGGAGTATCTACTGGTCAGCGCAAAATAGTCCTATGAGCCAAGACGCATACTGTACCCTCCACACAAATTGACAGATTCAATAGAACACAACTTCCCGTAACATCTGAAGCTATCATATAAATGATTTCATTTTCTGTATTGACAGATACCTGCTATTGCAGAATATAACACAAAAAAATGGTTAGAGGGGTCAAGTCGCAAGGTCATAGTGACAATTCACACCATCTACTCTAGAGATAACCATTTCCCCGAATCGACCATGCAGAATGTCGAATATGCATATTGTTCCATTTGGATCGAAATCAATTGGCTATCATTGATCGTTTTCATTGAAGTATAGACCAATTTTCATTGACCGCCGCCACATTGATCCTGTTGAGTTTGAACTTCGTTTATGTTGACCTTTGGGGGATCGGTCGAGTGGTGCTTATTGGCAAAAAACAGCAAAGGAGACAATTTTTGGTGAAAATTCACAAAATCTCCGCGGGAGATAGTAGTTATTCCCTTAAACCTTTTTGCTCAATTTGTGCCAACCGAAATTAGCTATCATTGATCTACATTGCACGCCGCTAACGGCAAAGGTCTACCTTAACATAGTATCAAAGAAGCACTGACGCATTTTCAATGAACCTTCGACTCGGTTGCTGATTATTGGCAGAGATTTACGAAAACGCCCAAATCGCATGATTTTATTTGCAATTTACTTCACTCGAGCGATAAGACTCCTCAAATTCTTACAGAATATCCTTTGCGGCCTTCCATTCAGCTCATTGGCAGAGAGGGACCAGTCATTTCAGAAAACACCGCTGAAAAAACTTGGAGGGTTTAAATTTAAATTTACTAGTGCCAATTCATATCATCTCCGCGAGAGACAGTAGTCATTCCCTCAAATCATTCATGCAGAATGTCCATTGATACGTTTGGGCCAGACGTCACAATGGGTATCATTGATCTGAAGCGTTCGCCGTAACGGCAAAGACCTCCCCGATATTGCTTTAAAATAAGTGTTTACCACGGCCGCCGTGGACTGATTCCATCCACTAACGAAAGCTAATTTGTTGGCCTAGAAACCTTGCGAGGCCAATGAAAGCAGGAAAATTAATGCCCACACAGCTCTGGAAAGTAGCGAACTAGTTGTTAAAACAACAAGTATCCAATGGGGCGACCCTAACGAGAACAAAGCAAGGAGCTGGCTGAAATTAATGTCTATAAAATGTTGACCACGGCTACGTCTCAGATGGTCCATCCGTTGAGTGCAATTTTCGATGACTCGTTCGAGCATTTCGACTGGTAACTGGCGAATGACACGCGTGATGTTTTGCTCCAAGGCCTGAATCGATGCGGGTTGGTCCGCATAAACTTTAGACTTTAATATCCCCACAGGAAAAAGTCTAACGGTGTGATATCACACGATGTTGGTGGCCAATCGACCGGCCCAAAATGTGAAATTATCTGCCCACCGAAGTGTTCTCTCAGTAAATCCATTCATTGATGCGATGTGCGGGAAGTGGCGCCGTCTTGGCCGTCTTGTTGAAACCAAATGTCGCCGAGATCACGGGCTTCAGTTTCAGGCATCAAATAGTCGGTTATCATGGCACGATAACGGTCGCCATTGGCGGTTATGTTCTCACCTCATCATCATCACCGCATCATTTTTGAAGAAATATGGACCGATGATTCCACCGGCCCACAAACCACACCAAATCGTTGTTTTTTCTGGATGAAGTGGCAGCTCCTGAATCTCTTCGGGTTGCTCTTCGTCCAAAATGCGGAAATTTTGCTTGTTTACATACCCATTAAGCCAGAAATGGGCCTCATCGCTGAACAAAATTTGGGTCGAAAACGTCGGATCTTCTTCGAACGGCTTCAGTTCTTGCACAAGCTGTATTTTGCATGCTTTCAATTTAAGATATCGACGTAAAATGCGCTAAGTCGTTCCATACGTCCGTCCGAGTTGCTGCGAACGGCGCCCAATCGACTCTCCACGGTCTTCGGGTACACTCTCAGCTACGGCCGCTACATTTTCTTCACTGCGTGCTGGACGTAGTCTATTCGGTCGAATATTATCCAATAATGAATGCTGGGTCTCAAGATGGGTGATGGTGTTGCGAATAGTACGCTCAGTAGGCCGATTATGTTGACCATAAGTTGAGCGAAGTGCACGAAACACATTCCTCACAGAACGTGAATTTTCGTTATAAAGTTGAACGATTTGTAAACGTTGTTCAGGCGGAAGTCTTTCCATGATGAAATGCCAAACAATACTTAACAAAAATAGCATGACGGTATGACACGACTCACACGTGATCTGTCAAAAAAGGCTATTGAAAAAAGTATCTCTACTTGGATCACCCGTTTCAATCATTGCCTCAACTTGGGAGGCCTCCCGGAGAACTGGAAGAAGGCGAAGTTAATCCCCATGGGATACTACCAAACCGTGTTGAAGGCCTTAGGCTTACCGCTAACTTTGCCCTTCGTCTGTTTAGGCCCTACACTATTCTCCTATTGTCAGTTGTGAGTGCGTTCGTTTTTGATGTGTGTCGTCAAAACACGAACTCAGTACATCTTGTTCCTCAATATATTCATCAACCCTTTAAAGGATGAATACCTTGAATAACCTGTCCACACAGCGGAGCAGGGATACCGGCCTATAGTTGTTGGGGATTATCTTCGCATTCTTCCACTCCTCCGGGAAGTATCCCATGTAGAGGCATAACTTTGAGTTTAGCACAAAGACTTTAACTATGGAGTTAGTAAGTTAACAAAAAACACAATTACTTTAATAAATTAATTGTCTACTCTCATTCCAAATTAGGTAAGTTTTCTTGGAACATTCACGTGATAGCTAAATTAAAATCTTAATTTGAAAACCGGCCTATCGGAACTTGACGTGTAAGTGCTCAAAACTCTGTAATAATATGTATGTAATGTACAACAATAAACATGTTAAAACATATTTTAATTGGAACTAATTATGGTACGCTGCCAACCCCTCGGGTTAACCACTGCTCACCGTACCATCGTAACCGTTTTAAACCCTATTTCTGGATAGTGATTGAGGAGTTAAGTGTAACTCTGAGAGAGAGAGAGAGACAATGTTGCCACACTCTGTACTCACTCCTTAAGTGAACTTAACGGCGTGGAAAAAAATCCTGGGCAAGTTAGGCAATGTCAGCTGTAACCAAGGGTTGATGGTGGGGGCGGTCGGAGAGAATCACTAACTAATTGTGGGCGTACGGGTGGTGTGTAAAGTCTCAACTTTCGGCTACCCAGCAGATACATTACATGTTTCAGGGCCAGTCAGAAGCACACACACATAGAGAGAGCAGCAGCAGATACACTTACATTTGACACGTGTTTTCAATTATATCCATATTTCACTTATAATGGCAGCGAATAAAATATTCCATGACGTTTGTGAATATTTAAATATAAATTGTGATTGCCATTGTTGTTATTGTTGTTGTAGAGCTGCGTTGCTGTTGCTCCGGCTCCTACGTCCAACACAACCAACCTCCCTTTCCCAGGGTTGGTATAAGGCTTCCTATCCTTTACCCCTAGCCCACATCAGCCCCGACCCAGACCGAGACGTGTCCAACCATCCCATCAAGCCATCAACTACCCCACCAACCATCATCATACGAGCGACGAACTACTATTGTTGAATTATAGATTTTTGCTTCCATTTAATTCTATTTTTTTGTGCAGCTCCTCATATTCGTCGCAGTCTCGCCATCGTTTTCGTCGGTTTTGTGTTATTTTCTCCGTTTTTGGTTTGATTTCCTCCAACCCGTCGAACTCCCACCGACGTCCCGCACTCCCTGACCATCTCTCGCATCTCCGTCTCTATTTTTATTAAACAAAAAAGGTGACGTGTTTTAATGTCGAGAATTACTCGAAACGCAGCGCCAAGAATGTAAACGAATCCAAAGAACATAAGGAAATGTCTGATGAATTAAGGTGACAAAGAAAGAAAAATAGCACAGCGAACATTGTGCACACAATAGAATAGAACAACAACAATAACAACGAAAACAACACCAATAAGGCACAAAGTACTATAACCCAACCGAAATACAATGCGGTATTTGTGGGGCGGTAGGAGAAGTAGGAGGAGGAGGAGGAGAGGACGAGAAAGTAATAAAAAAAGTACACCGAAAACATGCGGAGCAAAGCAGCAACAAACGTTTTTTCTTTCTCCGTCAGAGTACCACCAAAGAAATGCATTTTCAATATAACTTTTATGCTCTCCTACAGTCGAGGAAAATTCTCAATTGAAATATTATACAATTTCTGCACAATATCTCAACTGTAAATGTCCAACAAATAGTCCACCTACACATATGTAACGGGTTGGTTTGGATGAGGTGCATTTCAGGCCGTGGTAACACTAGGGACCTAAACAGGTCTATGTGAGCTGGTTAAAAAACAAGTAAGAAAGTTTCAGTCGGGTAAACCGACTAAGGTATACCCTCACTTTGTGAGTAATGTAATATTGAATATTACTCGAATTATTCTGTCAATTTGTGTGGGAGTTACCAGAAGGGGTTTATATAATACACCTTTTTTTCGCTGAACATTAGATACTTTAAATTCATTGCACTGCGACGACTTATAAGCATTTATGTGCACTGGTATAAACGTTATGAGACATTAAATTGTGGTATGATTTGGGCATTTTGTGTGGGAGGTACAAAAAGGGGTGTGGCAATAACGCCCATTTTTCACAGGGCTGTAGACACTATAAAAACATTACACTGTAAAAAATTTCAAGTATTTTTATACACTGGTTTTAATGTTATAAGCTGTTAACTTTTGGTGCAAAAAGGTACCTTTGTGTGGGTGGTACCAAAAGGGGCGTGGCAACAACACCCATTTTTCCCTGGAATGTAGGCAATATAAAAGCATAATACTGTACAAAATTTCAAGTATTTTTATACACTGTTATTAATGTTATAAGCTGTTAACTTTTGGTGCATAATGGTGCATTTGTGTGGGAGGTACCAAAAGGGACGTGGCGACATCGCCCATTTTTCTCGAGTTGATAGCGACTAATAAGCTAATACTATGTGTGAAATTTCAAAAGATTCCAATAAGTAGTATAGCAGTTATTAAAGAATCAATATTTCACAACATTTTAACCCTTTGTGGGGGAGGTACTAGAAGGAGTGGACCAATATGGCCCATCTTCGAACTTAGCCGGAGATAGAAAAAAATATTACCAGATAACAAATTTGAGGTCAATCGGTAACTCCTTTCGAGAGTTATCGTGCGCACCAGCCAGCAGACACACAGACAGACAGACAGACAGACAGACAGACAGACGGACGGACATTGCTCATTCGACTTAAAATGACCCAAAACGGATTTCCTCCGAACATACTTAGGGTCTTAGGTCACTCCTTCGACGTGTTACACTTTTTTCCGTAGCAAATGATATATACCCTCGTCACACTAAAGTGAGGGTATAAATACGGATGTCACCCTAACCTAACCTAAGAGCTATCTTTTTGCCATTGACCGATTGTGGCTACGTGCCACACAGCAAATGAAACAATTGAGAAAAGTTTGGAGATTCGATTATTTCAAGAAATTGTGATATTGAATGCCCTCCAAGAAGTTGTGACTTAACATCATTAGACTATTTCTTGTGGGTTGAAGTCATTGGTCTTTCGAAATAAACCAGACTCTCTTCAAGCTTTACAAGTCAATATTAAATGTGACATACGACTTGATTTAGTGGAAAAAGTGCTCGAAAATTGGGTTCGAGTTCGAATTTGATCGTTCCTGCAGAAGAAGTCGTGGAGGCCATTTGAATGACGTTTTATTTAGATCTTAATTGTATTGATTTTACTTGACATTAAATAAAAAACTTTTGAATTTCCTTAACAATAAATGTGTATTTTTCAATGAAATCATAGCACTCTTATTGGAAACCGCTGTATATTAAACTAAAACGAGAGGCTCAAAAACGAGTGGCCCTCTATCTATCTTAAATCAGTTTTACTCGTATGATCGGAGACCTATCCTAATGAAATTTTGCACAAAGCTCTATCTCATCAAGATCGAAACAACATACCTATTAAATACACTAACATCAGATTTCTGTGTAGCAACAATACTACAAACGACGAATACGTTGAGTTATTGTAATAAATAAATTGCCATTATACGAGGTCTGTTCAGTAGAAATGGTGAATTTTGAAATTTTCGGGCTACGTGTATTCGATTAGCGTTTTTTTTATTTCTCGAACATATTTCTCATACATATAGAAAAGTTTAATTTTGAAATTTCTTGGGCTATGTACATTCGATTAGCGTTCTTTTCTCCAACATGTGTTTCTCCTGCATATGTTCTTATTTGAGTTTGTTTGTGTTTAGTTTAGTTCGTCTGTGAGAGACATAACAGTTAGATGTGTTTAGCCGTTTGGGCGAATTTCTGCTAGGGTAAAAATCAAATTGATCTTAGAATTTGCATCAAAAACTGCTGAAAAATGTTGAGAAATTCAAATCAAATAGTCGGTTATCATGGCACGATAACGTTCGCCATTCGCGGCATCATTTTTGAAGAAATATGGGCCGATGATTCCGGTACGTCGGATCGGGAATCTGTCAATGGCAAAAAGATAGCTTTTAACGAGAGCTAAAATGTTGCTCATGGGTGTCAAGGTCGTGGGTCGACGGGAAAGTGTTTTTTTGGATTTAAAAAAAATGAACTTAGTGCAATTGGCGAACGATTATTTTGATAATAAAACTGAATAATTTGAGAACGTTGTTCAGGCGTAAGTCTTTCCATGATGAAATGCCAAACAATACTTAACAAAAATAACATGACAGCATGACACGACTCACACGTGATCTGTCAAAAAAAAGGCTATTGTAAAAAGTATCTCTACATAGATCACCCTATATATTGGCCACAGTTCAGATGTTTTGCTATCATTGCTACTGTTATTCCCTAAATTGGACTTTAGGTACATACATACTTAACGGCGAGTATTGCTTTGGGTGGAAGGCGAAGCGTTGGGATGGGATTTGAGAAAAAATACTCGTTGTTACACAGAACTGGCAGCAACCACTTTAGTTTGAGCGATTATTATTCTTTGCGTCTAATATTTGCAATCATTTCTTTTGTATTTATTCTTAACTATGCATTTTGTATGACAGTGTCTATTTTTTTGTTGTTTTTCTTTTACTTTCTATTCTGTTGATATGTATGTATATATATTCTGGTGTTGATATTCTTGGTTTTGTTTGCTTGTCTCTGCTTTAAGATTTATCCATTATGAGCGAGAATTTCGCACAGTCCTCCCTCCATACACCCATTTACCCATTCAAAAGATCCAGTTGGTGGCCACCCTTTTGGGGCAGACGGTGGCGAGGGCAGCTGAACATAGAAGATTGCCAGCCCAGCATTTTCCTCGTTCCCTACCTTGGATTGTGTGTTTTTTTCGCCATAATTCCATTTGTATCTCGTCCTCCCCTCAAGTTTCCACACTCTCCTCCTCGATTAGAAACAAAGTCATGTACCAAAGAAACATGCAGATGTCTAAATATTTATTCATATCTACTATGTACGAGTATGTATGTATATATATTGGTATATTTATACATTAATATATACATATATTTAGATTGTATGAATGCATATACATACATACACTCGTACATATGTACATAAATACTTGTACTTTTAACTTTTTTTGCAGTTCATCGTCATTGTGTTTTACTTTTTCCTCTTTTACGAGTAACATTTATTCTCCTTTCCTCTCTGATATCTTTTATTTTTTCCAAAGAGTTTTTTTCTTCTTTTGCCCGATTTCTTTTGTAGGTGATGTGTATCTATAACTGTTTTTTTTAGTAGAATTCTTTTTTTTTTCATTTTCAATATAACTTTTATGCTCTCCTACAGTCGAGGAAAATTCTCAATTGAAATATTATACAATTTCTGCACAATATCTCAACTGTAAATGTCCAACAAATAGTCCACCTACACATATGTAACGGGTTGGTTTGGATGAGGTGCATTTCAGGCCGTGGTAACACTAGGGACCTAAACAGGTCTATGTGAGCTGGTTAAAAAACAAGTAAGAAAGTTTCAGTCGGGTAAACCGACTAAGGTATACCCTCACTTTGTGAGTAATGTAATATTGAATATTACTCGAATTATTCTGTCAATTTGTGTGGGAGTTACCAGAAGGGGTTTATATAATACACCTTTTTTTCGCTGAACATTAGATACTTTAAATTCATTGCACTGCGACGACTTATAAGCATTTATGTGCACTGGTATAAACGTTATGAGACATTAAATTGTGGTATGATTTGGGCATTTTGTGTGGGAGGTACAAAAAGGGGTGTGGCAATAACGCCCATTTTTCACAGGGCTGTAGACACTATAAAAACATTACACTGTAAAAAATTTCAAGTATTTTTATACACTGGTTTTAATGTTATAAGCTGTTAACTTTTGGTGCAAAAAGGTACCTTTGTGTGGGTGGTACCAAAAGGGGCGTGGCAACAACACCCATTTTTCCCTGGAATGTAGGCAATATAAAAGCATAATACTGTACAAAATTTCAAGTATTTTTATACACTGTTATTAATGTTATAAGCTGTTAACTTTTGGTGCATAATGGTGCATTTGTGTGGGAGGTACCAAAAGGGACGTGGCGACATCGCCCATTTTTCTCGAGTTGATAGCGACTAATAAGCTAATACTATGTGTGAAATTTCAAAAGATTCGAATAAGTAGTATAGCAGTTATTAAAGAATCAATATTTCACAACATTTTAACCCTTTGTGGGGGAGGTACTAGAAGGAGTGGACCAATATGGCCCATCTTCGAACTTAGCCGGAGATAGAAAAAAATATTACCAGATAACAAATTTGAGGTCAATCGGTAACTCCTTTCGAGAGTTATCGTGCGCACCAGCCAGCAGACACACAGACAGACAGACAGACAGACAGACAGACAGACGGACGGACATTGCTCATTCGACTTAAAATGACCCAAAACGGATTTCCTCCGAACATACTTAGGGTCTTAGGTCACTCCTTCGACGTGTTACACTTTTTTCCGTAGCAAATGATATATACCCTCGTCACACTAAAGTGAGGGTATAAATACGGATGTCACCCTAACCTAACCTAAGAGCTATCTTTTTGCCATTGACCGATTGTGGCTACGTGCCACACAGCAAATGAAACAATTGAGAAAAGTTTGGAGATTCGATTATTTCAAGAAATTGTGATATTGAATGCCCTCCAAGAAGTTGTGACTTAACATCATTAGACTATTTCTTGTGGGTTGAAGTCATTGGTCTTTCGAAATAAACCAGACTCTCTTCAAGCTTTACAAGTCAATATTAAATGTGACATACGACTTGATTTAGTGGAAAAAGTGCTCGAAAATTGGGTTCGAGTTCGAATTTGATCGTTCCTGCAGAAGAAGTCGTGGAGGCCATTTGAATGACGTTTTATTTAGATCTTAATTGTATTGATTTTACTTGACATTAAATAAAAAACTTTTGAATTTCCTTAACAATAAATGTGTATTTTTCAATGAAATCATAGCACTCTTATTGGAAACCGCTGTATATTAAACTAAAACGAGAGGCTCAAAAACGAGTGGCCCTCTATCTATCTTAAATCAGTTTTACTCGTATGATCGGAGACCTATCCTAATGAAATTTTGCACAAAGCTCTATCTCATCAAGATCGAAACAACATACCTATTAAATACACTAACATCAGATTTCTGTGTAGCAACAATACTACAAACGACGAATACGTTGAGTTATTGTAATAAATAAATTGCCATTATACGAGGTCTGTTCAGTAGAAATGGTGAATTTTGAAATTTTCGGGCTACGTGTATTCGATTAGCGTTTTTTTTATTTCTCGAACATATTTCTCATACATATAGAAAAGTTTAATTTTGAAATTTCTTGGGCTATGTACATTCGATTAGCGTTCTTTTCTCCAACATGTGTTTCTCCTGCATATGTTCTTATTTGAGTTTGTTTGTGTTTAGTTTAGTTCGTCTGTGAGAGACATAACAGTTAGATGTGTTTAGCCGTTTGGGCGAATTTCTGCTAGGGTAAAAATCAAATTGATCTTAGAATTTGCATCAAAAACTGCTGAAAAATGTTGAGAAATTCAAATCAAATAGTCGGTTATCATGGCACGATAACGTTCGCCATTCGCGGCATCATTTTTGAAGAAATATGGGCCGATGATTCCGGTACGTCGGATCGGGAATCTGTCAATGGCAAAAAGATAGCTTTTAACGAGAGCTAAAATGTTGCTCATGGGTGTCAAGGTCGTGGGTCGACGGGAAAGTGTTTTTTTGGATTTAAAAAAAATGAACTTAGTGCAATTGGCGAACGATTATTTTGATAATAAAACTGAATAATTTGAGAACGTTGTTCAGGCGTAAGTCTTTCCATGATGAAATGCCAAACAATACTTAACAAAAATAACATGACAGCATGACACGACTCACACGTGATCTGTCAAAAAAAAGGCTATTGTAAAAAGTATCTCTACATAGATCACCCTATATATTGGCCACAGTTCAGATGTTTTGCTATCATTGCTACTGTTATTCCCTAAATTGGACTTTAGGTACATACATACTTAACGGCGAGTATTGCTTTGGGTGGAAGGCGAAGCGTTGGGATGGGATTTGAGAAAAAATACTCGTTGTTACACAGAACTGGCAGCAACCACTTTAGTTTGAGCGATTATTATTCTTTGCGTCTAATATTTGCAATCATTTCTTTTGTATTTATTCTTAACTATGCATTTTGTATGACAGTGTCTATTTTTTTGTTGTTTTTCTTTTACTTTCTATTCTGTTGATATGTATGTATATATATTCTGGTGTTGATATTCTTGGTTTTGTTTGCTTGTCTCTGCTTTAAGATTTATCCATTATGAGCGAGAATTTCGCACAGTCCTCCCTCCATACACCCATTTACCCATTCAAAAGATCCAGTTGGTGGCCACCCTTTTGGGGCAGACGGTGGCGAGGGCAGCTGAACATAGAAGATTGCCAGCCCAGCATTTTCCTCGTTCCCTACCTTGGATTGTGTGTTTTTTTCGCCATAATTCCATTTGTATCTCGTCCTCCCCTCAAGTTTCCACACTCTCCTCCTCGATTAGAAACAAAGTCATGTACCAAAGAAACATGCAGATGTCTAAATATTTATTCATATCTACTATGTACGAGTATGTATGTATATATATTGGTATATTTATACATTAATATATACATATATTTAGATTGTATGAATGCATATACATACATACACTCGTACATATGTACATAAATACTTGTACTTTTAACTTTTTTTGCAGTTCATCGTCATTGTGTTTTACTTTTTCCTCTTTTACGAGTAACATTTATTCTCCTTTCCTCTCTGATATCTTTTATTTTTTCCAAAGAGTTTTTTTCTTCTTTTGCCCGATTTCTTTTGTAGGTGATGTGTATCTATAACTGTTTTTTTTAGTAGAATTCTTTTTTTTTTCTTCGGCTGTTATTTCGTGGATTTTTTCTCGGTGGGAAGAAATTGTCCAAGAAATGTTGTTGTTTGCTCTAATTTTCAAAAAAAAAAAAACAGTAACGAGATACAAATCGCGATACAAAGTCAAAGTCAATTTCGATAAGTTTCTGTTATCGACAATAGGCGTCTATTTCAGTTTTTAGACACATTGCAACCATAGCACTGTCTCGATTATCAAATTTTAAAGAACTCTGTTATTAAAATTATAATGTATTAAATTTGAGTATGTTTTGACTATTTCAATTGAAGGTACATTCAGCTAATTTGGAACGAACTACACTGCCACACGATTCGTGTCCAATATTTCCAAAAAAAAATTATGGAATTCTCTAAAAGTGATTCGACGATTCTTCATAACAATCTTCTTCACTTTTTCAACATTTTCATCGATTTTTGATGTGTTGGATCTTGCAGGACAAGCGTCGTCATTCTCGACCTTTTGTGAAAAGCTTGTACCACATGTAAATATTTTTCTGACACAGAGTACAATCACCATATGCCACTACCATCATTTCAATTTAATTTTTTAATTCCATTTTTTAAACAAAATTTTATGCAAATTCTTTGATCCTTCTTTTTCCGCAGCAGAAAATCGTCGAAAAAGCAAAACACGTCTAACTGTTATGTCTCTCACAGACAATCTAAACTAAACACAAACAAACTCAACTACAAACATACATATGTTCGAGACAAGTGAGTCAGAACATAAAAAAACGCTAATCGAATGCACGTAGCATGAGAAATTTCAATATTCGCCTTTTCTATTGATAAGGCTCTATACTATAGACGACCACTGAGATCTTCTATACTAAAAGGGTTTTCCAACAAAAGGTGTTATTTTGGTATTCAAAGAAAAATGCAATTTTTTGAGATAAATGATCGGATGTTTATTTCATAATAAATAGGAAGTTATGCCGTTAATAATGAAAAACAACATCAGCCAAATGGCCACCAAGACCACGCTTACAGGACCATATCCTTTTCATGAAATTTTCCATAACCAAATCGCAAAGTGGCTGCCCTATGTCCTCGATAGCCTTACGAAGTTTATCTTTGAGATCTTGAATTGACGCTGGGCTGTTGGCGTAGACCTTATCTGTGGCCCCGAAGGAAGAAGTCGCAAGGTGTTAAATCACAAGATTTCAGTGGCCAATTGTGATCACCTCTTCGAGAGATAACACGGTCCGGAAACTTTCCCGTAACAGAACAATGGTTTCGTTGCTTGCGTGGCACGTAGTGCCGTCTTGTTGAAAGTAAACGTTGTCCAGATCAATACCATCCAACTCCGACCATACAAAATCAATAATCATCTCTCGATAGCGCAATCCATTCACCGTAACTGTTGATCCAACCTCATTTTCGAAAAAGTAAGGTCCAATGACCGCGCCGGACCATAGACCGCACCAAACAGTCACACGTTGAGGATGGAGAGGCTTCTCAACAATAACTCTTGGGTTTTCCGAGCCCCAGATGCGACAATTTTGCTTGTTGACGTAGCCACCGAGGTAGAAATGGGCCTCATCAGTCAAGATGATTTTTCGATGATTTTCGAATTTTAATAATTTCAATGCGTTGTTGAATCGTGTATCGTTCCATTTTTAGTACTGTCGTAGTTTCTAATTGTCAAATGTCAAAGAATAAAAGCTTCAAAAGTGACAGCTACCGAAATACCGGGTGATTCAAAATAACACCTCTTGTTGGAAAACGCTGTATATTTTCTTTCGATTCAAAAATATCAAAAAGGCGATTTGGCCCCGAGTATGTACTTTAACTACATAATAGCCCATTTCACTGACCTTCGATTATTGGTTATCTTATCGTGGAATTTGACAAAACAAATTCCAATTCCAAACAATTGACCGAGTAAACCAATTTTGTCGCAATCACAAGTCGAACGGACTTATTAATAAATGTTCGTGATAAAATAATATTGTTCGCAAAACATTGTTGTAACCACAATAAGTGCTAAATATCAAAGTGAACTAGGAAAGAACGCTAACAAAATGTCGTTATCGTAATTCATTCACGGTTAAAAAATATTGATTGATTGAATTGTTTTATGTTCTGGAGAGGAACGGTAATGGATTTTCGAAAATGGGGAAATAAAATGTCACTGGATTTTCGTTCTTCTTGAGGATTACCTAACTTAATTCGGTTCTTTTATGATTTTTGCAGAAAATATGGAAAACAATCACTTTTTATACCCTCACTTTAGTGTGACGAGGGTATATATCATTTGCTACGGAAAAAAGTGTAACACATCGAAGGAGTGATCTAAGACCCTAAGTATGTTCGGAGGAAATCCGTTTTGGGTCATTTTAAGTCGAATGAGCAATGTCCGTCCGTCTGTCTGTCTGTCTGTCTGTCTGTCTGTCTGTCTGTCTGCTGGCTGGTGCGCACGATAACTCTCGAAAGGAGTAACCGATTGACTTCAAATTTGGTATGTGGTAATATTTTGATCTATCTCCGGATGAGTTCGCAGATGGGCCATATTGGTCTACTCCTTCTGGTACCTCCCACACAAAGGGTTAAAATTTAGTGAAATATTGATTCTTTAATAACTTCTATACTACTTATTCGAATCTTTTTAAATTCTGCACATAATATTAGTATATTAGTCGCTATTAACTCGAGAAAAATGGGTGAAGTTGGCATGTCCCTTTTGGTACCTCCCACACAAATGGACCATTTTGCATCAAAATTTAACTGCTTATAACTTTAATACAAGTGCATAAAAATGCTTGAAATTTTCTACAGTATAATGTTTTTGTAGCGCCTATAGTCCGGTAAAAAATGGGCATCATTGTACAGCCCCTTTTGGTACCGCCAACACAAATGGCCCATTTCGTACCAAAGTAAACGGCTTGTAACTTTAATACCAGTGCATACAAATACTTGAAATTTTGTACAGTGTAATGCTGTTGTAGTGCCTATAGTTCTGTAAAAAGTGGGCGTTATCACCCCGCCCCTTTTTGTACCTCCCACACAAAATGACCAAATCATACCAAAATTACATAGCTCGTAACTTTAATATACCAGTGCACATAAACGCTTATAGTTCTGTTTACCGAAAAATATGTGTATTTGCAAAACCCCATCTGGTACCTCCCACACAAATTGACAGATTTATTGGTGTAATGTTATATATTACATTACTCACAAAGTGAGGGTATACCTTAGTCGGTTTACCCGACTGAAACTTTCTTACTTGTTTTTTAAACATGTATTAACTTGTTAAAAGTGTACTTGAGTTTGGACCGGTACAAAACCAAACGCATGAAAGGCTCACTAAGAATATGAATTGGTTGACAGATTATAGACTTTCAATGAAAACAACAGGTAACTTTTTATGAATTTGTCATTTGTTATGGTGAATATAGAATATAACCAAGGGTTTATCTAAATAAATCCAAAACAAATACTTCGAAAACTTGTCCTCTACTAAGGAGGAGATAATCCAACTGATCGTCTACTAATGAGTACACGTTGGGTAAAAATCGCATCTGTAGTATATTGTCCCTAATATATTTTGCTTGTAACACATACATACATACATTCGAAATATATAATATTTGAACACACAAATATTATATATTTGGGAAGTTGATGTTCTAAGCAAATCCTTGTTTCCGTCCTAATATTTTTTTATTTGGGACTATTATTTTCGAAACAAAGATTTATTTGCTTTCAAAAATTTAGAAACTATTCGTATATCGATTCTATGCCAAGTTTAAAGTTTTTCAGTAATTTAATTAGAAATTTTAAATTTAACATTAGCGAAATTGTTCTAAAAAGTCCTTTATAATCTAAATCGTATAATCTTAAATAACGATAAATTGACAACATAGAACAATTAGAAATTAAAACTTGGTCCTTTTAACAAAAGTTAATGCCACATAAGTTATTTTTAACTGTATGATATAATTCGAAAAATTAAAACTAAAAATCGAAAAGTCAACAAAGTTTTGAAAATCATTCTTAAATAAAATATTTTTGGCGAAATTCCTAAATAGTAATTTTATTTGTATTTAAACAAATAAAGTTTTTTGATTTTCAAATAAAATGTATTTGTTCATAAATACATATTATTCAAAATTTTCTGTTCCAAATATATTTTCTTTGAACTCAAACACATCAAAAAAGACGATGTCCCCCCGTGTAGATCATATAAAGTCTCATCTGCTACGTAGTAAATATCACATCTGGTTATAAGATGACCCAGCTGGTGGTCTACTAAGTATTAGATAACATTAAGGGTCGTTTACTAAGGAATATATAACCAAACCGGCCATATACTACGGACAAGATGAACCAACTGACCGCCTACTGGGGAGTAAATAACCTAATTGGTCATCTACTATGGAATAGATAACCCAACTGGTCGTCTACTAAGGCATAGATAACCCAACTGGTCGTCTAATAAGGAGTAGATAACCCAACTGATCGTGTACTTTTTATCATTAATTTATTTTTATTTATATTCATATTTTACAGGAATTTTTAAATCTAATAACCATGCGACGAAGCCATATGGCTCGTCTGCAAACTTACATGTTTTGCTTGACTGGTTTTGCTAAGGAGTAGATAACCCAACTGTCCGCCTACTAAAGAGAAGATAACCCAAATGACCGGCTACTATGGGGAAATTAACCCAACCGGTCATCTACTAAGGCATATTTAACCAAAATTGTCATCTACTAAAGAGTAGATAAGCCAACTGACTGCTTACTAAGGATTAAACAACCCAACTGGTTATATACTATGGAAAAGATAACCGAACAGGTCGTCTACTAAGTAGTAGATAACCCAACTGACCGCCTACTAAAGAGTAGATAACCCAACTGGCCGCCTACTATGGTAAAAATAACATAACTGGTCATCTAGCAAGAAATATGTAACCAAACTGGTCAAGTACTAAGGAATAAATAACCTAACTGGTCATCTATTATGGAACAGATAACCCAACTGGTCGTTTACTACGGAGTAGATAACCCAACTGGTCATCTACCAAGGCATAGATAACCCAACTCGTCGTCTATTGGGGAGTAGATAATCCAACTGACCGACTACTAAAGAGTCGATAACCCAACTGGCCGCCTACATGGAGAAAAAAACCAAACTGGTCATCTACCAAGAAATGTATAACCAAACTGGTCATCTACTAAGGAGTATATGGCTCAACCAACCGCTTACTAAGGTGTAAATAACCTAACTGGTTATCTACTATGGAACAGATAACCCAAGTGGTCGTTTACTAAGGAGTAGATAACCCAACTGGTCGTCTACCAAGGCATAGATAACCCAACTGGTCGTCTATTAAGGAGTAGATAACCCAACTGGCCGCCTACTATGGAGAAAATTACCGAACTTGTCATCTACCAAGGCATAGATAACCCAATTGGTCGTCTACGAAGGAATATATTCATCTACAGGTCGTCTACTAATGACACAACGGTTTGTCTACTAAATGGACGATTTCTCTGATGTAGTCTTATGATGACATATCACATCCAGCTGTATGGTTAGTTGAAACCCTGATTAACTAAATAGATGCATATTTATCCGTACGTCATAATATCAGTGATAGATCCCCATTTTAACCTGTACTGGAATCAGTAGACTCAGGCACTTCATTTCCCGACTGTACTCAATTTTTGTAAGCGAACGAATTATTTTTTTTATATAAATATTTTCTTCTTAGAAAATGTTGCTCATTTTTAAACCTTAACCACTTTTTCGAAGGTACAAATAAAAAATACCTTCATTCCATAGTACTCTAAATCGACTTAACATGTTTTAGGGACATTGCATTCTTATATTCTACATATTCCAAATTATATTCAGTAAAAATTTGTGCTTATCCGTCACACAAAACTGTACAGGTAATTCAATTTACGTATAAAAGAATTCCATCCAAATTTTAAAAATTGCATGCAACTTCGATCGCCACTACTTAAAAACTACCTGATTTGACTTATCATGTTTTGGAAAAGAGGTATCGTTATGTGAATGATACGCATTATACAAGCATACACAAATTTATATTCATAAGAATGTGCAATATGTAACGCTTTCAGTAGACTAGGCTGGCTCCCTTGTTCCAGAAGCATTGCTCTCGTGAAAGACAACCATCAACAAATTTGTTGCCGTCATGTTTACATTTTGTGTTCGGAAAAATCTATAATTTTCCACAACTTGTACTTCAGTTGTGTATCCATTCATGATTCTATCCATCCATCCTTCCACCACTTACTGTTCCATTGTTGTGTCGTGTATATGATTCCTTCATCTTCAGTTCCAAACTGAAAACAGAAAAAAATCAACATCCATATCCATAAAATTGCAGGAAACGCCCTTATTTGTGTACTTTGGGACAAACAGCTGAATGAACAGCAGCAGCGGGAGGATGGACGTATGGAGACACCTTTTGTACACACAGATGTAGCACGTTCCTTGATATAATTGTCAATTCACCTTTTTCCATGGATTTCACAATAAATAAAACCAGGCCAGAGAGCAGCGCAAAAACTACCTGCAATAATTTTTGTCAGGGACGCATATTTGCGTATATGCAAATATATCCTTAAAGTCGCGCGTATACACGACAAAGATGTAATGTAGCCCATCTTATCCTATCTTAATCCTTGGGCGGCTTAACCTAATTTAAATTTTATACTCAATTATTTTTTGCTTTGCCATTTTTTCGGCGACTACCCGCAAAACCAACTCCAAACACAATTCCGCACCACTGCCACCGTCATCGGACATACACAAAAAGACAGGTTCGTCAACTTTTGCTTATTTGCTTCTCGTACAAATTGTTTGCTGTTCCACCTGCCGTCACCATCGCAGTTGCGCTCAGTTTCTTTCTTTCAGTTTTGCTTTAATGATTTATTTGTGATCAAATTTTCTCTGGTTTTCGGCGGTTTTACAAATAAACCAGCGGCAGCTGTTCTTTTATGCCCTATGATGCCCTATACCTGAATTCCAGTGGCATTCAGTTACTCGCAGTTTTTGTTGTGAATGGGATTTTGTTTGCAATGGTTTGGGGGATTGGCAAATCCATTGGGACGATGAGAGCGGAAAATGTCGTCGCAATGAAGTGTATTTGAAAATGTTAAATATTTTTGTGCAAATTCCTTAATATATAATAATACTTCAAATTGTAGGGTACAAACTGCGGCATTAGGTATATCAACTATAGTTCGACCGATTAATCGGCCAGCATTCGGCCTTCGGCCAAAAATGGCCGTTTAGCCGAAGCCGAACCTTTTTCCTGTTTATCCCCTTACCTTAGAGAGGAGGGTATATATCATTTGCTACGAGCCAAAAGTGTAACACATCGAAGGAGTGACCTAAGACCCTAAGTATGTTCGGCGGAAATCCGGTTTGGGTCATTTTATGTCATTTGAGCAATGACCGATTAATCGGCCAGCATTCGGCCTTCGGCCAAAAATAGCCGTTTAGCCGAAGCCGAACCTTTTTCCTGTTTATCTCCTCACCTTAGAGAGGAGGGTATATATCCTTTGCTACGAGCCAAAAGTGTAACACATCGAAGGAGAGACCAAGACCCTAAGTATGTTCGGCGGAAATCCGGTTTGGGTCATTTTAAGTCATTTGAGCAATGTCCGTCTGTCTGTCTGCTGGCTGGTGCGCACGATAACTCTCGAAAGGAGTAATCGATTGACTTCAAATTTGATATGCGTTAATATTTATACCCCCACTTTAGTGTGACGAGGGTATATATCATTTGCTACGGAAAAAAAGTGTAACACATAGAAGGAGTGACCTAAGACCCCAAGTATGTTCGGCGGTCATTTTAAGTCGAATGAGCAATGTCCGTCCGTCTGTCTGCTGGCTGGTGCGCACGATAACTCTCGAAAGGAGTAACCGATTGACTTCAAATTTCGTATGTGGTAATATTTTGTTCTATCTCCGGCTAAGTTCGAAGTAGGGCCATATTGGTCCACTCCTTCTGGTACCTCCCCCACAAAGGGTTAAAATGTTGTGAAATATTGATTCTTTAATAACGGCTATTATACGTATTCGAATCTTCTGAAATTCCACACATTAGTCGCTATCAACTCGAGGAAAGTGGGCGAAACATGCCACGCCCCTTTTGGTACCTCCCATAAAAATGCACCATTTTGTACAAAAAGTTAAAAGCTTATAACATTAATATCAGTGTTTAGAAATTTTGTACAGCGTAATGCTTTTATAGTACCTACAGTCCAGTGAAAAATGGGCGTTATTGCCGCGCCCCTTTTGGTACCTCTCCCACAAAGGTACCATTTTGCACCAAAAGTTAACAGTTTATAACATTAATATCAGTGTATACAATTACTTGAAATTTTGTACAGTGTAATGCTTTTATAATGCCTATAGTCCAGTGAAAAATGAGCGTTATCACCACGCCCCTTTTTGTACCTCCCACACAAAATGGCCAAATTATACCATATATACTACTAACTCGAATCTTCTGAAATTTCACACATAAAGGGTGGTTAAATTTTAAGGGCCGATGTTGATTTTGAATAAAACACAAATTATTAGGAAATTATTGTCATTTCTTTTTATTATGGTAATATTGGTAAGGTTCAACTATGTATGGAACAAAATATCGGCAAAATGGCTGCCGCGACCTCGGCGGCACACCTCCATCCGATGGTCCAAATTTTCGATGACGCTGAGGCATAATTGGTGTTCTATGCCGTTAATGTGCCGAATTATCTCATCCTTTAGCTCTTGAATTGTTGCTGGCTTATCGACGTACACCTTTTCTTTCAAATAACACCAAAGAAAGAAGTCCAACGGTGTCAAATCACATGATCTTGCCGGCCAATTGACATTGCCACGACGTGAGATAACACGGCCATTGAATTTGTTGGGCAAAAGAGCCATTGTTTCGTTAGCTGTGTGGCAAGTGGCACCGTTCTGTTGAAACCACATATTGTCCACATCCATATCTTCCAATTCGGGCCATAAAAAGTTCGTTATCATCTCACGATAGCGAACACCATTCACAGTAACTGCCTGACCGGCCTCATTTCGAAGAAGTATGGCCCGATGACGTTGCCAGCCCATAAGCCGCACCAAACGAAATGGGCCAGCATGCACAGGTGTTTTCACATCTCCTACAGACCCGGTTTGCTGAAATTTGCGCACAATTCTCTCGATTGTGGACACATTTGGTCGATTACGCTGATCAAAAAAACATCACGAAGTGCACGAAATGCATTTTGATTTGAACGCCCAGTTCCGCAAAAGGCTTAAAAAAATTTAACGCGTTGCTCGATTGTGTATCTTTCCATGGTTCAAATTGAGTTAGTCTGAAATTGAGAAATGTCAAATGAAATGCAGAATAAACTTGACGTTTAGGTGTGGTTCACATTCAACATCAGCCCTTACAATTTAACCACCCTTTAAAACCAAAAATTTTAAAAAATTATCAGTAATTTTTTTATAGCTGATTTAAATTTAAAATTGTAAATGGCCCACCCTTTATAAGCATATTTCATACATACCTAAACTAAAGACAATTTAAGTAAGGCAAATTAAATGATCTTAAATTTAACTGCTAAACGAACCTATTTTAAGATTCTATTGTTTCTGTTATTGAAGAATTACATACAAAAATAGTTTGTTTTTTTTCACATAAATGTGATAATAAAACAATGTGATATCCATAATTGCTGTTATATAAAAATCCAATTTACGTGAAGTATTCGTTGTTTTTATGTTCAAAATTTTATTGTCTCCAAAAATTTAATGGCATGTGTGGTAAAATTCGTCAATACACGTTAGCCTACATTTTGTTAGACGTTTTGGAAGTCTCCTTCTAAGTCTAAGGTGTTTATTTGTATGTATATACTCGTACATAGGAAACGAGGCCATGCGGGACCTTCCTATTCAGCAGTTGTGGCCGATTGTGTAACTCGCTTTAAATGTTCTCTCCCAATGAAAATGGCAAATCAATAAAATGTGATGTGTGCAAACTCAGCACATATGAGGAGACAATAAAAAATGAAATATATTCACTTCTCTGCTTCTCATTTTCTTCTACGAAGACGCAACGATAGATCTGAATTGAACGAACAAATTCGTTTAGATAACCTTCATGAGCTTCATCATCAGAGGCACAATCATGTTCATCTGCCACACAGACACACACACACATATACAAAAAGTTAATGGAAAAATCCACTTAAATCCAAAACCAAATGTTGTCAAAACAACATTACAACCTTATTGGCCAAATCCAAAGAAACGTAGCCAAGACACAGAGTAACATCGCATTGAACCACCAGCAACTAAATTGGCAGAAAAAGAGCCAACAAAGAGTCCTTCGTTCGGCGAAATAGACAGTAGACTGTGTTGTCACTGCCAACAAAAAAATGAGTTTCCAAAAAAACATACAAGAAAAGAAAAATTCTCATCATAATCACAATAAGTAGAGGGAGAAAGAAGAAGCTGAGAAAATGATTAACAAATAAATGAAGAAGATACGAAGTAACCAAAAAGGCACAGCACAAGGAGATTTTAGTCACTTGAGATGCAAGACAAAAATGTGGGATGTAGGTTTACTTCAATCGTTACAATAGAAACATTTGTTATTATGATTTGAAAAATGTTTCGCTTTGAGCCACTGTACATTGTCTTATGAAGTTCAACATTAAATCGCCCAAAAAAGTTGTTAAATACAAAACTGAAGTCAAAGGAAGAATAGGAATTTGTTTAGCACCGATTCACCGCCAACGACCGACCAACCGCATTTGATAGAGTACGAACGAGCATCTAAATTTCAACCAGTGTTGCCCCAAGACCAGTATCTCTAAAGAAAATACTGGAATTTCGTTGAGATTAAAAAGCATGTTTGAAATGGTTTGGCCTTACACTAAAAAAAAATAGTTAAATATTGAAATGTTGTGTATTAACTTTAAATAGAATTTTCTTTTTTGGTTCAAAGAAATTAGCTTTAATGCTTCGTTGCACATTATATTATGTACATGTTGACTTGGAAGATATATCTCAGAATTATTGAAAACAACATTGATCTAAGGACAAATGTTATTAATTAAAGAAAAAATTCCAATAATTGCAACAATTGTAACAATTTTACTTGGAATTATGAACTTATTCATGTCATACTTTTAAAGTCGAAATGCCTCTTAATTTTCGGTATGATATTCGGGTCTGTTCTGTAATCACGGCGATGAAATCACGGTGATTTTAAAATCACCGGCGACTTAACATCACTTTTGGAGTTTGAAATCACCCAAACATATTTCGAACATTCTTTTTTGGGAGGCAATGAATAAAAAACCGGGCGATTTCGAACTCCAACAGTGATTGTAAGTCGCCGGTGATTTTAAAATCACCGTGATTTCAAATCACCTTGCTACAGAACAGACCCGATTATATTCATATCATTGCATTTACAACTATCGTGGACAAGTTGCCATTTTCGTTCATAAACTTATAGACAAATGACTTTGTTGTACACTCAAAAAACATGGTTGATAACGTTGTCCGATCTGGCAATCTTCTATTCTTAGCTTTAGCTTATGTTAGTGTTACAGACCAGCCCACATAGACCAAATCAGGTTCCTAGTAAATATCAGAGTATTTGTACTAAAAATTTATAGGTATACTATAATTTAAATCGATCTAATGAAATGCTGTAAAGTATTCATGGGAATTTTTGGTGACAAAAATCACCATTTGAAGATTTTCTTCCGAACGAAAACTGGCAACTCTGATCTCAATGCTTTGCTCTTCTAATATAAATCTTCCAAATATTTAAACAGCGGTGGCCAAAACGATGACAAGTCGTCGGTTGAGGGGGAGATATTTTCCCAATGAACCCTCTAATAAATGCAATGTTTTCTTTCTCTAAATTATATTGATGTTGTTGTTGGGCAGATATACTTGTACACATAAAGGTTAAATTGTTTGGTTTCCTTTCACAGCTTCTTTTTCATCTCAGAGAGATAGAGAGAGTAAAAGTCTGTCTATTTGTTGGAGTATGTGAGTGTTCGTGCAGCACCCACAACATCACTTCTCTTTGCTGGTGCTTAGGGATGGGGGAGTGGATGGAGTGAGTCTGGCTAAATGGTGGCAAACGTTTGTTAAAGGAAGTTAACTATTCGAATTTCGAATCTCTTTAAGTCGTCAAGTAGAGCACACAAAGAAAGCGACATGAAGCAAATCTGCAACTTAGTGACAACACGGCAACATTTGTTTAGGACAGTCGGTGGTTTTGGGAGGGAAAGCATTTTTGATTAAAATTTAATAGAGTTTGAGCAGAATGAGAGAAATGCGAGGTGCGATTTGGGAAAATTCAAAGATAAAAATGTTTAAAGATGGAAAAATAAAAGACCTAATATGTTTCTCTCTTCCCGTGATACAAAGGAAACGCAGATGGATACTAGATGAGATAAAGGGAAAGAAAATAGGGCACCCTCAACAACAGACAAACTTATAATATATTTTCCAAATTCCTACTAGAAAAAGGGGAAAACAATGCAGCGATTACTCTAGTTTACAAAATGTTTGTCGAACGACTGTGCATAACATTTTCTGGTGTAATATTGTGTCCTAAACACTAAAAAAAACATTTTTAAAAACAAGTAAAAAAAGAATCCTCTCACTTTCAGTCTTAAACATATTCGTATTTTTTTTTGTTTTAATTAAGTTACACTATGCAAAAAATTTTTTGTCAAAGAGATGTGTATACAATTTTCTGGTGTAATACGGTTTCGTAATCACGAAAAAAAATTGAAACATTTTTTATCGATTTGTTTCTAAACCCCGTTTGTGCAGGCTCGAAAAAACCATAAAAAATCGCTAAAACAATGTTTCTTTCAAGTTTTGAAAGCTTTATTCTGCCATTGTTTGAAGAGCAATATTCATTAAATTAAGGATAATTTACTCTATTTTAAGGGAATTTTCATTCGTTTAAAGTCAATTGCCTTATTTTAAAGTCAATTCCCAAATTTAAGTTTAAGTTTCGTCGTATTTTCTGCCTTTGTACATATTACACAGTACAACATGTTTTAGCTCATTGATTAGAGAACTTCTTCTTCAATAAGAACTTCTGCATCATTCGTTTAGTCCAGGTGGCTCAATTAATAATTTAATGGCCATACGAATTTTCAAGGTGGATTTTTTGCAGCTTTTTGTATTTTGTCTCGGAATTTTTGTACGGAATATCTCTTTTGTGTCTGAAGCAAAGCTGTAGATAGTATATCCAGTGCCTTAAAAAATCGCAAAAATTTTCTGTTCTGTTTTATACGTATTACGTAATACGTATACGTATTTTTCAATATTTTACCGACAGATATTTAATGACTTTGTAGGCCTTTTTGCGATTTTTAAGGCACTGGATGCACTTTTTTCTGGTAGATATGTTTCGCATTTTTTCTCCTATTCAATATCTGCAACATTGATTCAGACACAAAACAGATATACCGTACAGTATACCGAGAAAAATATAGAAAAAGTGCAAAAATTAAATTATTAATTGAGCTAACTTGACTAATGGAACACAAATTTTTAAATATTATATATTTCTACGCAAATAAATTTTATTTGAAAATCAATAAAATATATTTGGAACGCATATATTACAACAAAATATATTTGCAAACTAAATTTCTCAAATAAAGTATATGTTTAAGTACAAATAAAATTATTGTTTAGGAATTTCTCCAAATATATTTTTTTTAAAAACGATTTTCAAATCTTTTGCTGACTTTTTCGAATTTCATTTTTAATTTTTTCTTGGTTCCCAATTGTACCTCCCAGTTATTATACCATATGCAGCATTGACTTCTGTTTCAAATCAATCATTTCAAATTTCTAAGCATTCTTAGCCATCATTAGTTGTCAATCCACCGAAAAATTTATTTTGATTCAAGATTATAGGATTTCAATTATTTATGTGACTTCCGATAAAGTCTTTTCACAAAAAATTTAAATAATCACTTACGATAAAATAGAACCCCCACCTTTTTAGTGTTTTATTGACAATTTGAATATCGTGGAGATACACAACGATGGAGATACAAACAGGGACTTATTTCCAATCATAAAAAATGTTTTGATAAAATGTCGCTTACGATAGATTTGCGCCATCCATGCGAGTCATAAATACTGAATGGTAAGTCAACGAATGCTAACCAAAGGGGTTACTTCCATTTATAAGAAAATACGACTTCTTATTTTGTATAAAATGACGTCTATACAATTTCGTAATTTTTGTGAGTGTAACATAATTTTTAAATTGTAGGTGGTGCTTTATTTTGTTCTTATATCCGTATCAATTTCCAATAATTTCAAAAGCATTCGAACTTAGGACAAAAAAGAAGATCTATGCCAAATGTATCACCAACTTACAGCGTTCGGAGGAAAACCTGAAAATTATTCAACATCTGTTTATGTGCTTTATATGTTATACATTTCAGATGCTGACAAGTTTGCTTTGCTTTAATCCTTTCCTGATAAGAGAGCTGCGTTTTGAACCGAATTAGAGGCAAAAACGGTCTAAAGCCAGAAGAATATTTATAGACAATACAAAATATGAAATAATTTCATAAAAAATATGAAATAATTTCATAAACAATATGAAATATTTCTTAAAAAACTATGAAATAATTTCATGAAAAATATAAAATAATTTCTTAAAAATATGAAATAATTTCTTAAAAAATATGAAATAATTTCTTAAAAATATGAAATAATTTCATAAAAAATATGAAATAGTTTCAAAAAAAATATGAAGAATCTTCTTCGTAATATATATGATTTTTTTCATAAAGGGTGGTTACATTTTAAGGGCCGATGTTGATTTTGAGAAAATAACATTTAGGAAATTATTGTCATTTCTTTTTATTATATTGGTATGGTTCAATTATGTACGGAACAAAATATCGGCCAAATAGCCGCCGCGACCTCGGCGCACACTTCCATCCTATTGTCCACATTTTCGATGACGCTGAGGCATAATTGAGGTTCTATGCCGTTAATGTGCCGAATTATCTCATCCTTTAGCTCTTGAATTGTTGCTGGCTTATCGACGTACACCTTTTCTTTCAAATAACCCCAAAGAAAGAAGTCCAACGGTGACAAATCGCATGATCTTGGCGGCCAATTGACATCGGCACGATGTGAGATAACAGGGCCATTGAATTTGTTGCGCAAAAGAGCCATTGTTTCGTTAGCTGTGTGGCAAGTGGCACCGTCCTGCTGAAACCACATATTGTCCACATCCATATCTTCCAATTCGGGCCATAAAAAGTTCGTTATCATCTAACGATAGCGAATACTATTCACAGTAACTGCCTGACATGCCTCATTTCGAAGAAGTATGGCCCGATGACGTCGCCAGCCCATAAGCCGCACCAAACGAACTGGGCGACCATGTACAGGTGTTTTCACATCTACAGACCCGGTTTGCTGAAATTTGCGCACAATTCTCCCGATTGTGGACACATTTGGTCGATTATGCTGATCAAAAAAACATCAGGGAGTGCACGAACTGCATTGTGATTTGAACGCCCATTTTCGTAAAAGGCTTAAAAAACTTTAACGCGTTGCTCGATTGTGTATCTTTCCATGGTTCAAATTGAGTTAGTCTGAAATTGAGAAATGTCAAATGAAATGCAGAAAAAAACTTGACGTTTAGGTGTGGTTCACATTCAACATCGGCCCTTACAATTTAACCACCCTTTATATCGTATGAAACATTACTTTGGCTGAAAAATAAGACAGATTTCGTAATATTTAGGAAACATTTCGTGAATTCAGTGTGATAACGGAAAACCGAGTTTCTTCAACTTCGGAAATGTTGGTCCACAGATCAAATAATTCTACCATGGTAAATTTCAAAACAATTGGATGTAAAATACTGCTTCTATAGGGCTAAAAGGCCAATTCGGACGAAACATATATATGAGAGCCATATCTAATTCTGAACCAATTTTCTCCAGAATGAGCTATGTTGGTCCAAGGATCAAGAAACTCTACCATGCTAAATTTCAAATGTTATTTGGATGTAAAATTCAGCTTCTATAGGGCTAAAGGACCAATGGACCTATGTACATCTAAATCTGAACCGATTTCAAAAAATTTCAATATGGTTCTTTCCAGGTGCGAAAGACTTCTATCTGCAAAATTTCAGCACGATCGGAGTGAATTGCGACCTGTACGCAACGAACAACATGAGATGGACAGACGGACAGGCGGACAGAAATGGTTAATTCGACTCAGCTAGTGATTCAGAGTCGATCGGTATACTTTAAGATGGGTCTAGCTGTAGTATTTCAATTCTCCCGATCATCTGCCAAGAAACAAACTTATAAAGGGTTTTCCAACAAGAGGTGTTATTTTGGTATTCAAAGTAAAATGCTATTTTTTGAGATAAATTGTGGATGTTTATTTCATAATGAAGAGGAAGGTATGCCGTTAATAATGAAAAACAACATCAACCAAATGGTCACCACGACCACGCTTACAGGACCATATCCTTTTCTTGAAATTTTCCATAACCAAATCGCAAAGTGGCTGCCCTATGTCCTCGATAGCCTCACGAATTCTATCTTTGAGGTCTTGAATCGACGCTGGGCTGTTGGCGTAGACCTTATCTTTCACGTGGCCCCAAAGGAAGAAGTCGCAATGTGTTAAATAATTCTAATTTTACTTCACATTATCCACTGAACTGCTCAACTGTAGTAGATAAGCGTAATTGTGCTCGAAAGAGCAGCATAAACTTTTGCCTCCGCCTCCGTATATGTACATGCATCTACATATATACTATAATGGAACAAATATAGATACCCTCACATTCTTTAAGATATCACGTCCGTAGATACATACTTTGATATGTATACATACATACATTCAAACGTGTTACATGTTTAATAACGAACTCTGCGCTCAAGGATGACACTAAAACGTAAAGATGGAAAATTGCAGAAAATGTTGCCTCTGAGTACAGAAGAGGAAAAAAACCGAATGGAAAACATTTTTATATGTGCGGTGTGTTGTATAATAATATTCGTTACTTCGTAATAAACAGTAAAAGACGGAGCAGTAGTAACCGAACATAAAACACAACTAAAAATGCTAGAAACTTTTTTTCATTTCTAGATAGATGGCGACCGAGCGACTACCGTACTGACAGACGGAGGAACAAAGAAAATCAAGAGGGACGGACATCAGAAAACTTCCAGAACAATTTTGCAAAAGTTGAGAAAAACGGTTGCTGTTGCCAACTGAGAAAATCTTTCTTTGAATCTTCAAGATATGTATAATCATTATTATGTTATTTTTTTTTGTTTCCACAGAGGAAAATTATCTGCCCTGACTTCTTGTAACTATGACAATTATGTTTGATTAGTTTCTACGCCGAAATGTGGATAGGTATATTTGCTATAATTTGTTGGGCCACACAAAGAATTCTAAATTATTTAGGAATGTAAAATAATTGTAATTATCTGGTTTGCTGCGGAAACATTCTGGATTCTGCACTATTAGCATGTCTTTACATATACTTACAGGGTGGCTGATATGTATTGCAATCAACTTCAGGTTGCTATCATTTCTACACCGCTAGTCTGATAGCTGACAGATTTATTTCAGTGACAGTTAATTTTATTGTTTGCAAGCTTACAAAAGCATTTTGATCTATTGCGTTCAGAAAAAAGTTATTCGTGATGGAATTCAAGCGTGATAGTGTGTATTTGGGTGGAAAAACACAAGTGGCTATCGTTAGAGCCCTCCAGCATTTAAATGTGAATAAATCTTTTGTTTCTCGTACCATTGCTCGTTACCGTGATACTGGCAGTGTTGCATCGCGTCCAAAAAGTGGACGAAAAAAACGGTAACAACACCAGAAATGATCCGAAAAGTGAAGGCCAGATATGATCGAAATCCACGCCGCAGTGGTAGAAAAATTGCTCGTGAGCTGAACATATCGCGAGAACGGATACAACACATATTAAAAAATGAGCTTGGACTAAAGCCATTGAAGTTCCAAAAGTGCAAGAGCTCACCGATGCACAAAAAAAAGTTAGACTGGAAAGAGCCAAGGAGTTGCTTCGCTTTCACGAAAGTGGCCAGTTACCGAATTTGGTTTTCTCCGATGAGAAGCCATTCCAAATTGAGCAGTTTGTGAACAAACAAAATGATCGGGTGCACTTGCCAAAGAGGTCAGCTGAAAATTTACACCTTCGATTGGCCACCAGAACTCAAGCGCCGCCGATGGTAATGGTGTGGGCCGCCGTAACGGCCGATGGTCGCTCCCCGCTCGTATTCATCGACCATGGGGTCAAAATAAATGCCGAATATTATCGGGAAAATGTCCTAAAGACAGTATTGAAGCCCTGGACAGACAAACATTTCGGCCGCAGACCATGGATATTCCAACAGGACTCAGCACCATCGCACTCAGCACGCATCAACCAAGAATGGCTTAAAAATGAGGTTCCTCGCTTCATTTCTACCGCACAATGGCCACCACGATCTCCGGATCTCAATCCGTTGGACTTTTGCGCCTGGGGCATTTTAGTGAGTAAGGTTCGCACTAAAAAATACCAAAGTATCGATCATCTCAAGACGGCGCTTCGCCGGGAATGGGCTAAAATACCTCAGAGCCACTTTCGTGCAGCGTGTGATGGCTTTGTCGGCCGTTTGAAGGCCATAATTCGTGCCAAAGGTGGCCAATTCGAACAAATCTAAACTGTTTCTAAAATTTTATGTTATTTCCGACATTTTTTGCTTTTGAACAATAAAATTTAAAAAAAAAATTAAAAAAATATAGCGCTTTACTTTGTTGCATTACATATCAGTCACCCTGTATATATGGGGTATTTCATGTCAAGTGAGTCAGCTTTTAAATCCGATGTCTTCCGATCGATATGAAACATGCACCAAGTTTAGTCCTACATAATGGATAGTAGTTATGACAGAAAATTTCAACCAAATCGGTTAAGGATTGTCCAAGATGGAGGGTGTACCATCCTTTGTCCCATCCGTATAATTTATTACGTATTGTATTGTAAAAACTTTGCCCAAAGTGTTTTCGACAGATTTTCTTAAATATGTTTACGAAATTAAAAAAAAATCGCAAACATATTTTTTGGTGAATTTTTTTTTTTTTTTGCGAAACTATATATTGTTTTTGCGTTTTTGGCAAAAACTATATTTTAATTTTTTATTTTTTATTGCTCAACCTAAAGCTTATGTCAGTAGCTTTATTAGCGTCAAAACAACTTATGGTATGAGACTTGGTCCAACCATAATGCACGTTGTTAATTGTGAGTCACACCTTAACGTCAAGTTTTTTGCCCAACTTAATTTGACATTTCTTTATTTTTACGAACATGGGCGTTCCAATCAAAATGCATTTCGTGCACCTCGTGGTGTTTTGCACAGCATATTCGACCAAATGTGTCGATATGCCAAGAACAATTTAAGAGCTAAAGGATGAGATAATTCGGGACATTAACGACATTGAACCTCAATTATGTCTCAGAGTCACTGAAAATATGGACCATGGGATAGAGTAGAGGTATGACACCGAACCCATGGCGAGTATTTGGCCGATATATCACACATAATTGCCATATATCCTTCTATCATAATAAAAAATATTAAGATAATTCTCTGAAAACTTTTTGTTTTATTTACAATTAACATCGTGCGTTTTAGTTGGACCACTAGCTAGTACTATTCACCTGCTCAAGCCAAATACCTTTCACTGGATGTATACATCTATATTGCGTCCTATACTTATCTATGGCTCAGTGGTGTGGTTTGTTAAGTGCAGTGCTACAAAATGCGCTCTCAGACTCCGAGAAGCTCGTGGGTGGCGTAACGCGGATTGGGGCCACTCGGCCATTCGCATTGAGACATCAAGAATGTCTGATATAAGGGCTCCGGCAGGACCGACACACTATTTGTCACCAGTTCAGAAATTCTTCTCAAATCTCGACATAATGATCCCCCCCCAGAACGGACTGGTCATGCGGCAACTTTTCTTTGGAGGGCCATACAATATACACTGATGGTTCGAAGATGGATGTAGACACAGGGGCAGTCATTTTCAGCGAGTCTCTTGGCATAAATACGTCCTACAGGTTAGCCGACACCTGCAGAGTTTTCCAGGCGGAGATCTTTGCTATACTGCAAGCTCTCAGCTTGATAAATTCGGCAAGATCATCACATAACAGTCTATGTTGATAGTTAGGCTGCTGTGATGGCACTGAAGTCAACCACTATTAAGTCAAAAGTGGTTAATGAGTGCCGTTTGGAACTACAGCAACTGGCAGACATAATCAGACTGTGCTGGGTCCCCGGACACTGTGATATCGCGGGAAACGAGAAGGCTGACGAACTCGCGCGAAATGGATCAGCGATTGACGCTGCGGTTGAGACATCCCTATATCCCCCCTTATGCGAATTTTTCAGTAACATAGAGTGTTTCTACAAAGTCCTGGCAAACCAGAAATGGTCGAGCAGATCTAACTATAAAATCACTAAATCTATATGGTTAGCCATATCGAAATCTAGGACTAAAGATCTTCTTAATCTCACAAAGAGGGACATTCGTTTAATGATAGGTTAGATCTTTAACATCAAAGTGGCAGACTGATTCTGTCGACTCTGTGAGGATGAGGAGGAACTGGAAACAATCGAACACCTTCTCTGTCAATGTGCTACTCTATCAAGACGAAGACATCGCTACCTCGGTGATTACACGATACAAAATCTGGAATCTCTATCATCCCACTATATTGATAGAATCATGGTCTTCATATGTTGCTTGAGATGGATGGTTTGACATCAACTCATCTAAACCGCTTCTAAAAAGCCATCTCTCCTCTCACTTACCTATACTCATCACCTCCTTCATCTTCTTCGACCTCTCCCTCTTCTTTTACTCTTCTTCTCAGGACGAACACAATGGACCAAATGGTCTCCGAGTGAAGTGGTGCACGCCAGCAATGGTTGTGTGCCGCACGTCCTTAACGTAACCTAACCTTGGTTGGACCACCCTTTAATACATCACACATAGATGGTCCAAAGTGTTCAAAAACGGAAAACATGCCAAAATTTGGAGGTCCAATATTGACTTTTGGCCAATTTTCCGGGTTTTCAGCCCACAGTGCTATGTAGCAAATACATACTTTGCCATGAATGCGTCTGTATCCCACTTCAAGTTCTGTATGCCTTAAAATGTTCATTATTTGTATAACACTAGTTATGTTAATAATGTTATAACAGTGGCAGCAGCAACGGTAGCAACAACAATACTCGTAACAGGAGCAATGCAACAAGAACAATAGCAGCTACAACTACTACTAATAATAATTATTATAGCAATATTCATCTATAATTTCTCAGAAAATGCTTCAATAATGGGCTCTGTAAGTGCCGCACATTGACCAGTAGCACCCACCCAAAAATTTGTTTCAACGTCATTAACATGGAAATTCAATCACGAAATCTTTCGATTTATTATTATACCCTCACTAGTGAAACGAGGGCCAAAAGTGTAACACATCGAAGGAGTGCCTAAGACCCCAAATATGTTTGGCGGAAAACCGTTTAGACCATTTTTAAGTCATTTGAGCATTGTCCGTCTTGTCTGTCTGTCTGCTGCCTGGTGCGCACGATAACTCTCGAAATGAGCGACCGATTGACTTCAAATATTGTATGTGGTAATATTTTTTTTCTCTCTCAGGCTAAGTTCGAAGATGGGCCATATTGGTCCACTCCTTCCAGTACCCCTCCCCCCACGAAGGGTTAAAACTTAGTGAAATATTGAAAATACAATAACTTCTATACTGCTTATTCGAATCGTCTGAAATTCCACACATAGTATTAGTTAATTAGTCGCTGCTACCTTGAGAAAAATTGACATATTTGCCACGCCCCTTTTCTTACCTCCGACACAAATGGACCATTTTGCACCAAAAGTTAACAGCATATAACATTAATACCAGTGCTTAAAAATACGTGAAATTCTGTGCAGTGTAATGTTTGTACCCTACACCACACTGTGGTACAGGGTATTATAACTTTGTGCATTTGTTTGTAACACCCAAAAGGAGAAGAAATAGACCCATCGTTTATTATACCGATCGACTTAGAATTACCTTCTGAGTTGATTTAGCTATGTCCGTCTGTCTGTCTGTCCGTCTGTCTGTCTGTCTGTCCGTCTGTCTGTCCGTCTGTCTGTCTGTCCGTCTGTCTGTCCGTCTGTGCATGTATTCTTGTAATCAAAGTACAGGTCGCAATTATGGTCCGATCTCGACGAAACTTTACACATATCCTTTTTTTTGGCCCAAGGACGATCCCTACTGGTTAAAATCGGTTCAGATTTAGATATAGCCCCCATATATATGTTACCCCGATTTGACATGTAAGCGCTGTAAAAACTTTATTTTATATCTGATCAGTATGAAATTCGGCAGGAAAAGGTTTCTTATTACATGAATGAACTCTGTTAAATTTGGAAGAAATCGGTTCAGATTTAGATATAGCCCCCATATATACATTATCCCCGATTTGACATATAAGCGCTGTAAAAATGTTATTTTATATCCGATCAGTATGAAATTCGGCAGAAAGAGGTTTCCGAAAATTCGAGGTACGAAATTCGACAGAAAAATGTCTTTTTACATGAATGAGTATTCAGGGAAAATCGGTCCAGATTTATATATAACATCCGTATATATGTTCCTCCTGATTTGGTATCAAAGCGCTATAGATGTTGTACTTTACTTCCGATCATTAAAATTTTCCAGAAATATGTTTCTCAATTTAGGAACGAATATTGCTTAATTTAGCGACTATCGGTTCAGAGTTAGATAATATGTTCCTACCCATTTACCAATTATTCCAAATTATTATCGCAATGACCCTTGTCGCATTATTAGGGAGGTGTAGGGTATTATATAGTCGGCCCCGCCCGACTTTCTGCCTTTCCTTACTGGTTTTACTGGCCCAGTGAAAATGGGGGTTATTGCCACGCCACTTTAGGTACCTCCCACACAAAGGTATTATTTTGTACAAAAAGTTAACAGTTTATAGATTGAGCACCCATGTTGGAAAATACTACAAAATATTGCGCAGTGTAATGCTTTTAAAGAATCTATTGCCCTGTGAAGTATGGGCGTTATTAACACGCCCCTATTGGTTGAGTTTATTTGTACTTTTATTTGTACATTCACATGAACAACGATCGTCAAACATAGTCCGACTCGACATAAATAATTTACATAATATTTATTTGTTTTTTTTTATATTTATTTTTTTATATAGTATCCATACAAAGATCTTCCTACATTTGAATATTTTATACAATTCCCAATTTTCTATATTATCGAGTGGAATGTGATCCATGGTGAGGGTCATAGCGCCGTTTTTACTTATTTTGTAAATAAAATGCATTAGACAAAATGGCTGTCCCATAGTGTTATCGATGCCTCAATCCTAGGGTATGTAAAGGGTTTTCCAATAGGGATGGATTTGGAAGTGACGTTTCGGCCATTTATAATATGTCATGATATGTCATTTGTTATACCCTCCACCATAGGAGGGGGGGTATATTAATTTTGTCACTCCGTTTGTAACACCTCAAAATATTGATTTGAGACCCCATAAAGTATACGAGTATATATTCTTAATCGTCGTAAAATTCTAAGACGATTAGCCATGTCCGTCTGTCCGTCCGTCTGTTGTAATCACGCTACAATCTATAATACTTGAGCTAGGTGGCTGAAATTTGGTATAGATACTTCTTATAGCTGCAGGTAACTTGGGATTGAAAATGGGCGATATCGGTCCATATTCAGATATAGCTCCCATATATATCATATAACTTGTTGTGATTCCTACTGTTCTCATCTAAATACTATACTATTTTTTTGTGTTTTTCGGTGTTATTCTCTTTAGGTTTGAGTTATTTTGTGAGGTCACATGCTATCCATCTTGGAGGGTATATAAGATTCGGCATGGCCGAACTTAACGCTTTTACTTGTTTTTCATTGTATTCAGTAGTGTTTACAATTTCATCATGGAGAGATATACGCAAGAACAACGTTTATAAATTATTCAATTTTATTATCAAAATAATCGTTCTCCAATTGCAAAAATCTGGTCCATTTTTTTACGACCTTTAGCTCTCGTTAAGAGCTATATTTTTGCCATTGACCGATTCCCGATCCGAGGTACCGTTAAGGAGCTAGAGCAAAAATAAACTTTCCGTTCACATTTGAAAATGGTGCTAAGTCCATTTTTTTAAAAATCCAAAAAAACACTTTCCTGTCCTTTCCTTGACACCCATGAGCAATATTTTAGCTCTCGTTAAGAACTATATTTTTGCCATTGACCGATTGTTGCGAGAAAAGTTTGGAGATTCGATTAGTTCTAGAAATTGTGATATTGAATGGCCTCCAAGAAGTTGTGATTTAACACCATTAGACTATTTCTTATGGGGTTATTTGAAGTCAGTGATCTTTCGAAATAAACCAGACTCTCTTCAAGCTTTACAAGTCAGTATTGAACGTGCCATTCATGACATACGACTTGATTTAGTGGAAAAAGTTCTCGAAAATTGGGTTCATCGAATTCGTTCTTGCAGGCCATTTGAATGACGTTTTATTTAGAACTTAATTGTATCGATTGTACTTCACATTAAATAAAAAACTTTTGAATTTCCTTAACAATAAATAACCCAGCAAAATTTCTCATTACCAAATAATCTGACGAGTAAGCAAAGTTCGATAATGGTAAGTACTTATTATTTAGCCACTTTTCTCATTATTTTAACATGGCGATGTCATTGGAGGAAAGTACTTCCGAAAAGCATACAATAAAGTAGCATAATAAGTACTTATTTGTAGCTCGATTTTATGTACTTGAATAATGAATTACCAATAAGTTATAAAATAAGTAGTAGTTATGTAGAAATGGCCATTTAAAATAATTTGTTGCATTGTGTCGCGCATATTTCTCGAAACAAACAATTTCCTCATGCCAGATTCGAATTTCTGGTATTTTCATTCAAATCTGCACGTATTGTTTAAAAACATGTTGAAATATAAATAAATCTTGTACAATAACCTACATATAGCCAAAATTGCATTATATTAAAATTTGCCAAAATGATTTTGATAAAAAAATCACTTATTTCTGTTATTATTGGTAAGTCATTATTAATAAGCCGAAAGTAATGCAGCGAATAATGAGATGTCATTATTTGGTAATGCAGGGAATAATGACAGGCACTTACCAAGATTTTGCTGGGAAGTGTGTTTTTTTAGAGAAATCATATCACTCTTATTGGAAAACCCTGCATAAACTTCCATTTCATGAAGTTACCGATTGTATTTATGCTGCGACATTTTATTAATTTCGAATATAATCCTCCAATATTAATTTGTTGGGGGGACGCCTCTGAAATGGCCATATTCTTCTAGAAACCCAAGCAATCCCTGCCTCACACCCTCTTAATCCCTCAACAGCATTTTATTAAGTGTTCACCTATCGGTGTTTCATCGCATTACTACTAATTTGTATAGACCTTTGTACTTATGTATGTATACAGTGGAAATCTATCTATTTATAAGTATATACTCTTGTATATATACTCTATATACTCTATATACATAAATATGTATGCACCTATGTATTACATACTTTGCCAAGAATGCGTCTGTATCCCACTTCCAGTTCTGTCTGCCTTAAAATGTTCATTATTTGTATAACACTCGTTATGTTAATAATATTGTAACAGTGGCAGTGGCAGCAACTGTAGCAACAATAAAAATAACAGGAACTATGCAACGAGAACAATAGCAGCTACAACTACTACTAATAATAACACTATGCAACAACATTTTTGTCGAAGGGCTGTGCACAACATTTTCTGGTGTAATATGGAGTCCTAAAAACGAAAAAAAATTCAAATTTTTTTGTAAAAATTTTTCTTATATGTATATGGAAACTATGAGGGTTATACAAAGGTTTTTTTTAAAAAAAAACTTTCGTAAAAAATTTTCAACATTTATTTTTACAAAAAATGGCGCATTGTGTCCTCTTTAAAACAAAGTAAACTTTGCACAAATCGGTGCAGCCGTTCGAGAGCAATTACATATTTCGTAAAACACAAAAACTCTTTTTTTTAATTTGTTCAAAAATTAAAATGCCTAGCAAATATTTCAAAAAAAATTTAAAAAAAAAGTTGATAGCGAGATTTTATTTTACATATTTGTAACTGCTTATAAACATTTTAGCCAAAAATAAAATACATAGGTCGTCGATATTAAATATTCTGACCCAGTACCCATATTACATCAAAAAATGGGCCCTTTTGGTAATTCCCAAACAAAATAGACTAACCAGCAATTTCACAACCTCTAACTCACAGTTAAAAAATAAAAATTGCATACAATTTGACAACTATAACTGTAGGTTAGCTCTAACTGTAGGATAACCGGAGATTGTAGAATTTGCGAAAAATAAATAGTAGGAAACATTTTTTTTGGAATGTTACAATATGTTTCATAATTCATACGTTTATCGATAGACTGTTTGCAAATAGGCATTGTTTTCTTCGTTAGGCGCCAGCTTTCAAAAATTATTTTTGCGATTTATTTCTCAAGTTTTCTTCGTGCCAGCAAAAATTATTTTTTTTTTGAAAAAATCAAATTTTTTCTAATTGTTTTATCGACAGTTACTAAACTTCCGTTTCTACGTGAAGTTGCTGTTTTCAGCATTTCTCATAATTTCCTTTAATTTAAATGGTATCCCAGCTTTAGCGAGCTCATACTTAAAAAATAGGGTCCAAATACTAAAGGTAAAAAAACTTTACCATAAAACAAAATTTTGTTTTGGTGTCATAAAATAGTATGCCTCAATCTACACAAAAAAAGCTTTTAGGTCTCGGACACAAAAAACATTTTTTGTTGCATAGTGTGATTATTATAACAATATTCATCTAGAATTTCTTCGAAAATTACCTGCATCAATAATGAGCTCTGTAAGTGCTACACATTGGCCAGCAGCAACCCACACACCCAAAAGGACGAGGATCGTATAATAAGTGGAAACGAATGATTTAGTAATGAATAACTATCTTACTGAATTTGTTTGCGAAGGAGTGACGTAAGACCCTAAGTATGTTCCTTTGTAGAACCCTCAGTTTCCATATATATATACTTGATGTGATTATTTTTGATTTAAAATAGCAGAAGTAACGAATACTTCTCGTTTGTTTGATTTCAGCCTTACCTGATAAGAACTGCGTCTCGAAACGAATATTCACAAGTGAACCTAGCAATGCAGTCAAATAATTTTATATTCCATACCATTTTAAATGGTTTAAAACTAGAAGAACATTTATTGGAATTTTTAAAATTTAAATAGTCGAGGGCATGAATTCGTCTTGGTGATGAATGGGATTCGTCGTGGCGACGAATGGAATTCGTCGTGTTGATGAATGGAGTTCAGCATGGTGATGAATCGAGTTAGTCGTGGTGATGAATGCTATTTGTCGTGATGATGAATGGGGTTCGTCGTGGTGATGAATGGATCATCCTGAGGACGAAAGTTTTTGGAAACAGAAATTCGTCATGGAGACGAACAAATTCATCAAGAGTATTCCGTTCGTTAGCTGACTTTTGACGAAAAATTATCGTGATGATGATGATGGAGCATTTTACACCAAAAGTTAACAGCTTATATCTTTAATACGAGTGCATATAAACACTTGAAATTTTGTACAGTGAAATGCTTTTATAGTACCAAGAGTCCAGAGAAAAGTAACCGTTATTCATCAAATTTAAATTGATAATAATTTAAAAAAAACAAACAGATTTACTAATATTTTTTGAGACTCAAGGTGAGTGGATTCATTAGTCGGTTTACCCGACTGAACTTTCTTACTTGTCTCAATATTTAATAGGTAATAAGTAAAATAAACGCAAATTTGATTATATTTTAGTGTAAAACTAGCTGATCCCACCAGATGTTGTCCTGCCCGTTCTGTTTGAGATATATTTTGGTTATTCATTGATATTTCATTCAAAATTCATACATTCCGAGTTTCAGGAAAAAATCACCATAGAAATGTATATTGGACATAAGTCCACTACAGCAAATCAGACGGTTAGAATCATACATACAAACTATAATCAAGACCAACCACATATACATTACAAATTTCAGTTAAATCGCTCTGGAAATGCGGATTTTGCAAATAACTTGACTACGCCGCCATTTATCGCGGTTAAAATAATTCTAAAACACAGAAGACCCCGAACTGAACCAAATGTGCAATTTTTAGCCTATTCGCTCTAAGGGTTTCGGAGATCATGCGTTACTAACAAACGTACAAAGGATTTTTTATATAAAGATATTGTTTTTCTTAGAAAATACATTTTTAAATTGGTAAGGGAGGTACCAAAAGGGAGTGGCAATAACGCCCACTTTTCACGGTGCTGTAGGTGATATAAAATAATTACACTGCACAAAATTTCACGTATTTTTATTGAAAAATATCCATTTGTATGGGAGGTACCAAAAGGAGCCTGGCAACATATACCATGCGTGGAATTGTGAATGATTCTGGTAAGTAGTACAGAAGTTATTAAAGAATCAACATGTCATTAAATTTTTGTGGGGGAGATCCTCGAAGAAGTTAACCAGCATGGAACATCTTTGATCTTAGCCAGAGATAAAAAAATGTTAACACATACCAACTTTGAAGTCAATTGGTTACTCCTATCGACAGTTATCGTAGTCATAATTCAGACAGACAGACCGATGGATGAACTGTGCTGAAATGACTTGATATGGCCCAAAACGGATTTCCGTCAAATATTCGTTGCATCTCTTATCTCACTCCTTCAATGTGCCACAAAACTTTCACAACTGTTTACGAAAAACTCAAAACGTTTTTGATTATTTATTTACATATCGCTTTGACATTTTCGGTAGTGATGTAGAATTTCATACTATTTAATCGAAAGCATTTTTTTTCAAAAAACTAAGTTTAATTTTTCTATTAACCTCAATTTTTCGGGATTTTGCCCCTCTGTGCGGCGGAGTCAGTGGTCAAAATGTCTTAAAAACGATGATAGGCAGATAAGTGTCAACGGTTTAAAATTGGAATTAAAAAAAAAAAAACAAAAATGTATTGGTATGAGAATTTTAGTATGTTGACTTATTTCGGCAAAATGGGGGTTTGGTTAGAAGTTCTTGTTACATTCAGTTTACTACTTTCATAAGTATATCAGCTGATTTAAGTTAAAGACATACATTATTGCTATTGAATTCTGAAGATGATAGAGTGGTGTCATGGAAACTACAGTCAATTCTACCATTCAACTAAAACTCTCTTCCAATTTTTGTATTTGTTTCTATTACTTTTTTGCAATAGACAGAAAGTAACTGAAACATATGGTCTTAAGCCGAATAAATACTGACTGAATAAAAAAAATGATCATAAATTTTTTTTAATTTTTTTTCGTGTTTATGGTACCAAATTACACCAGAAAATGTTATGCAACTTGTATTGTAATTTCTCAAAACCGATTAATAACCACTTTATTATTATTACTCTTTCTTTTATTTTAACTTATATATATTTCCTTTTTGTTTTTCTTTTTAGGTGAGTACTTTTCTATTATTTCCCAAACGATTTAGTGCTGATAATGGTGAGTGAGAATTAGTAATAATATTTGTTATTCCGGAAGCAAGCATTAGTGCGGTATAAAAGCAGACAAATTGAGAAATTCGAAACGTAGTACTCGTAGCTGAGAAGAGCTGATTTGTGACCTCCGGAAACAACTATGCAAGATATTTTGTTACTGGTTCAATTTCCTAAGATGACTCAAGTTTCATAGCACAACCGGAAAGAAATATATTTTTAAAAAGAAACTATTCGTCATTATCGCGAATTAATTTCCACTTGGAATTTGGTACCCTTTCCCTAAGTTTCGATCACCAATTAGTTTGTCTTATATTTTAGGTTTAGGTTTAGCGTAGGGTGGCAGCCAGCTTTGTCAGCTCACATAGACCAATGTAGGTCCCCAGTGATACCGCGGGCTCAGATGCCCCTCATTCAAACCCACCTGTTTGCTAAACCAAGTTATCAATAGTACGAATATCGGTACCGGATAGATCTGTCAGACTTCCTAGAAAGGCTGACGCCTTTCTAGACCTGTCAGACGTCGTTTACGTAATGTGTTACCGTAGGTTAGGTTAAGTGTGACAGCCTCTAAAAAAGACTCCGTTAGACTATACAGTCCATTCTGTTACCACAGCGATGTAAGGAAAAATATAAGTTATAGCACCTTTCGTTAATCAATTTGACTGCTTTAAAAATTAATTACACTGTCTCTCAAACGGAGCTTACAGGTCGCTAGAGACATGCCCACATGTTACAGTTCCCCTGGAGCGTGTAAGATAGTTCCTAGTATTGCATGTTCATCTGCCTTGCAGTTCCCTGGTATGCACTTGTGGCCTGGCACCCATATCAAGTGAATGTTGAACTGTTCAGCCATCTCGTTAAGAGATCTGTGATAGTCGAGGGCAGTTTTTGAATTCAGGAATATAGTTTCCAGGGACTTGATATCAGCCTGACTATCAGAGAAAATATTTATACTGACTTTGGTCGGCATATTAATTTATAAGTACAGTCATTCCGCTACCTAATATTTCTGCCTGTTAAACACTACAGTGATCAGGCAGACTTTTTGCAAGTGATAACTCAAGTGCCTCAGAAAATATACCAAAGCCCACTTGGTTATTGACTTTGGAATCGTCTGTATAGAAGTTAACGAATCTCCTATGTACTGGGATACGACCATTCCATTCTGATCTATCAGGCATAAGAGTGAAATACTTCTTGTCAAAGAGTGGTTCAGTCATAGTATAGTCAACAGTGCCCGGAAGGTCAGGGACCGTAGCAAAGCAGCTACTCAATGCTTCTTCTTCCTCAACACCGCAGCTCCGGCAGAAGTTATTGGACATAATACTCTTTGGCGTGTTCGCCGATCAGGCAGTGTCCCATCAGAACTGACACTAACGTAGTATTTTTTCCTCTCTAGTGCGAGGAGACATTTTGAGCTTCTCATTTCATACCTTGGCCAGATTTGTCTGGCTACCCTACAGGCGCCGATTTCTGACCATCTTTCATTGAACTGTCTGATATCCTCGTGCCATAGCCATAGCTTCTATGTGGGCACTGGCGCAACAATATATGCAAATTCTGCGGGAATTTTTAATGCCTCTTTTCCAGCAAGTTCACCAATTTTGCAGTTCCCCGGAATATCCCTATGCCCAAGTGCCAATATGAGGTATATGCCATCAGCCATATCGTTAAGAGATCTGCGGCAGTATAAGACTGTTTGTGAATTTAGCGTTGTGGCCTCCAGACAATTGATGGCAACCTGACTGTCCGAGTAAATGATAACGACAGTATTGGCCACCATGTTGCAACTCAGCCACTTAGCGACTTCCCTTATTGCCATTATTTCGGCTTGATAGGCATTACAGGTATCTGGTAGTCTGGAGCTATAGAGTTTTCCAATAAGAGTGATATGATTTCTTTGAAAAAACACACTTATTGTCAAGGAAATTCAAAAGTTTTTTATTTAATGTGAAGTACAAGCGATAGAATTAAGTTCTAAATAAAACGTACATCAAATGGCCTCCACGACTTCTTCTGCAGGAACGAATTCGATGAACCCAATTTTCGAGCAATTTTTCCACTAAATCAAGTCGTATGTCATGAATAGCACGTTCAATATTGGCTTGTAAAGCTTGAAGAGAGTCTGGTTTATTTCGAAAGACCAATGACTTCAAATAAAACCACAAGAAATAGGCTAATGGTGTTAAATCACAGCTTCTTGGAGGCCATTCAATATCACAATTTCTTGAAATAATCGAATCTCCAAACTTTTCTCGCAACAATTCTTGCTGTGTGGCACATAGTCACAATCGGTCAATGGCAAAATGATAGCTCTTAACGAGAGCTAAAATATTGCTCATGGGTGTCAAGGTCGTAGGTCGACTGGAAAGTGTTTTTTTGGATTTTAAAAAAATGGGCTTAGCATCATTTTCAAATGTGAACGGAAAGTTTATTTTTGCTCTAGCTCCTTAACGGTACGTCGGATCGGGAATCGGTGAATGGAAAAAAGATAGCTCGTAAGGAGAGCTAAAATATTGCTCATGGGCGTCAAGGTCGTAGGTCGACTGAAAAATGTTTTTTTTTTGGATTTTAAAAAAATTGACTTAGCGCACAAAAAGATGTAATTGGAGAACGATTATTTTAATAATAAAACTGAATAATTTGTAAACGTTATTCTTGCGTATATCTCTCCATGATGAAATTGTAAACACTACTGAATACAATGAAAAACAAATGACAGATCATGACATATTACAAATGGCCGAAACGTCACTTCAAAATCATATCATCTCTATTGGAAAACCCGTTATATCAAGACTGAATTATTTACAGTGCACTCTTTGTAGATGTGGAGATGTTTTTTTATTTCCTGGTGTTCTGCCAGCCCATTCCTCTCTGGCAGGTATCTTAGTTGTGAAGTTCCTCTCGAAGGTGTACACCGTTAGAATATAGTTTACTCGGTCTGTTACCATAGCATTACATTGTGATATCTTCATCTGGCAACATTGACAGATAGTTCAATCGTAATGCCGCTCTGGTGGCAACTTCTCTCGCCACAATATCAATGGGCCGTAGATGGAGTAGAACTTGTGGAGACTCATTCGCTGTAATCCTCAACATTTAGGCATAGGCGGGCAGTTCTCTGAAGATTTGATATTTTTTGAAATGGATAGTTGCCGTCCACCACACCACAATGCCGTACAACTGTATTGGGCAAACTACTGCTACATTATATCCAATGGATGCCTCAACGTGAACCTACAGCTGTCCTGCAGGAATAAAATGCGAGATTGGCTTTCCTTACACGTTCCAGTATATTAAGTCTGAATAAAAATGGGTTCACATGTGGGACCTTATTCTTCCTAGTAAAGCTAACCAATTCTGTCTTGTTTGGGTTAATTCTCAAACCGCTGCTTCTTGACACATCTAGCCAGTTTGTTCCGATCCACCTGTAGGATGCCTCAAAAGATGTCGAGAAGTTTGCCAGTTACTGCGATGGCCACGTCATCCGCTTATGACACAAGATCTAACAGGATTACATTCACCGCTAGGTTCCAAATATTACTCCTCCTTGAGGTGGTTCCTCTGTATACAAACAATTTTAGAGTTGTGGACCCAAGACTTGCTGTTATGCGTCTTCTATTGAGCAGGCTTTGGATTAGTCTAATCAAGCTAAAGTTCACCCTTAGATATGACAGCGCCGCACACTGATAAAAAAACCGTTCGTCACCATGACGAATCCGTTTCGTCAATATATCTTCGTACTGGTGACGAAAAGTTTCGTACATGCGATGTTTTTGTACGTCAATAGAACGAACACGATCATCAACCTATGTTTTTGGTGATTTCGAAATTCGTCGAGGGAACGATAAGGTTTCATTCCCACGACGAAATGATTTTATTGACCATTTTGCTGAAAATATGATAAAACGAGGCAATCAGTTTATAGTTTGTGCTTAATTGTTCTGTTCTACATGCGTTCTGATTACCTTAGGTAAATAATTTGTTGTAAAAGTTTAATTTAAAAAATCGAATAATGGTGGTGAATGGAGTTCGTCGTGGTAATGAATGGGATTCATCGTGATGATGAATGGAATTCGTCGTGGAGATGAATGGAATTCGTCGTGGAGATGAATGGAATTCGTCATGGTGATGAATGAGATTCGTCGTGGTGATGAATGGAGTTCGTCGTGGTAATGAACAGGATTCGTCGTGATGATGAATGGGATTCGTCGTGGTGATGAATTGTATTCGTCGTGGTGATGAATTGTGTTCGTCTGTTGGCAAATACATTACTCGATGAGATTATTTTTGATTTAAAATATGAGAAGTAATGAATACTTCCCGTTCGTTTCCTTTAAGCCTTACCTGATAAGAACTGCGTTTCGAACCGAATAATCACAACTGAACGTAGCAAAGCTTGATGAATGGGATTCATCGTGGTGATGAACATGATTCATCGTAGGAATGAATGGTGTTCATCGTGGTGATGACAGGGATTCATCGTGGTAATGAACTCGATTCATCGTAGGGATGAAATCTGAGGACGAAAGTTTTTGGAAACAGAGATTCGTCATGGTGACGAACATATTCATCGAAAAAATAATCGTGATGATGTACAAATTCGTCGTCATGACGAAGCTTTTTCTATCAGTGCAATTACCGCATCTGAGTGAATGTTGTTAAAAGCTCCTTCCATGTCAGGAAAGGCCATCATAGTGAATTACTTTTTTCCCCCTAAATTTACCACTTTATCATACGACCCTCTTTCAATAAATACTTTTGAACGGATACATTAATAAATTATACTTATGTGTGGACATTTATAGGAATATACATTCATTTGTACATAAGCTCATATATATATATATATATATATAGGTATATGTATGTAAGTGTACATAATATACTATATAGACATATGTAGGCAATATGCAATTACAATAAATGTATTACGTGGCTCTTCACCATATGCAGATTTTTCACATTTGCCCAGTAATTATTGATTTTTTTAATTTATTTCTTGTTACCCTTGCAAATAGTCGGCATTGTCGTCAGTTTCTAGTTACAAGTGACGTCGTCATTATATTTGACGGACGTCCATCGCCGATTACATTAGAATGCTTCGGAGTATCTATGTGGAAATGTAAATAACTTGTAGATATGAGTTCATACTATTGTAATTTCAATTGGTTGATAAAACTGTACACGTAATTTCGAAATCTCCGACATGACATTGATCATTGTCCGCCATCATTATCGATGTGTTATGTCATTAGTATTTGCATCAACAGAAATATATATTACACCGAAAAAAGTCTGTTGTATAAATCAAAGAAATATTCTTTATTAAACGTTTCTCATTCTTCTTTGTTTGTTAGAAACGCTTTGAGAATTTCCCTGAATGTAAGGAAAATTATGAAGAACATTTTATGAAATTCTATAGCTTCTTATTTTGAATTTTATGTTAGATACGTAAAATAGAATTGTTTGTCGGAATATTTATATGGACTTGAATGAACAATCTCTGACATTTACGTTTTAAAGATAGATAGAGAGTGGGCCATTTACAATTTAAAATTTTAATTAAATAAAAAAGTATTGATAATTTTTTTTTTAAATTTCTCGTTTTATTGGAAAGGTTCAACTTTGTCATTTAATAATGGAACACAATGACTACCACGACTGTCTCGGCAGTACGTCATCCGTTCAACCCAATTTGTCAATACATTTTCGATTGTGTTGGGTCGAATCTCTTCAATGGCAACTTTGATTTCATGTCAGAACGCTTCAATTGTCTCCTTAATGGTTCCCCACAGACAATAATGCAAAGGGGTGAAATCACAAGTCAAAGTTATCGGTTGTTCAAATTTAAAATTTTAAGTGGTTGGTAGCAGCAATAGTGGGTCCATTTGGAAGATTCAATTTTGTATCACTAAACAACATAAAGAAGGATTTTTTTTATGGTTTTGACGGTAATTCGCGAATTTGTTCGTGTTGCTCATTAGCTCTAATGCGATAATTTTGTTTATGAATGTCCGTCCGTCCTTCTGTAGATGTATTGTAATAAAATTGCAGGTCGTATTTATGGTCCGATTGTGATGAAATTTAGGACAGTGTTCTTTTTAGGCCCAAAGACGATCCCTACTGAAATTGGTGAAAATAGGTTCACATTTATATATGTATTGCGCCCAAATATAAGTTAGGTGAACAAGCAAAACAAGTCTAACTGCTATGTTTCTCACAAACAAACTCAACTAAAACCATATGTTCGAGACAAGTGTACCAACATAAAACAAATCGAATGCACGTAGCGAGTAGTTTTGGGCCATTTCAAGTCATTTGAGCAATGTCCGTCTGTCTGCCTGGTTTGTGCGTACGATAACTTTCGACAGGATTAACCGATTGACTTCAAATTTTGTCAGTGTCAATATTTTTTTTCTATCTCAGGCTAAGGTTAAGGGTGTACAATGTTGGTCCACTCCTTTGAGTACCTCCCCCATGAAGGGTCAAAATTTTGTAAAATATTATTTATGTCATAACTTCTATACTACTACTCATAATCTGTCACAGTTCCACACATAGTATTAGTTTCGTGGTCGCTATCATCTTGAGGAAAATGGGAGAAGTTGCCACGCTAATTTTGATACCTCCCATACAAATGTTCATGGCTTATAACTTTGCTTCCAGTCCATACAAATACTTAAAAGTTGTTTGTGGTGTAATGATTTTATTGTACCTACAATCTCGTAAAAAATGGGCGTTATTGCAAAGCCCCTTTTGGTACTTCTTACAAAAATGGACCATTTTGCACAAAAAGTTAACTGCTAATAGCTTTGATTCCTGCACAGACAAACACTTGACATAGTATATTTAACAAGTAAAAGCGTATATACCCACCACCATGGATTGTATTCAATTTTATTTCTGAAAAAATCTTTGGATATGGAGCAAATCACGAAAGGATCCTTTTTGTATAAGTAAATTATTAAAAAAAAAGAACGCTGCAATTTTTAGTCAAATTTTAGAACTCAAATTCTTTAGCCAAAATCTGAAAAATATGGTATTTCTGGCTTAAATTAGTATATTTGGGGGCTACCCCTACACGCGGACTACAACAATATAAAATGTTATTGAAATGAATTCTTGCCAAAATAGAACACAAACTTCAAAGTTTCAACTAAATTTCTTAGAAAATTTGGTGTTTATGGCTTAAATAAACCTTTTTGGGAGCGACATCTGTAGGTGGGCTATAACAAAATATGAACTGATTTAAAATTTTTTACTGCGATGAATTCTTGTCTTAATTAAATACAAACTGCAAAGATTCAGTTAAAATGCTTCGAAAATGTGGTATTTATGGGTTAAATATGTATATTTTGGAGCGACCTCTGTAACAAAATATGAACCTATTTGTAAACTTTTTTGTGATGAGTTCTTGTCACAATAAAATACAAACAGCAAAGTTTCAGTTAAATTGCATTAGAAATTTGGTATCTATGGCTAAAAACCCGTATTATGTAGCGACCTCTATAGGGAAGCTATATGAAAACATGCACCGATACGGCCCATTTCCTAAACAACCTGCAACTATAAGAAATATTTCTACCAAATTTGATCAACCTAGCTCTATTATTACGGACTGTAGCGTGATTTCAACAGACAGACGGACATGGCTAAATCGTCTTAGAATTTCACGACGATCAAGAATACCCGATTCTGTGTCGGAAATTTTTGATATATATGGTGTCGCATATATATACTTTATGGTGTTCGTATACCCCCATCCTATGGTGGAGGCTATAAAAATGGACGTTATTGTCACGCCCCTTTTGGTACCTCCCAAACAAAATAGCCAAAATTAAAAATATGAAACATAATTTTCTGAATTTCCCTAATTTTACAATATGGGTCATAATTTATATATTTATCCATAGGCTTTTAGCAAATAGGAACTGTTTTCTTCCTTAGTAGTCTGACTTTCAAACAATGGAACAAAAAAAATATTTAGCGATTTTTGTTTTCTATTTTTCGTGTTTTTTTTTGTTGAGCCATAAAATATGAAATAATTCTAATAGTTTAACGACAGTTACTAAACTTCTGTTTTCACGTGGAAGTGCCATGATGAAAATTTGTACGAATTGTAATTCTTAATTTTTCTATATACATATGTTGCAGCAAAATCGGACTAGTCGTTCTCGAGTTATGTCAAACAAAATATGTACCCCTAAACATGACAAATTGACCTATATGATACTTACTAATTGTCGACATATCACGATTCCTAGACGGGACCCGAAACGATGGGATACTTATAATTGTTTTTGACCGATATAACATTTCCCGGTAGTCTGAACCCCCGTCAATCACTGACCCCTTCCATTTGTCGTGCTGTGTCATTAATTACTTATTTTCGACTCACCTTCGAGGTATATATTTTGCCATATACATTTGCTACGGGCCAAAGGTGTGACACATCGAAGGAGTGACCTAAGACCCTAAGTGTGTTTGGCGGAAATTCGATTTGCGTGATTTTAAGTCATTTGAGCAATGTCCGTCCATCTGTCCGTCCGTTCGTTGGTACCATTATGTACGAAAAGTTAAGTTATCACATTTAGTGCCTCCCATACAAAAAGAGCCAAGACATACCAAAACTAAAAAGCTCATTATTTTAGTACGTACAATATAACAAGTGTATATAAGGGATTCCACTACAAATCGACGGTTTCAAAACAGTTTTGATTTTTCCCATATTTTTTATATTTTTTTAGTACACCTGAAGAAACGCTTTGTGGAATTTTTTGAGATTTTTCCGATAACTCGTTCAGAAGTTATCGACATTTAAAAAATGATATATTAAAAAACCGTTGAATTGCCATAAAAGTGTATTGTGGGCACCTATAGTGATATTTTACAAGGAATCTTTTTGTCGAATACAACACCAAAAAAATTCATCGATTTCTACTACTTTTGATATATAGTTATCTTTGTAGGGAGATTATCAAGGGTAAGGGGGATCAGCGTGGGTAGCGGGTGTTTTGGAAAAATACTTCCTGAAGTGTCTCCTTTATTTTGTTCTTTGACGCGGAACAGCTATTCCTAAGCCTTGAAGTCGCAAGCACTGTGGCATGCAGATTTTTTTTTAAATTTTTTAAAAATTTACAAAAAAAATTTTCAGATCAGACCATAACTTAAGAAGTTATGACAAAAATAATTTCTCAACAAGTTTTCAGAAAAATCTCAGAAAAGCGTTTCTTCAGGTGTACTAAAAAATAAAAAAATAAAAAACGAAATTTTTTGAAACCTTCGAATTGTCGTGGAAATCCCCATATATACAATGCTCACAATGTAATATGGAATAATAAACAAATTGCAAAAACAAATGAGATATTAAATTTTGGTATGATTTGGCCATTTTGTGTGGGAGGTACAAAAAGGGGCGTGGTGATAACGGCCATTTTTTACAGGACCATAGGTACTTCAATAGCGTTACACTGTGCAAACTGTTGTTGCATTTTCGCCGTAACGCTGTAAGCTCTTAACTTTTTGTGCAATATGGTACCTTTGTGTGGGAGGTATAAATTGAGGGGTACCAATAACGTCCACTTTTCACAGGGCTATAGGCACTATAAAAGCATTACACCGTACAAAATTTCAAGTATTTTTATACACTGGTATTAATGTTATAAGCTGTTAACTTTTGGTGCAAAATGGTGCGTTTGTGTGGGAGGTACCAAAAGGTGCGTAGCAACTTCGCCTATTTTTCTCGAGTTGATAGCGACTAATAAACTAATACTATGTGTGGAATTTTAGAAGATTCGAATAAGTAGTATAGCAGTTATTAAAGATTAAATATTTCACAAGATGTTAACCCTTTGTTAAAATGGCCCAAAACGGATTTCCGCCGAACATACTTGGGGACTTAGGTCACTCCTTCTATGTGTTACACTTTTTTTCGTAGCAAATGATATATACCCTCGTCACACTAAAGTGAGGGTATAAATAGAGGTTGAGCCACATACAAATGTAATGGGGATGGGACAAAGATGTCATTAGACCAAAATTTCAAAATTCAACACACTCCTACGCGGCGGACTGTCCTTAACCGACCTCGTTGAAATGTTGTGTCATAACTACTAGCCAATAGGATTAAACTTGGTGCAAGTTTCATTCCGATCAGAAGACATCGCTTTTCAAAATTTACTCACTTGACATGAGAGATGAGTTGGAAAAATAGGGAAACATACAGGGTCTCCCATATTCGACGGACCCATCTGGCAACGCCATAACTTTTGACAGAGATGTCAGATCGCTTAATGACATACAGCGTTTGAAGCGTCAGTCCAAGCTGATTTTTACCATGGAACAATACACGCCACGCGAGCGCTCTGAAATAGTTGAAATTTACATTCAACAGAAGAAGTCAAGTCAACGTGCTTTTAAAATATTAAAAAATGTGAGAAGTGCGCCTTCTAAGAACACCATTAAGCGTTTATACGAAAAATTTTCGACTGGTGAGGCTCTTTCTAATCCGAAGAGGCCAAATAAAAGTCGACCAAGGCGATTGGCCGAGAATATCGCTGCCGTACGAGCCAGTGTTGAGAGGTCCCCAAGAACATCCCAAAAACGCCGTTCTCAGCAGTTGGGCATGGCTCGGTCCACTTTACAACGGATTATTCGCGTTGATTTGCATTTGTTCCCGTACAAAATTCAATTGACGCAAAGATTGTTGCCTGCGGACAAGCCTCGTCGATTGGAATGGGCCCAACGAGTCCGTGGGTCCGTCGAATATGGGCAACCCTGTACATACATTTGTATGAAAACGACCACCGAGGCCACCCGCCGACATTGTTTGTAAGAGTCCTTTTTTGCCATAGGAATAATGCGACTATAAGTTCCGGGAGCTACACCATTTTCAATTGTAATTAGAAAAAAATCAATTGAATTTCGAAGATTCCATTTGAAATTCGTAAAACATCAATTGAAATTCGAATATTTCATTTGAAATTCGAAAAAGGTCAATTGAAATTCGAAAAAGGTCAATTGAAATTCGAAAAACATCAATTGTAATTCGAAACACATCACTTGATATTCGAAATACATCAATTATAATTCGAAACACATCAATTGAAATTCGAAACACAACAATTGAAATTCGAAAAACATCAATTGAAATTCGAAACACATCAATTGAAATTCGTAATGCATCAATTGTAATTCGAACTTTTCCATTTGAAATTCGTAATACGTCAATTGAAATTCGAATTTTTCGATTTGAAATTCGTAATACACCAATTGAAATTCGTAGCTTTCTATTTGAAATTCGAAAAATGTAAACAAAATCAATGCTGTATATTATTTGAGGTAGCACTTAAAGGATAACATTTTTGTTTGAAACCTTTAATATTACAATATTTAACAATATTCAATAAATATTCAACCTATTTTGAATAAATATTCATAAAATATAAGTATGTAGATGTTAAGATTTAGTCAGCAAAAAATATTGAAATATATTCTACCTAATCCAATGTACAGATTTGTTTACATTTTCGAATTTCAATTGATGTATTTCGAATATCAATTGATGTTTTTCGAATTTCAATTGGTGTATTACGAATTTCAAATGGAAAAATTCGAATTTCAATTGATGTATTTCGAATTTCAATTGATGTATTTCGAACTCCAATTGATGTTTTTCGAATTTCAATTGATGTGTTTCGAAATTCAATTGATTTTTTTCGAATTTCAATTGATGTGTGTGCATTTCAATCGATTTTTTTCGAATTTCAATTGATGTTTTTCGAATTTAAAATGGAATCTTCGAATTTCAATTGACCTTTTACGAATTTCAAATGGAATCTTCGAATTTCAATTGATCTTATTCGAAATTGAATTGATTTTTTTTTCGAATTACAGTTGAAAATGGTGTAGTTTTGTAAAGTCGGTTAGAAGTAACACTTTAATTCTAACCGATTAGATGCACCTATTATTATGGGCAGGTATGTAAGAATATCGTGGCATATGCGGACAGAAAGAAGATCGTGTTTTTATATGATCGTGGTTGACAACGCGAAATGATTACAGTTGTCAGCGTCATTTTTCCCTGTGTACTTAACAGTGACAATATACGACTTTCAAGTTATTCACACACGTTGTCAACTTTTTAACGACAAATTTCCCTGATTGCACACACAATAAGGGATCGCAGTAATTGGATCGTTTACAATTATATGAACGCTTTTTTATGGTGGCTTAAATGGGCTCTACCAAAATTTGCTTAAAGATGAATAGGATCAATAAATTGTTCACGACGTTCTGAATTTATGAAAAAAATTGAGAAGATTTTCTTTTTATTGCAGTTGCAAATCTTTGCTATGAATTACAAATCTTTGCTATGAACTGTTCAAGTGGCCCTTTTTAGACTTTTCTTAGATAGAATTTTCTTCTCTTCTACCCGCAAACATACTACTATTTTTTCATTTCACTTGGAAAAATCAATAGTGGATGTGGTCGCACGGAAGGATGCAGCTGAACATATATATACATACATATATGCGTGTGTTAGCGAAAATTCGCAAACAACAAAAAAACGTAAATAAATCAAACTGAGCTCTACAAAGATGAAATGGCGGCAGGACCGACCTACCAAATACCAAAATGGAAATCTGTATACATATCTAATGTTAATTTGCACGTATGTGCATATGTACAAATGAATATACAGATTCTTATGTATTCGAGGATACACTCGTACATATATGCATACATAAGTATGTATGTATATAGCTATATTTGTACGTGGCATATAACCAGCTACGAACCTCTTTCTCAAACAGCATTTGGTCGCTGATTCTGTTGCCAACTGCAACACATCCCCACTAACAACGAATATGTTTGGATGTATGTATATATATATATATATATATATGAGGTTCTGCTTCATATGTGTGTAATCTTAACAGACCAACAAATAACCTGAATACAAACTTATGTACATATTCAAACGCGTATAAATTTACATACATATAGCTCCACATGTATGCGGATTATGTACATACATATGTATGTGAAAACGTTGAAATCATTTTACACGTTTCCATCAACGCACGAATACATAATTTTCTCGAAATAGAAAGAAATTCTATCATCACCGCCCTCATTTTAGGTCCGAATCCCCGATGCGAGCTGAGAGGTAAGGCCACTTAGACCAACACCAGCACCGATTCCTCCATCATTATCGTCATTATCATCACTGTCATGGTCATTATCATCAGTATCAGTATCAGTATTTATCAGTACCTGCCTCCTCCTCATTATCATTATCCTTTGCATCACATTCCCATTCGCATAACAAGAACAACAATAATGACATCGGTTAAGTTGAATTGTTGCCAGAGAACAGCACATGGTCTGAAGGCACAGTGGCCCCCAAAGGCATTAAATAGAAATATAAATACATCCTTAACATCCATCATCAGATAATGGTTTTCCCATTCTGGTTTGAGTCACACAGTGCAAATTGTTAACGAGGCTCAAAATTCCTTTTGTGGTTTAACGCGTGATTTTCATATTCTAGCGACACACTTGTCGAAAATGTGGCCAAGTTTGGAAATCTACATAAAATTGGTGTAATTTTGAGACGCGTGGCAACGCTATTCTTTTTTCGAAAACAATTCCCAGACATTTTCCTTAAATGTTATAGTTTCTTTCCTTAATTTCCTCTATATTTCCAAAATACTACATGTACCGGGTTTTCCATTAAGGACATAACAATTTTATATAAAGGGTGGTTAAATTGTAAGGGCCGATGTTGAATTTGAACCACATCTAAACTTAAAGTTTTTTTCTGCATTTCATTTAACATTTCTCAATTTCAAACTAAATCAATTTGAACCATTGAAAGATACACAGTCGAGCAACGCGTTAAAGTTTTTAAGCCTTTTACGAAAATGGGCGTTGAAATCAAAATGCATTTCGTGCACTTCGTGATGTTTTTTTGATCAGCATTATCGACCAAATGTGTCCACAATCAGGAGAATTGGGTCTGTAGGATATGTGAAAACACCTGTGCATGCTCGCCCAGTTCGTTTGGTGCGGCTTATGTGCTTTCGACGTCATCGGGCCATACTTCTTCGAAATGAGGCGGGTCAGGCAGTTACAGTGAATGGTGTTCGCTATCGTGAGATGATAACGAACTTTTTATGGCCCGAATTGGAAGATATGCATGTGGACAATATGTGGTTTCAACAGGACGGTGCCACTTGCCACACAGCTAACGAAACAATGGCTCTTTTGCGCAACAAATTCAATGGCCGTGTTATCTCACGTCGTGGCAATGTCGGACTTCTTTCTTTGGGGTTATTTGAAATAAAAGGTGTACGTCGATAAGCCAGCAACAATTCAAGAGCTAAAGATGAGATAATTCGGCACATTAACGGCATAGAACCTCAATTATGCCTCAGCGTCATCAAAAATTTGGACCATCGGATGGAGACCGATATTTTGTTCCATACATAATTGAACCATACCAATATTATCATAATAAAATGAAATGACAATAATTTCCTAAATAATTTGTGTTTTATTCCAAATCAATATCGACCCTTAAAATTTAACCATCCATTTATAAAACGTAGAATATTTAAGATGTAGAATTCAAATATATTCCAGGTGTAGTGCAAATGTTACATTTTAGGAATGAAATTCGATTTCGGTCATATGACCACCACGAGCCCGTCTACAGCGATCTATTCTTTGGACGCAATTTTCCACCACTCTTGCACACATTTCGACCAGAAAGTTGGCAATTTCGCTGGGATGTTGTCTCTGAGCTCGTCTAAAGTTGTTGGCGTAGACCCATGACTTGATGTAAAGACCACTGACCATAACAAGAAATCCAATGGTGTTAAATGGCATGAACGATTTGGCCATTCGAACGGACCATTTCTCGAGATTACACGTTCACCGAATTTGCCTTTCAGTAAATCGATTGTAACGCGTGCTGTGTGGCTACTGGCACTGTCTTGTTGAAACCACATATCGGCGATGTCAAGTTCATTCAATTCTGGCCAAAAATTATTTGCTAACATGGCACAATAGCGCTCTCCATTGACGTTAACTGACGATTGTTTTCATCGACGAAAAAATACGGCCCAATCACACCTCCGGCATGAAAACCGCACCACACAGTAATTTTTTGCGGATGCAATTGTGTCTCTTGAAGCACCTGTGGGTTTGTTGTTGTCCAATGACGCCTATTTTGTTTATTGACAAAACCACTAAGCCAGAAATGAGCTTCATCGATTCATCGGCCGAAAATTGGAGTAAGCGCTCTTAAAGCTGCGACCACCGACTCAGAAATGGCCATACAAAATGGCCAAATCAAAATTGAATGGCCCAAAACGTTAATACCAGTACATATAAACACTTACAAATCGGTACAATGAAATGTCTTTGAAGTAAAGGGTTTTCCAACGCCATTTTTTGAGATAAATGATCGGATGTTTATTTCATAATAAAGAGGAAGGTATGTCGTTAATAATGAAAAAAAACATCAACCAAATGGCCACCACGACCACGCTTTCCTTTTCATGAAATTTTCCATAACCAAATCGCAAAGTGGCTGCCCAATGCCCTCTATAGACCTTATCTTTCACGTAGCCCCAAAGGAAGAAGTCGCAAGGTGTTAAATCACAAGATCTCGGTGGCCAATTGTGATCACCTCTTCGAGAGATAACACGGTCCGGAAACTTTTCCCGTAACAGAGCAATGGTTTCGTTGCTTGTGTGGCACGTAGCGCCGTCTTGTTGAAAGTAAATGTTGTTCAGATCAATACCATCCAACTCCGACCATAAAAAATCATTAATCATCTCTCGATAGCGCAATCCATTCACCGTAACTGTTGCTCCGACTTCATTTTCGAAAAAGTAAGGTCCAATGACCCCGCCGGACCATAAAACGCAACAAACAGTCACACGTTGAGGATGGAGAGGCTTCTCAACAATAACTCTTGGGTTTTCCGAGCCCCATATGCGACAATTTTGCTTGTTGACGTAGCCACCGAGGTGGAAATGGGCCTCATCAGTCAAGATGATTTTTCGAATTTTAATGAATTCAGTGCGTTGTTGAATCGTGTATATTTCCATTTTTAGTAATGGCGTAGTTTCTACTAGTCAAATGTCAAAGAATAAAAGCTTCAAAAGTGACATATACCGAAATACAGGGTGTTTCAAAATAACACCTTTTGTTGGAAAACCCTGTATATACTATTCAGCGCAAAATAGGCTTATTCTTCAAGCTACTTATGGTACCCCCTCCCATAACTTCTACAGCAATCATCTAAATCTCTTCACATTTTGTATTTTAAACATTTCTAATGTCTATAGGTCATAATTTTCAATTTTTGAGAACACTTTGAAGTGAAAAACTCGATTTTTGCTGGAAAAATCGTCTAATTGGTTATTGTAACATAGAAACTAATTTGAAAAAACCCCAATGCGACACCTCGTATATTATGTATAAAAACAGTGTTCAAAATTTCAAAAGGACCGATGCAGCAGTTTTTTATTTATGAGGGGCACCGTCTTTGAAAACGTGGGTTGTGAGAAAAACGCTTTAAAGTGTTTGCTTAAACTGCTGTATCTTCGTTAGTTTTGCTCCGATTTATCTTAACATTCTTGTAAGGATCTCCGTTCAGAATATCAAATAAAAAAATAGCAACAAAATTATAAACTTTACTACACCCAGGAAAATAATTGGTTGGAATTCGATTGTAACAATAAAAATATAGTACTAGCAACAAAAGCAACGGTCTGTCGGTTGTATTTATATATAATTAGTTGAAAAACAATAATAACATGGATACGATCAAATGAAAATGCTTGCAACTAAATCGATGGTTGTATCAATCGAATTAAGTTAGTTTTTTTCATTGACACTCGGTTAGTTGTGGTAACCAATTTTAAATTTTCATTATAGTACCATATGATAGATTTTTGATTGTGACAACCAATGTTTTATACTTGACAACAGAAATTGTATCAATAGACCAAAAATTATTACTGCAACGAATAATTGGTTACTACAACAGAAAAAATATTTATAAATAATCATTTGTTGGTTATAACAATCATTTCCCAAATTTAGAATAGTTAAATAGTTAAATTTTGGGAAATACAACCGAAAGATTGTTTGCTGTTCTTTTGCTGATACATGACAAACAAAAAATAAAATTGCTCGACATAAAAAATCTTCAACATTTTTTTCAAGAACGGTATAGGTAACCAAAAATAGTCTCGTGTGGATAATAATGTGTGGAATGCAGAATATGTTGTGCAAAATGTTTTACATAAATAAAAAATAAAAGCAACAATCATGAAATTGAAAGCACAGGGTTAAGCGATATTTGCATAAAAGTTTTGTGTTTTTTTTTCGTTTACTAAAATGTGTGTCAAATACATATTTCCACATCTCATAAAAGTGATGAATTTGTAATATGGAATTTTGTTATGAATTGTTTGGTTTTTTGTTCAATAAATAAAATAAAAATTAATGAAAACAGTTTTTAATTAATTGTCGGTAGTATGTATATGACTGACAAAGTGTCAGAACAACTAATTTTTTAAAACAGTTGGTTGTGGCAACTACAACAGATAATCTAAGCCACCATTTTCGTAGTTGGCGCAACCAAATATGGTTGTTGTCTACATGGAATCAGAAGTATACCACAACCAAAATATTGGTTGTCCTGATGGAATCGCATGATAGTAGACAGAACTAACAAAATTTGGTTGGCAAATAATTCGGTTGAGGCAACCAAACTGTATTCTGTATGTACCTAAATATGTTTTTCCATATTTAACCAAAAGAATGGTCGAAAGTGAACAGGGTTGATTCTGTGGTCACACTTCTCAATTAAATTTTCGGCATTTAATTTATTTTGCATTTTAGATGATTTTCTTCTCAATTGTTATTTTAGATATGTAATTGATTATTTAATTAAGTAAAATTGTACAGATAGCTAGTAGTAACATATAGTTCTAGGAATTTAACACATTCAAAAACTCCATTCGCTGAAATTCTCCCACTGTGCCATATGTTGTTGCTTTCAATCTGTGTCGTTTTAGACATTTGTCCTGCAGGGGCTCATTATAACATTAGTTTTCATTATTTCATATTACAATATAGATGTTCATCTCGTGTATGTACATATATGTACCTAAATATCGAATAATGCCACCAATACACACAATAATAAACCACAAACATTATACGTAATATACATAGGCTCGAAGCCCACGGCATCTGCTTGCTCCCTACAGCCGAACATGGGAAATACTCTCTTCCATGTTCACCTCAAGTTGCGGCTGTGGTCATCCTACATTTTGATTCTCTTATTTTTGTTGTTGGATTACTTAATATTTTGGCTAATACCACCTTCTTCCATTAGCGCGTGTGCCTCGCACACACGCACGTAGACCAATAAATGAACTGCGGACCATATCCAGAACAGCAGGTGCTGCGAAGTCTCTCTTTGGTTATACATTCAAGTATCTTCAGGTTTCTTCACATGAATGTCCCGAACATTCGAGCAACGAAACCCATCTTATGCACCAATAACCAACCAACCAAACGAAGCCTCCAAACTCCCAACGAAAAGCACCGAATTGTGATGCACCACCACGGGACGATGGATGGACGGATGGCATGCGTGCATTTGTCGGCCTCGATTCGTGTTTAGTCGCAATTCTTTATATTTTGGGGATAGCTGCAGTTGCAACAGCAACATCGGTCGTCATTTGATTTTGTCCTTTGTGCTCAACCCGTCACTCATTCCCCTTTCTGCACTTACAATTAATTATATTTTTCACGGATGCTCACTGTTTGAGTAAGTTTGAGAGGATTTCTTTACCTATTTGTTGTAATCTCCTTCAACTACAGTGTTGGACAAAATTGTGTTAAATATGTGAATCTTACCTATTAAACAATAGCTTAGAAATTACTTGATTCCGCGTACCAAGGTATGTATATAGATTGTTCTAGGTTAGGTTAGGGTGACATCCGGAATTACCAGCTCTCCTAGACCAACTGAGGTCCCTAGTGCTACCACAGACCCAGTTGCCCCTCATCAGAACCAATCTGTTTGACACACATAGTTATCAATAATACGAACATCGGTACCGGCAAGTTATGATCAATGCGGGACAGTAACAAAGCAGGTGCTCAAATCTCTGCTCCTCCTCCTCAACTCCACAGTTTGCGCCGAAGTCATTGGACTTAATTCGCAACCTTCTGGCATGTTCGCGCATCAGAGAATCTCCCGTCAGAACTGACATTAACGTAGAGAGCATTTTCTTCTCTAGTGCGAGGAGATAGGTATTTTGACCTTCTCCGGTCTAGATATGAACGATTTGTCTAGCTACCCTACAGTTGCCTATTTCTGTCCATCTTTCGTTGGACTGTCTCTTGCCTAAGTCAAAGCTTGCATGTGGACAGAGGCGCACCATTATATGCAAATTCCTTGAGAATTTGTAATTTCGTCCCTTTCCTAGCAAATTCATCGGTTCTCCGGAACAAACCTTAGCCATCTCGTTGAGAGATCTGCCACAGACGAGGCTGTTTTTGAATTTAGGGATGTAGCCTCCAGAGAGTTAATGGCAGAATGGCAGTCAAACTAAATGACGACGCCAATGTTGTTCACTATGTTGCGACTAAGCAATTTGGCGACATTCCTTCTTGCCATTATTTCTTCAATTTGATGACTGTCAATTTCATTACAATTTTCGACAACAGCAAAATAATTAAATTTCTTACATTAATTTTTTTTACATTGTTTGGAGTGATCTTCACTCCTCTTATTTTCATAAATTGTATATTGTCGCTGTTGAAAGCAAGAATTCGATTTGTTTGATCCGGGGTTTAAACTCACATTGAAAATAAGATATAGCTTTGTTAAAAAAAACACAAAAGTAGGTATCTACTGGAATTGAATTAAATAAAATAAAACAGTGGGACAAGACGGGTTAATTATGGAGCATGGAGAAAATGTGGAACAATCTGCCAAAATTGGAACTTAAACATGAGATATGAAGATTTTTTTGGTTTTAGGAGCACAGTGGTCAAAAACGGTTAAACCATGCACAGTGAAGAAAATCTTATTAAATATGGTATAGTCGGGGAAAAAGGGTTAAGTATTCTAGCGTGGATACACATTTTAAATACGGTACAGTGAGACAAAAATTTGTTAAATATGGTACAGGGGGGCAAAAATTGTGTACAGTGAGATAAAGAGTTGAATGGGGGACAGTTGTGCAAAAAGGATAAATTATGGTACAGTGGGGCAAAAAAAGTTATATATTTTAAAGTGGGACAAAATGGGTTAAAAATTGCACAGTGGGGCAAAAGGGTTAAATATGGTAAAGTGGGCCAAAAACTGTTAAATATAGTACAGTGAGACAAAGGGTTCAATATGACACAGTGGGGTAAAAAGGGTTAACTATGGTACAGTGGGGCACAATTAGTTGAATATGGTAACGTGGGACAAAATGGGTTACATATGGTACAGTGGGACAAAAATGTGTTAACTATGGTACAGTGGGACACAAATGATTAAATATAGTTCAGTATGACAAAAATGGTTACAGTGGCCACAAATAGTAAAATATGGTAACGTGGAACAAAATGGGTTAAGCATAGTACTGTGGGGCAAAATGCGTTAACTACGGCACATTGGGGCAAAAATGTGTTAACTATGGTACAGTGGGGCAAAAATGGTTAAATATAGTGGGAGAAAAAGGTGTTATATAAGATTCAGTGGACAGAAGGTTTAAATATGGTACAGTGGGTCAAAAAGCGTACATTTAGTACAGTGGGAAAAAATATGGATACAGGGAGAGAGGGTAACTTAAATTTGAAATAAGAATATTTTTTTTCAAAATGTATGCTTTTAGTAGCACTGTGGTGCAAAAAGGTTAAATTTATTATCATGAAGTTAGGGCAAGCAAAAATTGTTCGCTATGTTACAGAGGGGCGAAAATGTGTTAAATATGGTTTAGTGGAGCAAAAAGGGTACCATATTCAATATGGTACGATGAAGCAAAAAAAGTTAAATACGGTAAAATAGTTAAATGTGGTAAGTGGGGGAAAAAAGGAAAACAATAATCCCAGATATGTATAAAAATTCGTAGAATCGCAGTGTAATAAAAAGTGTTTAGTATGGAATAGTGGTGCATAAAGTGTTAAATGTGGTCCCAGAGGGCAAAGGTAGCTCTTACAGCATAAACCATAGCAAATAAATGGTTTTTATTCCAAAATAGGTTCTTCTACTTAAACCGTAAGGTAAAACAAGTTAAAAAAAAAATGACACATATAGGGGACAAAAATATTGAAATACGGCCTAAGGTTGCGAATTTGGATCTTGAAATATCAATTATGATTTTTAAATATAGTAAAATCGTGAAAAATTGGTTAATAATGACACACAAATAGTTAAATATGGCACAATGGAGCGATTCACTTTAGCTTTTTAAATTCGTAGCTTTATAGACACAGTGGGACAAACATGGCTTTATATTGTACAAGGGCGTGAATGTAGCTATTGGAACATATACTAGGGGAATGTTGCTTACGTATGAACCAAACAAAATATTTTTTCCACGTTCAGAGGTACAATGGGAAAAGGGAAAAATAATGTACCATGATGTCAGAGTAACTCTTGGAAAACAAACTAGAAATATAACGAGGGTTCGTATTTTATAATATAAAGGTAATCAAATCATTTTGCACCATATATAACAATCATGTCATTTTGAAAGAGAGATGGTATAACTATTTTATAGTACCCTAAACAGAATATAAATAAAAGATGGGGGCTGCGAAGCGCAACGGGTTAAAGCTAGTTACATATAAAAAACCTGTACAATAGGGCGGGTCGATTTAAAAATCGCCCATTGCTCAGTGAAAATCGTATTCTAGGGATCAAAATAAGAAACTTTGCCGAAGGAACCATACCTCTAAAACGAATTCTGATGTCCCGGAAAAAATCCCACTTTGACCCATTTAGAGTGCTCCAATCGAGTCGAAATGTATGACCGACCCCCACTCAGTGAAGTGCTCAGTAAAAATTGTATTCTAGGGATCAAAATAAGAAACTTTGCCGAAGGAACCATACCTCTAAAACGAATTCTGATGTCCCGGAAAAAATCCCACTTTGACCCATTTAGAGTGCTCCAATCGAGTCCAAATGTATGGAACCCCCAGGGGGTTCCAGTGGCTGTGCCACTGGTATGGGTGGGTCGGGCCTCCAAAGTTAGTGGGGGTCGGTCATACATTTGGACTCGATTGGAGCACTCTAAATGGGTCAAAGTGGGATTTTTCAAAATTTGCCCCTACCCAAAAGTTCGACCCAAATTCCGGGACATCAGAATTCGTTTTAGAGGTATGGTTCCTTCGGCAAAGTTTCTTTTTTTGATCCCTAGAATACGATTTTCACTGAGCAATGGCGACTTTTTTTGCCTACCCACAAATCGACCCGGCCTACTGTACAAACAATTTTCATGCAAATACCTCTTTGGAAACAACTTTATTTATTGATTTTCAAATAAAATATATTTGTTTACATAAAATATTGAAAAAATTTGGTTCCAAATAAATTTTCTTTCAATTCAAACATATCAAAAATGGCGATTTTCTCACGGGCAAAAATTTAGAACATAATGTGCTTGGTGCACGAGATATTATAAGGCATTGGCTCACCTGTGTTTGTGTGCAAATGCATTGACATCTACAATTGATTCGGATATAAACGGGGTTGCTTGTGTGACCCATGATGATATATGCTGCTGAATGAAAGAGTTATTCGCCATATTCTACACTTTACTGTAGTTTAATAATGAGTATGTGTGTGTGTGTGTGTGTGTTTGCATTACACTCATATTTTGTAACATACTGCAACACCTGGCGGTTTCACATAACCCCCACCACCCCTGCTGCCTGTTGACAGGGCTTTTGAATCACATCGCCCGCTCAACCATTAGCCATAGACCAAAGTGTCCTCTGCGTGACTCAGTCAGTGAGTGAGTGAGCCTTTAATTCTTCAACATTCATTATAAATTCAGTTTAAAATTTGCACTCATTTTATGTAAAATTTCTTCATAGTGTTGTTGTGCTGTTGTTGGAGGAGGGACTGAGGTTGGTCCTTCTTGCCTGATTGCTTTCTGGTTGCCTACTCGTACAAGTTTGTATATATTTCGTGGTTTAATTGGTTTCACACACTTCTCGACTCTTGTGGTGTAGATGTGGGGTGTTGTTATAGTTCTCTCCGATGGAACGAACTATGGTATTTATACTGTGGTGAGTATTCATCAGAAATGTTGCCGCTGTTGTTTTATATCCTGGGACATGAGTGCCTTCTAACTTGGTGTGCCGACAAAAGTACAGGAGGAGAATGAGGAGGAGTGTAAAGTTAGTTGATGTTTTTGGGTTGTCACCGGGTGGCATGATACGGATACTATACTATATGGGCGGTGTTGGTGGTTAGCTGGTTGGTTGGTCAATCTGTCTGTCGGTTGGCTTAGTTTGCTTTGTTTTGCTTTGGTTTTACTATTGAAAATCTTTTGTTTCCGTTTTTCGGTGTATCGGCCGAGGGGTTTTGCAATATACGAAAAAGTCTCTGTCCGTCCGTACACACAATTCTCTTAAAATATGCCGTTTTGTCGCTAAACTTGTCGCTTCCTCGTCGACCACTTGCTGCCTGATATGATGAGGCGAAGTGTGGTGAGTGGGTTTCCTTACGTGGTTGAGGCCATCCCCCCCAATAGGCGTCGCTGTCGTCATCGTCGTCGCACCACGATTTGTACACTTTGTAAATTACTCATTTCCTTCAAATGCATCCCAGACGTTCATCGAGTATGTTGCTTAGCGAGGTTAAGGACGGATGCAACGGATGTCATTGTGCCACACAGCATTCGCTTTAACAATGTCCGGTGCTGCCTGCTAATGGGGCACGCATGAGACCTCTCTGCAGGAAAGCCCAGAATAATTATGTGCCTAGCTAATGCTTTATTGCCAATAACATTATCATTTGATTACACTATGCAACAAAACATTTTTTATGTGTCCGAGACCCATAAACTTTTTTTGTATAGATTGATGCATACTATTTTATGAAACGAAAAAAACAAATTTTTTTAAAAGTATTCCTTCAAAAATGATGCCGGTGAGAAAGTAACCGTCAATGGCGACCGTTATCGTGTCATGATAACCGACTATTTGATGCCTGAAGTTGAAGCTCGTGATCTCGGCGACATTTGGTTTCAACAAGACGGCGCCACTTCCCACACATCGCATCAATCAATGGATTTATTGAGAGAACACTTCGGTGAGCAGATAATTTCACGTTTTGGGCCGGTCGATTGGCCACCAAGATCGTGTGATATCACACCGTTAGACTTTTTCCTGTGGGGATATGCAAAGTCTAAAGTTTATGCGGATTCAGGGCTTGGAGCAAAACATCACGCGTGTCATTCGCCAGTTACCAGTCGAAATGATCGAAAGAGTCTTCGAAAATTGGACTCTGTGTTTTTTCTTTAAAAAAAAGTAGGGAACCTCGAAATGGGTCACCCTATATGTACTTATATTAGTATATAGCATCCACTCATGCCGATTTAACCGATTAGCTCCGGAATAGCATTTGAGCCAGTGTGCGTATGCGTTATATTTTCATTATTTTATAATTATCCATACGCTGCAGAGACCCCACGTTTCAAAATAAAGTAAATAGATGTAGAACACATGACACTGCAAAAAGAAGAAACAATTTAGTGTCGGAGAGGCATACTAATTGCCACAAAATCAAATCCAATTTTTTTTATTTTTAATTTCCAATTTTTATTGGAGGTACCTTTAGTATTGTGACAAAATTTTTAAGTATAAACCCCATAGAGTCGGAATACGCGTTAAGTTGAAGGCAATTGCTATGGCTAAATATTCGAAATATAATATTTATGGATAATTAAAAACAAGCTCGAGGTCATGTGTTGTTGTTTATTTATTTTTGTTCAATATTTCGTTTCTATTGAGGGTATGAATCATTTGCTACGGGCCAATAGTGTAACTCATCGAGGTAGTGACCTCAGCCTCAAGTGTATTTGGCAGAAATCCGTTTTCGCCATTTTAAGCAATGTCCGTCCGTCTGTCAATCTGCCTGGTGCGCACGATAACTCTCGCAAGGAGTAAGCAACTTAGCTCGAATTTAGTGGATGTGGCTTTTTCTCCCCTTTCAGGATAATTTCGAAGATTGGCAATATTGGTCCATTTATTAGAGTACCTCCCACAAAGGGTTAACATATACTGAGATATTGATTCTTTAATAACTTCTATACAACTTATCAGAATCTTCGCGAACCCACACATAGTATTAGTTGGTAGTCTCTATGCCATTGAGAAAAATGGGAGAAGTTGCCACGTCCCTTATGGTTCTTCAAAAAGTACATTTTAACCCTCTAGCTCTTAAATGTAGGGTCGTAGCTGATCAGTCGTAGTGAACGGACCTGTGTAGCACAGAGCGGATAGATAAAATCTTTTACGCAGTACCTATTACGCAATCGCGAAAAAAACAAATCTGTACAAAGTCTGGAAGGCTTACATCGTAGTACCTATTACGGGCTAATACAGACAAAAAAAAATAATAAACTCGTTGACGGGGATCCCTTCGCGTTCCGATGGAGCGGGGTTCCCCAATCGTCCTACTGTCCGTCCGTTAGTCTTGGCCAAAGCCGACCACACCAGACATGGTGAAAATTTCCCCCCAGTACTCACATCAGGTGGTACGGTGAAGGGAAAACGTCATGTCCGACCGTCAAAACGGAAGCACAATGAGCACCGGATAGCGCTCAGAGTTTTGACTAAGTTGGAGGCTGTTAAGGTTTCGGCTCTTACCGAAAAACAAAAAGAGTCCCTTACCTGGGCTAAAGGAGTCATAGATGCTTCTAAGGCCAATCAGCCGGCTGAAAGAGCCACAAATTCAGCTGTGTTAACGGCTAATAAAGTCAAAAGAATCAGATCACCTGATGAACCCCTGCCTTCGAAAAAGGCAAGTGGCCCTAATGTCACCATCAACAGGACACTCACCAAGCCCTTCAAGAAAGTGGCGAACGAGAGTATAGTGATGGCCGTTATATACAGAATTAGTGAGGATGGATCCATCCTCAAGGACAAATGGAGCCATGTGTAATCAGCCATTATGGCTCATTACCTCGATGTCCGTAGAGAAATGCCGGGCAAACCACCAATCTGCAACGATGCAGGATGGCATCAGGGGAGAGTAAAGCTCTTATATTTCCGAGATGCCAGATCAGTAGACCTGTATAAGGCTGCTCTGAGTCGAGCGGGTGAGGTGTGGCCGGGTGCCCAGTTGCATGTTGTCGAAAAAAACAACATTCCTAGTCACCCTAGAGCCATCACCTGGGTTACAGAAGAGCACTTCAACCCGGCTGCCATATTAGAAATAATAAAAGATTCCAATCCTGGTCGGCCGGCCCATAATTGGGGAATCAGTAAGGTGGGTGAGGCGGATGGTAAAAAGCGGCAGGTCAATTTGATCCTTAGCGCTGAATCCACCTCCCATATACGAAGTGCGGAAGATGAGTCGTCCACCGTTGTTGATACACGGTTTCTGGAAGTGCGGAGGTACCCACGCTCATTATTTCTGGTGACTCCAACTCTAACAGAAGATCTGTAACATCCTTCTCTGATGACTAAAAGAGGGGCTGAGGGGAGTCTCCAGACTCTTTGACGCATCTGGCGGGGACACGCTTCTCGATGATACGGACGAAGAGTTCGATAACACCCTTGTCGGGGTGTATGTTAATCTGTCAATTACCAATGATGGTAAGAATTCTACAGATTAACCTCCATCACGCTAAAGCAGACTCAGCGGCTCTATTGCTGCGCCTGTCCACAGGTGCAGTAGATACAGGATCCATACGCAGGGGAGGAAAGGTGTGCGGTATCAGGACACCCAACTTTAAACTGCTTGTGGCCAACTGTGAAGGCACTCCAAGAACCTGCATTTTGGCCAGGAAAGATCTAAGTATCTTTCTCCTGGCTAATTTAAGTGGTAAAGACCACTTCTGGAGATCGGTAATCGCATATATTGGTTGGTCTCCATTTACTTGCCTTATGAAGCGGTAGTATCGACTGTTCTATTCAGGGAAGTAGTAGAAGAAGCAACGTCTGAGGTCGAGCTGGTTATAGGCGCAGACACGAACGCTCATCATACTATCTGGGGTAGTACGGATATAAACAATAGGGGTGATTCGCTTCTTGACTTTAAAAGCGCCTGAACTTGCCGTCCACAGAAATGTGAGAAAGACAAAGTAGCACCTGTATGAGAAGAATTTCAAGGAAGTCCTCAATTCCAAACTTCTGTACGAACCGAATGACAAAGCCGGTCTGGATAATATGGTCGAGCATATCACTACATCATTCAATAGTTCCCTTGAAGAAGCCTGTCCAAAATCAAGGTACAAGGGTAAAACTAAACCCCAATGGTGGACTTCTGAGCTAAATGCTATGAAAAAGACCTGCAACAAGCTATATATACTGGGGTCGCTAATGTTTAAGATGCCTATAAAGAGCAACTCAAGATCTATAAGAAGGAGCTTAGAAAGGCGCAAAGACGCTCTTGGTATACCTTCTGTGGCGAAGTGGAAAAGGTCTCCGACGACGCAAGGCTGAGGAAAATACTATCAGCTTCACCCTGTACAGTGGGTTACATGCAGTATGAGACAAATAATTGGACCAAAAACAGCGAGCAGTCACTCAATGTACTGCTTGACACACATTTCCCGGGGAACTCTCTAACAGAACTAAAGGATCAGCAGGACCTTATATTTCCTGTCGCCTTATATTTCCTGTAGGGTCGCGGTGGAGCCTCTCTCCTAAAATCGTCCACTGGATATATATAGCAGTAGTTGGACGGCAACTGACAAACTAACCATCGCCAACCTACTAACAAAAGTTCAGAGAACAGCCTGCCTGAGCATAAGCGGAGCCTTAAGGACTACAGCGACCGAGTCTCTACAAGCCATACTCCATATACTGCCGATTAATATTGTGGCGAGAGAAGTTGCAACCAAAGCGGCAATAAGATTAAATTGCCTATCAATGTGGAGGTACAAAAACTACGGTCAGATGAGGATATCAAAGTGTAGTGCTATAGTAACCGAACGAGTGGACTATATACCAAATGTGTACACCTTCGAGAGAAATTACATCACTATGATTCCCGCCAGAGATGAATGGGTTGGAAGAACACCAGGTAATAGAAACCATCTCCACTTTTACACGGATGGTTCGAAGCTTAATGAAAAGGTTGGCTTCGGAGTACACTGTGCAGAGCTTAGTTTGGATATAGCTCACAGACTACCAGATACCTGCAGTGTCTATAAGGCCGAAATAATGGCAATATGGGAAGTAGCCAAGTGGCTGAATCTCAACATAGTAACCAACACTGGCGTTGTAATTTACTCGGACAGCCAGGCAGCCATCAATTCTCTGGAGGCAACATCCCTAAATTCACAAACAGCCCTCGACTGCCGCAGATCTCTTAACGAGATGGCTGATCAGTTTAATAGATACCTCATATGGGTGCCTGGGCATAGGGATATCCCGGGGAACTGCAAAGCCGATGAACTTGCTAGGAAAGGGACGACATTACAAATTCTCGGAGAATTTGCATATATTGGTGCGCCGCTATCCACGTGCAAGCTTTGGCTTAGGCAAGAGGCAATCAGGCAGTCCAACGAAAGACGGACAGAAATCGGCAACTACAGGGTAACTAGACAAATCTGACCAAGGTATGACCTGAGAAGATCAAAATATCTACTCGCACTAGAGAGGAAAAGATTGTCTACGTTAGTATCAGTTCTGACGGGACACTGCTTGATCGGCGAACACGCCAAAAGATTGGATATTGACTCTAATGACTTCTGCAGAAGCTGTGGTGATGAGGAAGAAGTGGAGAGCATTGAGAACTTGCTATGCAACTGCCCCGCTCTGAGTAAATGACGACTGGACATACTGCCGTCGGCCTTTCTAGGCAGCCTAACAGATCTTGCCAGTACCGACATTCGTACTATCCATAAATTTGTATATCAAACAGGTTGGTTTCGATGAGGGGCATTTCAGCCCGTGGTAACACTAGGGACCTAAACTGGTCTACGTGAGCTTGTATAAAAAAAATACGGCTGCCACCCTAACCTAAACCTAAGGGTCTTTTTGGTCGCTTTTGTGGAAAATGTTAAAAATCAAAAATATATTTGCCATTGAATTCTGCTATAAGTCTCTGAGTTCAACAAAACTCTAAACTCAACCTAAATGGCAGATATAAGTCAAAGCTTATTAGATCCATTTTTAGTTTAATTTCGTACTTTTTCGAAGTGTGGCTAAACCTAAAAATGGAATTTAAGTTTTTAATTATTTCTGGCATTTAAGTTGAGGACAGAACGGATTCATTTCGAATCACCCCGTTGTGTCCTGGTACCCAGAAAATACGCAGTTGACCACAAATACTATACCCACTTTAGTGCGAGAGAGTATTTATCATTTGCTACGGGCCAAAAGTATAACACATCGAAGGAATGACCAAAAACCCTACTTATGTGTGCACGCTGAATAAAAATAGCTTCTGTAGTATATTGTCCCAAACATATTCGGCTTGCAACATATATATGTTTAGGGTACACTCTAAACATATAACATTTGGTACATACAAAAATTATATATTTGGGGAGATGTTGTTCTAAACAAATCTTTGTTTACATCCCAATATATTTTTATTTAGGACTATTATTTCTGAAACCAATATTTATTTGTATTATTCAGAAAATACCTAAACTGTGTTAAATTTTTCCGTAATTCAAAGTAAATTTTTTAGAAATTTTTAATCTTCGTAAATAAATAAATAATAATAATTGAAATCGTATAATGTTGGATCAACATAAAATACTTGGAGGATAGACAACTAATGATAGCTTGGAATACTCAGAAATTGGAAATGATTGATTTAAAACAGTAGTAATGATACACATATGGTATCATAACTGGGAGGTATAATTCGAAATCAACGAAAAATTAAATCTGAAATTTGAAAAAGTCAGCAAAAGTTTTGAAAATCTTTTTTAAATAAAATATATTTGGAGAAATTCCAAAACAATAATTTTATTTGTTTCTAAACATATATTTTATTTGAGAAATGTAGTTTGCAAATATATTTTGTTCTAATATATTAATATATGCGTTCCAAGTAAATTTTATTGATTTTTAAATAAAATTTATTTGCTCAGAAATATATAATATTTAAAAATTTGTGTTCCAAATATATTTTCTTTCGATTCAAACATATCAAAATACGCCATTTTGCTCCGTGTGGCGGAAATACGTCTTATGGCATTTGAAGTCAAATCATTTGAGCGCAAAGTAAGTCTTCTAAGTCTTGTAAGGAGTAACCGGTAGACTTTAAATTTTGTCGGTAAGTAATTCGAATTTTCTCTATCTCAGGCTAAGTTTAAAAATGGCCCATATTTGTCCTCCCATTCTAGTACTTCTCCTAAAAATATTTACAATTTTCTAAAATATTGATTTTTTAGTTATTTCTATACTACCCACACCAATCGCCTCTGTCATGTACTGAAGAGTGTGGACCAAAATAGTCCATCTTTGACCTTAGAGATACAAATTAAAATGGCCCAAAATGGATTTTCGCCAAATATTCTTGGAATCTCTGAGGTTACTCCTTCGATGTGTTACACATTTGGCCCTTAGCATCTGATATATACCCTTGCTGACTATAGTGGAGGTATAAAACCCGATTTTATGTCGAAATTCTTTTATTTCTACGAAGAGTGCAATAATTTCTACCATTATTAAAAAATTTTCTGCAAATAGGCATTGTTTTCTTCGTTCGGATGCTACCATTAAAAAATGGAACTAAATTGTTTCATATTTCTAATTTTTTTTGTGCCAACAAAAAAGGTTTTTTTTTTGAAAAAATAGATTTTTTTAATAGTTTTAACGGCAGTTACTAAACTTCTGTTTCCACGTGGACGTGCCATTATTAAAATGGCAGCAATTGTAGTTCTAAATTTTTCTAAATTAGTTGCAGAAAAATCAGACAAGTCGTTCTCGAGTTATGTCATACAAAATACCGCCATACGTGACGAATTCTCCTTTATGACACTTCTTTTAATTTTTTTTAACATTTTGTAAAATTTACTTTTAGACGCGTATGTTGAGCAAATACCCCTATGTGCGTCGTTTGTTGTCAACCCATCAAGCAATAAATCATTGCAATTATAAAGTACTTTTACAAACATTTAACATTTTTAACAAATTAACGTTGAAATACTGAAAATCATAAAAAGCATAAACTTGTCTTAAAATTAAGGTATTAGATTAGATAGACACACTTAAAGGAAAATAAATATTTGTTTTGTAATTAAAAGTCCCAATAAAAACATTAGGACGGAAACAAAGATTTGTTTAGAACAACAGGTTCTCAAATATATAATATTTGTATGTGCCAAATATAGTATCTTTCGAGTGTAACCTAAACATTTCAAGCACAATATATTTGGGACAATACATATACTACAGAAGAGATTTTTTTCAGCGTGTGACCCATCGAATCACCGTGACACATATATAATTTTTTTTGGCCTATAAAACTTTTCCCGGTAGTCGTATATTAGGAAAACAAATGTTTAAATATTATATATTTCTGAGCAATTTAACATTATTTGAAAATCAATAAAATTTACTTGGATCACATATATTAATACAATACAGAAATATATATGCATTTGCAAACTAATTTTCTCAATGAAATGTGTGTATACAAAATACAAACAAAATTATTTTAAAGGAATTTCTCCAAATATATTTTATTTAAAAATATTTTAAAAACTTTGATGACAAATACCATATGCGGCAATAACCCAGCAAAATATTGGTACACACAGAATACAGTTTGGTTGCCTCAACCGAATTATTTGCCAACCGAATTTTGGTAGTTCTGTCTACTATCATGCGATTCCATCAGGACAACCAATATTTTGGTTGTGGTATACTTCTGCTTCCATGTTGACAACAATCATATTTGGTTGCGCCAACTGCGAAAATGGTGGCTTAAATTATCTGTTGTAGTTGCCACAACCAACTGTTTTAAAAAATTGGTTGTTCTGACAATTTGTCAGTCATTACTGCCGACAATTAATTAAAAACAGATTTCATTAATTTTTATTTTATTTATTGAACAAAAAACAAAACAATTCATAGCAAAATTAAAAAAAACCATATTACAAATGCATCACTATTATGAGATGTGGAAATATTTGACACACTTTAGAAAAAAACACAAAACTTTTATGCAAATATCTCTTTTGCTACCTCATACACAAATAGAACTTTTCGCAACAAAGGTTAAAAGCTTATAACTTTAATACTAGTAACGGGTTTTCCAATAGAGATGATATGATTGTGAAGTGACGTTTCGGCCATTTGTAATATGTCATGATCTGTCATTTGTTTTTCATTGTATTCAGTAGTGTTTACAATTTCATCATGGAGAGATATACGCAAGAATAACGTTTACAAATTATTCAGTTTTATTATTAAAATAATCGTTCTCCAATTGCTCTTTTTGTGCGCTAAGTAAATTTTTTTTAAGTCCAAAAAAACACTTTTAATTCGACCTACGACCTTGACACCCATGAGCAATATTTTAGCTCTCGTTAAGAGCTATCTTTTTGCCATTCACCGATTCCCGACCCGACGTACCGTTAAGGAGCTAGAGCAAAAATAAACTTTCCCTTCACATTTGAATATGATGATAAGCCCACTTTTTTAAAATCCAAAAAAACACTCCATTCGACCTACGACCTTGACACCCATGAGCAATATTTTAGCTCTCGTTAAGAGCTATCATTTTGCCATTGGCCGATTGTGACTACGTGCCACACAGCACGAATTGTTGCGAGAAAAGTTTGGAGATTCGATTATTTCAAGAAATTGTGATATTGAATGGCCTCCAAGAAGCTGTGATTTAACACCATTAGCCTATTTCTTGTGGCGTTAATTGAAGTCATTGGTCTTTCGAAATAAACCAGACTCTCTTCAAGCTTTACAAGCCAATATTGAACGTGCTATTCATGACATACGACTTGATTTAGTGGAAAAAGTGCTCGAAAATTGGGTTCATCGAATTCGTTCCTGCAGAAGAAGTCGTGGAGGACATTTGAATGAGGTTTTGTTTAGAACTTAATTGTATCGATTGTACTTCACATTAAATAAAAAACTTTTGAATTTCCTTAACAATAGTGTGTTTTTTTTCAAAGAAATCATATCACTCTTATTGGAAAACCCGATATTTATGTACTTGATTATTAAACGATTTGTCTATGAATCGCGAGGTAGGACAGTGTTTATGATGGTAAAAAGTCCCACATGCCGCCAAATTAAATTTTTCGTCATATGACGACAGCAATCGAAAACTACTCTCTCCCAATTTTACGATCTACCTCATGTTACGCTCTTCCCAATCTTACGCTCTTCTACTTTCTCACCACCGCTGATGATGGTGAACAAGCAATAGCAATTCGGATATATCCATTACCACACAAACTCACACTCAAGAAATATTACTTAAGTCCACGCTTACTTTTGAATAATTGTAAGCGTGGGGGTAAGTGGTTATTTTTCAGCTGCTTGTATGCTTGAGTGGAAGCACTTTCCTCCAATAACATGTACATGTAAAAATAATTCGAAGGGTGGCCAAATTATAAGCAGTTTCGAGTTTTGAATTTAGCTTACCCGTCATGTTATTTGGTAATGGGAAATGTAGCTGTGAACTTCTGTCTTAAAGCACTCATTTTAAATGTCTGAGTATTCCATGTCACCATTTGTTGTCAATCCTTCAATTACACGCTGAAAAAGAATCGCCTCTGTAGTATATTGTTCGAAAAATATTCAGCTTAAAATATACATATGTTACACTCAAAAAAATGTATTTCCTAAATTTTAGTAAAATCCATACTCCAATTTAGTTCAATGTTTTTATTCATATTGAGTTAATTTTTTCTTAAAACTGGGAAATTTTATTTAGTACTACCAAATTTTCAAAAAAATGTATTTCCTAAATTTTAGTAAAATCCATACTCCAATTTAGTTCAATGTTTTTATTCATATTGAGTTAATTTTTTCTTAAAACTGGGAAATTTTATTTAGTACTACCAAATTTTATTTTTTTGAGGGATATGCAGAAAAGTTCGTTAACTAAAAATGAGGACATATTTTTACTAAAATAATATTTCTTGAAAAAAGTTCGAATATTCATATATTTATCAAATTTAAACATATGAGGTGGACACCCAACATAGACATAAGGAAATTATGAACTAATAATGGAAAGCATGATTTTTAGGAAATTTTAACTAAAAATAATCATGAATCCTTATTTCGAGTCCATGAATTTGAACTCAAAATTAGGAAAACATACTAAAATCAAGGAAAAAATCAACTATTTTCGGACTATGTTGTAGTCCTAAAAACACAAAAAATTCTGTTCTTTTTCGTTCCGCAATTTGTATTTTTTCACAAATCGTTACTTGCAGAAACTTAAATTTATGGAGAAACATTAAAAATGTTACGCCCGGGACGAGAGTCGAACCGACAAACTTATGATAGTGAGCCAGACACACTATATATCGAGCTACGAAACTCTTTTGGGATTGATATGAAAATGTCATTCATAATAAAATTTCTTCATCACCTATAAATATAGTATATGGCAACTCTATTTATCATTCAATGATGGCAATCCTTTTATCAAATTCAAGTGTACATAAAAATACATTGTTTCGAAAATTTTGGGATATATAATTGTATTTAAAAACAAATTTTTCATAAAAATTTAAGTGTCTACGTAGCTCAGTTGGTAAACATGTGGTTCATAAAACGGAAGGTTCTGGGATCGAATCGCATTCGTTGGTAAAATTTTATATATAGATAATGTTTAATGTTTAATAAAATAAATTTCAATTCCTAAAATAAAGCAGAAGAGAGAAATCCAAAGAGGAAGTGGTAAGAGAGAGATTCCAACATATAAATGGAGGAGGAAAGTGATGAAGTAGGATCGATCAAAAATCGCAAAAAAATCATGGACTAAAAAGTCCAAGAAAAATTTTAATTTTTCTTTTCTTTTTGCATAAATTTAATTAAATTTTCCTAAATTTGGGTAAAAATTTACTTGCAATAAGGACAAAAGTATGCTGAATTTGCATAATTTCAAGTCCGAATTTGCTAGTATTGAGTTTATTTTCCCTATTTTAATTTCAATAGTTACTTAAAGGAAGTACGAGTTAACTAAAAAATATTTCATAATTGTGAGGAAATGTATGAACTTGATATAAGGAAAAATAGCTTTAGCGAAATACGAAGTTCAATATTCCTACAGTTAAGTTCATTTTAACTTGCTCTAGGGTTCACTTTTTTTTGAGTGTAGGGTACACTGCAAATATAGCGTGATCCTATTCGAGGTTCCCTACTTTTTTAAAGATAAAAAAACACAGAAAATTCAAATTGAATGGGAAATGTATATTATCATTTGAAAGAACATTCTTTGGCATTTATTTTTTGAAGATTATGTCTATCAAATGTTGGCCGCGGCTACAAAACAATACTTAACAAAAATAGCATGACACCATGACACGACTCACACGTGATCTGTCAAAAAAAAGCTATTGAAAAAAGTATATCTACTTAGATCACCCTATATATATTTTTGTGTTAATTAAATATTATATATTTAGAGTGTACCCTAAACATTTTTATGTTTAAAGCCTAATTTGTTTGAGGCAATATACTACAGAAGCGATTTTTTCCAGCGTGTGTAATAGGCGTATTTGTCTAGTAACTTTTAGTATCCCCACACAAATTGACAGATTTATTCGAACACAATATAGGTGGTGAAGCAATCATCTTAAGTTTTTGTATCCTGTATTTTAGACGAATTTTGCAACGGCTATGGACTGAGTTGTGTTGTTCAGAAATGGTCTTTGGATAACTGTTAAAACTGAGAACTCTGATGATGTGATTCGAATACACCCACAATGTCACTTAAAGAACAGTAGTTCCACAAATTTCTATAATTTTAAATAGATTCCGAACATTTACTAAAAATAGAAAACGTTCCATATAAAATACATTTTCGTAGAAAAGCAATGTCATGGCCGATAATCATGTTAGGGTATAATATCTTTACCACATTTTTCTTTGAAATGAAAAATATAATATTAGCATTTTTTTACAGAATTTGCTCTTTTGCAACAACACCCGTAGCCCTTTCAATGTTGCGTGCATTCCGGTCGTTTTTTCCCTAAGGAGAAATAACTTTTAGTACACTTTCCACATCAACTTTCCTCTCTCTTCCATCGGTATTTCGTTTGTGTGTGTGCGTCTGTACATATGTGCAGTGGCAAATGAGATCCTAGAAAAAGTACACGCGTGTACATAATGTGCATGTGTGAGTGTATGTGTTGTATGCGTTTTTCTGCATATATACATATGTATGTATTGAGAGGATAGAATGCATCCAACTACTACTGTTTGTGGTTGAGAGGTGCGGGAGTATTGAGGGGGTGCGTGCATTTGTGTCGATGGTGCATACTTTAGTACTCTACATTTGGGTTGTTTCTTGTTTTGTTTTTGTTTTCGTTTTTTATTTTTCGTGCGCCAACTTTGCCCCAACAACAACAACATTTATTTTGCATTTTAAGCAAACAACAACAAAGGACTTTCTTCTTTGTTCTATATGGCAGAGGAGACGGAGCGAGGGGGGTGAGGTGGGGCGAGCATGCATGGGGCGAATACTGTCTTGCTGTGTATGAACAAAACAAAGTGAGCTCTCTTAACTAAGCCACCCACTTGAACAGGTCCTTTCGACTGCGAATGATGCTGTGCCTCAGTGCCAACATCACCACTACAACAACCCCCCACCCATCCTCTCCACCACCCACACATATATTCGTACGTACATACACTCTTAAACTTACACTTTATAGATTTTTTACCAACTTTTTTCATGTATTTATTTTTTCTGACTTTTCTGTCAGTCCGTTCGTTTGTTAGTCTGTTCGCCTGTTTGGTGGCTCCCCACTCCGCTAGTCGTAGCGTTTTCTCATTTATTTTGCCCATTTCCTTTCTCCTCCTCTTTCACGCAGAGGATATTTATATGTATCTTTGTGTTTTGTTTTATTTTGGTTTATTTGTTGTTGTTGTCGTCGACTGCAAAACCAAATTCTCCCCCTTTTCGACACTTGGCCATGTTGCGGATATACACTTTTTTGCACTGGAATGCTTTCCATATGAATATGTTGACTTTAAGGACACAGTTGACCCGAGCTTAATGCAAAACGTTCTTCTCCGAGAAGGAAGTTTAAAGCTAATACGTGTATATAATTTTGTGATCAATTTAACACGAAAGTTGAGATGTTTTGCATTGTCGAATAATACTACATAATTTGTATGACTTGTCTACGGATTATTGCATACTTTTCATGTTTCATCCCATTGGAATCAAACTTTGCATTTCATCGTTTTATCGTTAAATTTTTTTTGTTCATAATCTTGTATTAAATCTTTAATTTTTAAATGTAAATTACAATAAGTTTATAAATCTTAATATAATATATTATTGTCTGGGTTATTGCCAATGAAAAAAATCCTTTGAGACTTTCATCATTTCATTTTTTGATTTTAAAATTGCAAAATGTTTAAATTTCTTAATTCATTTAACTTTTTTTTTAATCTTACAATATATTTGAACAATAAAACGTCAAGATGCAACATTTGGTTCCAATCGGATGGAAAATTAAAAAAATGCAAAATCCGAGGTATATTTAATGGCGAATTCTTTTCTGCAAAAAAGTGCAACACTTGCATTGCCCTTTTTCCGAAAACTGCACTATTATATCGCTTTTTTGAAATTTTGAAATTTTAGTTGTGCTAAATTCGAGTAACTTTATTACCAAATTTCAAAAAAATATCACAAAAGTGCCGTTTTCGGAAAAAGGGCAATGAAAATGTTGCACTTTTTTGCAGAAAAGAATTCGCCATAAGACTCATACATCACACAGTGGGAGGAATTCAAAAAAAGGGGAAATAATTCTGCCGTTTCTTAACCAGACAACCGATTGCGACAAAACTCAACATGTTTGCAGAAGCGGTATAAGAGAAGTTACGGCTTGAATTTGGCACCCAGGGTCGGAACTACTGGGCCTTAAATTTGAATATTCATTTTTAAAATATTATGGCGCTATTAGATTTCTGTCTGCATTTAAAAATTGATTTTTTTCATTTATTTCCTTACCCCGTCCTAGCATTTTTTTTTAATATCTGTGCAGAATATAAACCGATTTCTCTCACATCAAGTTTTCTAAATTAATAAAAAAAATTGCATCACGATGTAAAAAATGTCGGTCAGATGTGCCCACTGAAACAAAAGATATGGCCATATCAACTTATATTTTAAAAATATAGCCCCATTTTCTCAACTTCCTTGAGAATGTTTTGAGAAAGGAAGAGGTCAACAATTTTTACTAATAATTAAGAAAATTTCAAAACATGGCCACATTTTCGACAACCGCGAAGCTAGGATATGAAAACCTTTACCATTTTTATATCTAGTAATGTCCAACACGATAAACTGCAAAAGGAATTTTGAGCCCTGCTTTTAGTATAATAGATTTTGGGGAAAAACTAAAAATTCCGTTTTTAGAAATTTTCTAATTTATTTTGGGGATTGTGGGATTTACATTTACAAATATAATAATGCTAGAAATAGCCTAAATTGCTGATGTCAAGGCGTACAAATTAAAAAAAATAATTGAGAAATATTAATTTTTAAAGATTTTATGGATTTATAAAGTTTCTATGTAAAACCTATGCAAAAAAAACCTATCTGCATAATCACCAACATTTTTTATAAGATGCAAAATATTGTCATTAGATATAATCGATGAGACAGAAGTTGTGTTAAGTTAACGTCGTGTTGAAAGAACTTTTTTTATTCTATACGAAAATGTCACAACGTTGAGTTATTATATATTGAACTACAAATACATATAGACAAATCCTACTACAAACAAGTAAGAAAAATTCCGTCGAGTAAACCGACTACATGGGGCAAAATTGGCTTTTTTGATATGTTTGAATCTAGAGAAAATATATATGGAACTCAAATTTTTGAATATTTTATAGTTCTGAGCAAATAAATTTTATTTGAAAATCAATAAAATTTGTTTGGAACGCATATATTAATGGGCAAATATCAAAAGTTTTTAATTTTGAAGTAAATTTTTATCGAGATTTTTTTGCCGAGCACATCAACGGCTTTTACAACAGACGAAGATAAAAATATAAACATGCAAAAACTGTTGTTGAGAATAAATTTCATCAAAGGCCGCGAAATTTGTGGCGGTTCCAAATTGAAATTTAAAAAAATGTATAAAATGCAATTTTCAGCGGAATTCGGAAAACTAAAATTACAATCATAGAACATTGGCATTTCTATCAGCCTATGACAAAATATTCGCTGTAGCTTCATTATTCGGATAAATATAGCGAATCAAAATAATTTTTAATTAAAAATGATATAATATATCGAATACCGCGAAATATAAAAATCGGAAAAATATAAGTCTAATTATCACGATTATATGAGGCAATTTTCTGTGGCCTAAAAAAAGATTGAGGATAATATCGCTATTAGTTCAAAAGTTATGTTTGTTTCAAAATTCGAAGTTCACATCATATGTGTTTTATTTTAATAAAAAAATGTTATGATTTCATCGTTATCATACGAACATTACTTTTCTGGAAATATAATTTTTGCAATGTGCATAATTTGCACAATCATCAAAATAAAATGACGGCCCTCCGATTTCGGAATAGAGCGTTAAAAGTCCTTTTATTTCATATACACTACCGCCATATCTGTACCCCGCACTGGGTGTGCCTTGACGATCATTGCTGAGACAAAAGTGTCACGTTCTTCGCGTACAAGACTTCAATCTACAAATAAGTATCCATGATTGTTAAGTGCACCACAGCAGTACGCCCGAAGAACATAGAAATGAATTTCACACGTTTATACTATTAAAAATGCCAAGGACAAAATTTGCAAATTTTGCAAAAATTGAAAAAAGTGAATAAAATTTCAGCGATTCATTATTTTATTACGGCCCCCTGATTTTTGGATTCACCAGGTCAAAAGCCATCTGGGATAATTAATTCAGCTCAACCTATACATAACTGTCGGTGTGCTCCGCGAAATACACTATCAAAAAAATTCACGCAAGTTTAACAAAGGTTTGGGAAGCTATAGCGGTGGTTCCATTAAGAGCACATGAACGACACCTATATAGATTTATAGGTATTTCAAGCCGCTATAACTGCTTGTTTAGTGTTATTTCATAACATCGCGTACCGCGCTGACCGCGGTCAAAAAAACAAAAAACACTTGAAATCGCATTTCAAAAAGTTATGAGCTATAATTTTTTTCACAGTGCTCACGAAAAATTCTTCCTCCATGTGTCCCTCGTGTTTTTTGTAACTGACCAGTAACTTCAGAATAAATAGTTTGGCCACAGCTTATAAAAGAATGGATACAGATATGAACATTTCTAGGACTTTTTTCACAAATTTGAAATGTATGTGCTTATAACTTTTAAAGTTTTTTAGATAATAACAAACTTTTTTGGGGAAAAAACGTTTATGTTTGTGGTTTATCTAATTCCATTGTATAATTTGCCCTAATATACTACAACAAAATATATTTGCAAACTAATTTTCGTAAATTAATTATGTATTTCCGTACAAATAAAATTATTCTTTAGGAATATCTCGAAATATATTTTATTTAAAAAATATGTTAAAAAAATCTGCTAACTTTTCCGAATTTCAGTTATAACACTTAGGCCCTTATTCATAAAAATTTAATGAAGGTTTAAAGAACGTTTTAACACTGCTAAAACGTTCCTCAAACCTTCATTAAGTTTTTATGAATAAGGCCCTTACTTGATTTCGAGTTATAAATTATAGTTAAAAATGCCCCATATATTTAATATTTTTTTTAAAACGCTTTTTTTTAATTTCTAAATAGTCCAAGTCTTCATTTTTAGTCAAACAAACAAGCAATTTAATGTTATGCAACAATATATCCATGACTTCAGTTATAAAGAAATTTTAGGAAAAATTAAAACTTTGTATCGATAAATTTTTCGAATACTTAAACGCAATTAAAATAATATTAGGATGGAATCAAATATTTCTTTAGAACAACATCTTCCCAAACATACAACATTTGTTTTTTTCAAATATTATATGTTTGGGGTATACTCTAAAAATGTATATATTTCAAGCCGAATATGTTTGGGACAATATACTACAGGGGAGATTTTTTTTCAGCGTGTAGGGTATACCCTTGCGAATAATGAAAAATTTTAACTTGTGAGGAAAATGCTGAAACGGCTCATACATTTTACTCATTCTTTGGTAGTATGTAGTCTTTGGAAAAGCGCCCCTGCAGGTGAGTTGGTGACGTGCTCGCCTATGAGTTCGGGGTTGTGGGTTCGACTTCTACCAGCGGCTCTGGTCTGTCGGTGCAAAATCTAGCCACATAGTCTTTGTAACCCGGCTTTTCCCTGGACCGTACAATTAGAATATAAATTTACTCTGTATTGTAATTCCAATAAATAAATACAATATTTTCAATGAATCTATCAATTTGTGTGCGAGTACCTTTTTTAATTTTTTTCCGAATAGCGATCCCTTGAAGAATATTGTGTGAAAATTTGAGGTAAACCGCAGCAAAACTAACGAAGATACAGCAGTCTAAGCAACCGCGCCTCATATGTGACTCAGTACATCAGAAAAACTTTAAAACGTTTTTCCCACAACCCATGTTTTCCAAGACGGTGCCCCTCATAACTCAAAAACTACTGAACCGATCCGTTTTAAAATGTTTAACACTATTTTACTTTACATAATTTACAAGTTAACGCCGTCAAGATTCTTTAAACTTGTACATTTTTTTATTTAACAATAACCAATAAGTCGATTTTTTTCCCAACAAATTTAATTTTTCACTTCAAAGTGTTCCCAAAAATTCAAAAATTTAAATTTCGAAAATAAAACTCGGCAGGGTTACCTGGCTATAACGATTATCTAACTAAATTAATTAACTAATATATTTAAATTCAGATGATCCGGTATCGAGTTATGTGGGACACCCCAATTCAACTTTTTTTCGAGACGCTTCCGCATAAATGCTGTCGTTATACCGTAATGTGTATAATATTGGTTAAATTGGTTTCAATCAAAAATTGTAACCGTTTCGTCCCAAAAAAATCATAAACAAGTGCCTTTTTTGAACGAAAGAAAGTAATACTAATTAAGAAAGCATAGAAGATTATGGTTAATAGTATACAGATTGTAAGCAATTCAATATTTCAGTAAATTGTAACCCCTAGTGGCGGTCCTGAAGGAATGGACCAATATGGCCCTACTCCTTACATTGGTGGAGTAGGGTATATATAATTTGCTACGGGCCAAAAATCTAATCTCTTCGGCGGAAAGCCGTTTTAGCACATTTTAAGTAATTTGAGCAATATCAGCTGGATTGTAGACCGAATAATCACAGCTAAACCTCGCTGAATGATCGGAGCATCCGTGAAATAGCTATACGAGGAGCTGAGATGTCAAGTAATTGTATTTGCTTCACCGTTTTTAAAAAACTTTGCTTTCTATAATACATAATAGAGCCAAAGATTGTCTAAAGTCAGGAGAATATCATAGTGACAAATCAATAACGATTTAAAGACCGGAATAAAAGCAAACGAAAATCCAAGAAAAAGATAAATAATACATAAATACAACTGAAGCTTTTACTCTTGTCTTTCTGCAGTTTTCAAGCTCTGTTTATACCCTACACCACACTGTGGTACAGGGTATTATAACTTTGTGCATTTGTTTGTAACACCCAAAAGGAGAAGAACTAGACCCATCGTTTTTTATACCGATAGACTTAGAATCACTTACTGAGTTGATTTAGCTATGTCCGTCTGTCCGTCTGTCTGTGCATGTATTCTTGTAATCAAAGTACAGGTCGCAATTATGGTCCGATCTCGACGAAACTTTACACATATCTTTTTTCAGACCCAAGTACGATCCCTATTGAATTTGGTTAAAATCGGTTCAGATTTAGATATAGCCCCCATATATATGTTAGCCCCGATTTGACATGTAAGCGCTGTAAAAACTTTATTTTATATCCGATCAGTATGAAATTCGGCAGAAAGTGGTTTCTGATTATATTAATGAACACTGTTAAATTTGGAAGAAATCGGTTCAGATTTAGACAAATATATATTAGCCCCGGAATACTGCCAAATTTGGAGAAAATCGGTTCAGATTTAGATATAGCCCCCATATATATGTCAGCCCCGATTTGACATGTAATCGCTGTAAAAACTGTATTTTGTATCCGATCAGTATGAAATTCGGCAGAAAGAGGTTTCCTATTATACGAACGAACACTTTTAAATTTGGAAGAAATCGGTTCAGATTTAGATATAGCCCCCATATATACGTTACCCCCGATTTGACATGTAAGCGCTTTAAAAATTTTATTTTATATCCGATCAGTGCGAAATTCGGCAAAAAGAGGTTTCTTTCCACATGAAGGAATACTGCCAAATTCGGAGAAAATCGGTTCAGATTTAGATATAGCCCCCATGTATATGTTACCCCCGATTTGACATGTAAGCGCTGTAGAAACTGTATGTTATATCCGATCAGTGCGAAATTCGGCAGAAATAGGTTTCTTATTACTCGAAGGAATACTGCCAAATTTGGAGAAAATCGGTTCAGATTTAGATATAGCCAAATACAGGGTGGGTGATGAATATTGCTACATTAAGAAACTCAAATAACTTTCAGTGTACGGAATTCAGTTTTCTTTTATTCATGTTAAAGCTCATTAAATTTAATTAAATATAGCTTAATTAGTTTTAAAAATAATGGAATTTAAATGCCCCCCTGCTCGTTGATGCATGTGCGGCATCTTACCAAAAAGTTGTTCATTACTGCTTGGAGAGTTGAGACGGGAATAGCCGCAATTGTTTCTCGAATGGATTGCTTTAGTTCATTCAAATTTGTTGGTTTTGCTTTGTAGACTTCCTGTTTGCAATAACCCCACAAGAAAAAGTCAGGTGTAGTAATGTGGGGCGACCTGGGGGACCAACGGAATGTGGAGTTTCTGGATATCAGCTTATTGGGAAATTTTCGCCGCAATTCTGTCATAACAGGCCGGGCTATGTGAGGAGTTGCACCATCTTGCTGAAACCACACAGAGTTGAAAGAAATTCGCATTCATCGTAATTCTGGATAGAAAAACTCTCTCAACATGCTCAAGTAACGGCCTCCAGTAACTGTAACGGGCCCGACAATGCAGCGTGATGAAACTGCACACCACACTGTGACACGAAGTGGATGCAATTCCGTCTCGTGGAGTATCTGTGGGTTGGAAGCACTCCATATTCGACAATTTTATTTGTCTATGTTGCCGTTTAAATCGAAATGGGCCTCGTCAGACATGAAAAGACAGTTCAACATGTTTCCGTCCTCTTCCACCATTTGAAGCATCTTGTGGCAAAATTCCAAGCGAATCGGGAAGTCTGCTGAGTTCACTTTGTTGGCCATTTGAATTTTATATGGGAATAACTCCAAATCTTTGTGCATAATTGACTGCAATGACTGTCTGCTTATACCCATTTGAGCAGATAAGGTTGTTTTGTATGGCATCAGGTACAGCAGCGATTGTTTCCTCCGTCCGAACTGAAGGGTTTCGGTAAGGTCTTCTGTTGACTGCCCCATGCTCGGAAAAATTGTTAACAACAATATTACTCTCTTAGCCCATAAAATAGCATTCGCAAAGAGTTCGTTTGCTTTCTTATTTGACAATTTTGTCTACAATAAATAGTGAATTTCCTCAAGACTACAATGGGAGTCTATGTTCTCTTCAATATTTTCATTTGACATAACTGAATGAAGTATAACTTCGTCATCTTGAGAAAAATGGGCGAAGTTGCCACTTTCCTTTTTGTACCTCCCATACAAATGGACCATTTTGCATAAAAAGTTAACGGCTTATAACTTTGATTCCAGTCCATAGACATACTTGTGAAGTGTAATGCTTCTATAGTACCTACAGTCCCGTTAAACATGGGCGTTATTGCCTCGCCCCTTTTGGTACCTCCCACACAAATGGACCATTTTGCACAAAAAGTTAACGGCATATAACATGGTTACCTGCACATACAATTACCTGACATTTTGTACAGTGTAATGTTTTTATAGTACCCATAGTATATAACAAAATTGGCGTTATTGCCAAGCCCTTTTGGTACCTCCCAAATAAAATTGCCAAAATAAAAAATATGAAAAATATTTTTTTTAATTTCCCTATTTTTACAATATGGATCATAATTTATATATTTATCCATAGATACTTTTCAAGTATACATTGATTTCTTCGATATGATTATTGCTTTCAAGAAGTGTAACATATAGTTTTTTTGCGATTTTTTTTTCTATTTTTTATGAATTTTTCGTGCCAGCAAAAAAATATTTTTTGAAAAAAATCTAATTTTTTCTAATTGTTTTAACGACATGTGCTAAACTTCCGATTCTACGTGAAACGCACCATTTCTAACCCTTATAAATTCCTTTAATTTAAATGGTATCCCGACTTTATCAAGCTTATGCTTCAAAAAATATGGTCCAAATACTAATTTCTATGAAAATTGGAATTTAAAAAAAAGCTAAAAAAAACATTACCATAAACAATTTTGTGTTGGCTTTATAAAATAGTATGCCTCAATCTATTTAGAAAAAAATTCTTAAGTCTCGGACACAAAACAAAATTTGTTGCATAGTGTAATACATATATATATACTTTATGCTTTCGATGAGGTCTGTTACAAACGGAGTAATAATATTTATTTTTATACCCTTCACCATAAAATACTCCCCATTCTATGGTGAAGGGTATAAAAATCAATATTCAATTGCAAATACTTTGGGAACCATTAAAAGCCTTCCAAATCCAATTTTTAAAAAAAAAAACAGAATTAATAAAAAATAACTGTCATACGCCACCATGGAATTGCGGATTAAGCTCCCATGTTCAGCGAGCTTTAACTGTTGGCAACTTTGGAAATGGGAGTGGGTGGTTTAGCACGGAATATGAATATTCCGTTCTGTTAGTACGAGATGTTTTTCCATTCTGTATACCCACATCAGTGACAACATCTTCCGCAGGCAAGAGCCTCTTTCCAAAAGAAAACGATATATTCGTACATACATACATATATCTGCGAAGTGGCGTATATATCCAAAAAGGTTTTATTAACACAGAACAATTTTTTGCCGTTAATTTTCGGGGATGCTCTATTCAGTTTGATTTTTCTGTTTTTTGGTTGTTGTTTTTGCTCTATTTTGTTTTCATGGGTTTAAGCTTCATTTTGTTTTTTGTATCCTTTTTAAGAATGTGTGAGTGCGAAGAAAGTAAAGAAAACAGCATCCATCCTTCAGCAGCCATTTTCAATTCCTCCATTGCCATCGCATGTGTTGCATGCACATGATGCCACCGATGCCATGGATTTTTTTCTTCGTATTGGGGAATGTGGCATGTTGTTTTTTTTACAATTTTTTTATCTTTTTCTTTATAACAGCGTATTTTTGTGTAACATCTTTTTAAATTATTCACCATTGCCTGAAACATTATTTCAACAGTTTCTCGTTTCTTTTCCCCCACATTAAAGCGCGTTGATTTCAGCAGAATCTTCGACATGTTTTTCATGTGGCTGATAATACCGACTCTTACATAACCACCTGCCATGTTGAGGTTTTTCCAACTTCGGGAAAACAGTTGCAAAGTGTTAACCCTTAACAAATGGTTAATTTAGAAAGGAAACAAATACTCAGATTCTGGTTGATTCTAGAATGCGTGGTAAGAAATTTAATAGAGTGAAGCAATGCACTGCTTTGTACATTCACTGAAATGAAATCCTTTTGCGGCCATTTGTAACGCAAAACAAGTTAAAACATTTCCGTCGAAGACACCTAACTTTGCGAGTACGGTAATATGTAACTTGGTACCTTGTGTGGGAGCCAGAAAAGTGGAAACATTTGGCTCGGCCCAGGGATGCTAAAGATGGTACTATTATACTGAAATTGGTACAATTACGACCTGAAAAGTACACTGACTCATTTGCTACAATTAATGAATTTTCTCGAAAATACAACGAAAAATGCTGTCTTTGAAATAAGTACTTTCTGTACTTAAAATTTGGAAAATGTTCTTAGTATTCATTAAATGATCTATATTTTAAGTACCAAATGTACGTATTATAAAGTCTCGAAACGTCTTTGGCGCCCATCTTCAATTTTATGATAATTTTTTTCTACGTACGTTAGTATGGGTCAGTCCCCACACAAAAAAAAGTTAAGGCGGACACCAACTAAGTTTAAAGATTATTCAAAGACAATTTCGGAACAACAGCAAACATTTTTGATCCATGCACCCTACAAACGGCCCAAAAAGGTTTTATGTGCAACGCTGTTATGTGGTATCCTATCGAAACAAACAGCATACCGTTGTTCATGGTTTGTCAATGGCTCCATTTTTCCCTTTGATCACTTTTGACTCCGAAGTCAATTTTGACTGTTGACTTCCGGTATTTCGCTTCCTGCATCCTTATTATGCATCTTTCTCATTACGATCATGAAGACTCCTTAGACGACGAAACTTTTCCCTTAACACCATTCAGTTTTATTCACAAACAAAAAACTTATGAAGGTTTCAAAAGAAGTAGTATACACTCAAAAAAATTTATTTCCTAAATTTTAGTAAAATCCATACTCCAATTTAGTTCAATGTTTTTATTCATATTGAGTTAATTTTTTCTTAAAACTGGGAAATTTTATTAAGTACTACCAAATTTAATTTTTTTGGGGGATATGCAGAATAGTTCGTTAACTACAAATGAGGACATATTTTTACTAAAATAATATTTCTTGAAAAAAGTTCGAATATTCATATATTTATCAAATTTAAACATATGCGGTGGACACCCAACATAGACATAAGGAAATTATGAACTAATAATGGAAAGCATGATTTCTAGGAAATTTTAACTAAAAATAATCATGAATCCTTATTTCGAGTCCATGAACTCAAAATTAGGAAAACATACTAAAATCAAGGAAAAATTAAAAATTCTGTCCTTTTTCGTTCCGCAATTTTTATTTTTTCGCAAATCGTTACTTGCAGAAACTTAAATTTATGGAGAAACATTAAAAATGTTACGCCGGGACGAGAGTCGAACCGACAACCTTATGATAGTGAGCCAGACACACTATATATCGAGCTACGAACCTCTTTTGGGATTGATATAAAAATGTCATTCATACAAAAATTTCTTCGTCGCCTATAAATATAGTATATGGCAACTCTATTTATCATTATATGATGGCAATCCTTTTATCAAATTCAAGTGTACATAAAAATACATTGTTTCGAAAATTTTGGGATATATACATCACAGACCTTAAATTATACAGATGTGCCGTGCCGTCAGCGTGAAACGTCAAAATCTATCAGTTACGAACGAATAGGAATGAAATGTCACACGCGAAAAAACACTTTTCCGCGAACATAGTTTGACCTTTTTTGCACTAATCGATTAATATTAATTTTTTAATTGTGACAATTACAAAAAATTCGGGAAAATCGGTCTGAAATCCGCGGAAAAACTCACTCTTTGAAGTCCTACTCGTTGAAATTTCTATTCGTTCGTAACTGAAAACTTACTCGCTCCGGGATGACATATCTTATTATTCATTATTTTTGATATACATAATTGTATTTAAAAACAAATTTTTCATAAAAATTTAAGTGTCTACGTAGCTCAGTTGGTAAACATGTGGTTCAGAAAACGGAAGGTTCTGGGATCGAATCGCATTCGGAGGTAAAATTTTATATAAATAATGTTTAATGTTTAATAAAATAAATTTCAATTCCTTAAATAAAGCAGAAGAGAGAAATCCAAAGAGGAAGTTGTAAGAGAGAGATTCCAACATATAAATGGAGGAGGAAAGGAAAATGATTGAAGTAGGATCGAAAATCGCAAAAAAATCATGGACTAAAAAGTCGAAGAAACATTTTAATTTTTCTTTTCTTTTTGCATAAATTTAATTAAATTTTCCTAAATTTGAGTAAAAATTTACTTGCAATAAGGACAAAAGTATGCTGAATTTGCATAATTTCAAATCAGAATTTGCTACACGGAGGAAAATCGCAATTTTTGATATGTTTGAATTCAAAGAAAATATACTTGGAACCAAAATTTTTAAATATTATATATTTTTGAACAAATATATTTTATTTGGAAATCAAGAAATTTTGTTTGGAACGCATATATTAATATATTACAACAAATTATATTTGCGAACTTACTGTCACAAATAAAATATGTGTTTACAAACAAACAAAGATATTGTTTAAGAATTTATATAAATACATTATATTCAAAATAATTTTAAAACATTGTTGACTTCGGCAATTTTTAATTTTGTTTTTCCTAGATTTTGTGTTATACATTATAGGTAAAAATGTCGTAAGCAACATTTTCTTTTGTTTTACAGCACTTATTTTTAATTTATAAATAGTCCAATTGTCAATCCATCAATTTGTCGTTAGCCAAGATTATACGATTTAAATTTTAATATTATTTTTCAAACATATAAAATTTCTAAAAAATTAAACTTTAAATTTCTAAAAAAACTGAAGACTTTCCTTTAAATTAAGGCATCAATACATTGCCAAAATACTTAAATACAAATTAATTATTGTTTTGGAAATATTATTTCCAAATAAAAAAATATTGGGATGAAAACATAATTTTGTTTAGAACAACGTCCTCACAAACAAATTATATTTGTGAGTGTCAAATATTATATATTTGGAGTGTACCCTAAACATATGTATGTTTCCAGCAGAATATGTTTGGAACAATATACTACAGAAGCGATTTTTTTTCAGCGTGTAGTATTGAGTTAATTTTCCCTATTTTAATTTCAATAGTTACTTAAAGGAAGTACGAGTTAACTAAAAAATAAGTTAAAAATATTTCATAATTGTGAGGAAATGTATGAACTTTATAAAAGGAAAAATAGCTTTAGCGAAATACGAAGTTCAATATTCCCACAGTTAAGTTCATTTTAACTTGCTCTAGGGTTCACTTTTTTTTTGAGTGCATTATATTCAAAATCTTATGTCTTATTTTTATCGAAAACGAGAATTTTATGGCAAACTCGTCTATCTTGCGTTATTTATCTGAATTTAAGATTGCGGCAGTTTTCCCCATGGAGGGGTCATACAATGAGAACCGTATGCTATTATATCGTTTTTTAAGTGTGGAATAAAAAAAAAGCGGCATTTTCAAAATGCTCCGCCAGCTGGGGATTAGTCGTATGTTCGTCTACCGGTGCATAAAAATGTTTGAGGAGGCTAGAGATGGTCGAACGCCGCATCATGGCCCATGAGATGAATATTTCGCAAAAATCCATGAGTCGAATTATCAAAGAGACTTGGGCTTTCAAACGCCGTACAGGACATCTTTTGACAGCAGCTTTAAAAAAATAGGAAAGAAAAATGCAAACGTCTTTTGGTGAAGCATGCTGATTACTTGCAAAGGAAAATCTTGTTCACTGAAAAAAAATGTTTACCGTGCAAGAAAAATTCAACAAACAAAATGATAGGGTGTATGCACGGTCGTCTAAGGAAGCATCTGAACTGATTCCGCGGGTCGAAAAAGGCTATCATCCAGCTTCAGTCATGGTTTGGTGGGGTGTCCCTTACGAAGGGATCACTGACTTGCATTTCTGTGAACAAGGGGTCAAAACATCGGCCAAAGTTTACCAAGAAACCGTTTTGAAAGCTATTGTGAAGCCACTTAACCATTCTCTATTACAAAACCAGGCATGGACTTTCCTGCAGGGTTCTGCGCCAGCCCATAAGGCTAAAACGAACCTGACATGGCTTCGAAACAATTTGCCACTGCTTTGATTCGTGCTGTGGACACTTTTCCAGTGGATGAGGTGCGTGCGGCTGTTGATGATTGTCCAGTGCGACTTATGGCATGTGTAAATTCCAAAGGCGGACATTTCGATAAATGCTTGCTTTTTGTTTACAATATATATCAATAAACATTGTATAATATTGCATAAACTATGCGTAACAGCATTTATGCCTTACTAAGTATTTTATGAAATTAACGAAATTTGTTTTTTAATTGTTTCTAAAATTCCAATTTTCATGGAAAATACCTTTAATATTTGGACCATATATGTTGAAGTAAGTGTTACTGAATAAAGCCGGAATATCACATAAATTAAAGGAAATTGTGAGGGCTAGAAATACTGAAAACAACACTTTCATGTAGAATGGATGTTTAGTAAATGTCGTTAAAACAAGTAAGAAAGTTCAGTCGGGTAAACCGACTTATGAGTCCCCTCACCTTGAGAACCAAAATATATTAGTAAATTTATTTATTTTTTTGTTTTAATTAAATTATTATCAATTTAAATTGCATTTAATAAGTTTTAAGTATGCACTGGTATTAAAGTTATAAGCTGTTAACTTTTGGTGTAAAATGGCCCATTAGTACCAAGAGGGGCGTGTCAATAACGGCCACTTTTCTCTAGACTCTAGGTACTATAAAAGCATTGCACTGTACGAAATTTCAAGTATTTGTATGCACTGACATTAAAGTTATATGCTGGTACCTTTTGGTACATAATGGTCCATTTGTGTGGGAGGTACCAAAAGTCGCGTGGCAATAACGCCCATTTTTCTCTGAACTCTAGGTACTATAAAAGCATTACACTGTACAAAATTTCAAGTATTTGTATGCACAAGCATTAAAGTTATAAGCTGGTAACTTTTGGTACAAAATGGTCCATTTGTGTGGGAGGTACCAAAAGGGGCTTGACAATACTGCCCATTTTTTACTGTAGTGTAGGTACTGATAAACCATTACACTTTACAAAATTTCAAGTCTTTGTATGCACTCGTAATAAAGTTATAAACTATTAACTTTTGGTTCAAAATTGTCCATTTGTGTGGGAGGTACCAAAGGGGCGTAGCAACTTCGCCCATTTTTGTCGAGGTAATAGTGACTAATAAACTAATACTATGTGTAGAATTTCAGAGAGTTCAAATAAGTAGAATAGAAGTTATTAAATAATCAATATTTCGTTAAATATTAAACCTTTGTGGGGGAGGTACTAGAACGACTGGACCAATAGGGTCCATCTTCGAACTTAACCGGAGATAGAAGAAAATATTACTACATACCAAATTTGAAGTCAATCGGTTACTCCTTTCGAGAGTTATAGTACGCACCAGCCAGCAGACAGACAGGCGGACGGACATTGCTCATTCGACTTAAAATGACCCAAAATGGATATCCGCCGAACATACATAGGGTCATAGGTCCCTCCTTCGGTGTGTTACATCCTCCCTCCTCTTTACCCTCCTCTCTAAGGTGAGGGGATACAAATTAGAAAAATTATTTGTTTTTCCCCAAAAAAAACGTTTTTTCCTGGCACAAAAAAACATAAAAAAATAGACAAAAATCGCACAAATATATTTGTAGCATTAGGTTTCCTTGCGATGAAAGCTATGCCTAGTTGAAGAAAATCTATGGATAAATGTAGAAATTGTAGAACTTTTGGTAGAAATAAAAAATTTCAACATAATCCGGTTTTTATACACCAACTATTGTGAAGAAGGATATATACGAGATGCTGCATGTCAAAAGTGTAACATATCGATGGAGTGACCTAAAAGACCCCAAAAAATATTTGGAGGTAATCCATTTTGGCCCATTTTAAGTCATTTTATATCTCAGACTAAGGTCATAGATGGACTATGTTGGTCCACTTCATCGATTACCTCACCCACAAAGAGTATAAATGTACTACTCTTCAGAATTTTTGACCATTCCACACATAGTATTACTTTTTTGGTCGCTATCATCTTAAGAAAAATGTGCGAAGTTGCCACGCCCCTTTCTGTACCTCCCATACAAATGGATCATTTTGCACAAAAAGTTAACGGCTTATAACTTGGTTTCCTGCACATACAAATACCTGCCATTTTGTACAGGATAATGTTTTTATAGTACCCATAGTATATTACAAGATGGGCATTATTGTCACGCCTCTTTTGGTACCTCCCAATTAAAATTGCTAAAATGACAAATATGAAAAAATATTTTTTGAATTTCCCTATTTTAAGAAAATTGGTCATAATATGCAGTGTTTTCTTCGTTAGAATGAAAGCTTTCAAGAAATGGAACAAACATTTTTTGCGAAATCATTTTTTTTCGAAATCATTTTTTTTAATCAACTTTTGTCTAATTGTTTTAACTACAGTTGCTTAACTTCAACGTTAAACTGATGTTTTCAGCATTTCTAGCGCTTTAATTAAAATGGTATCCCGGCTTCATCGAGCTTATACTTAAAAAAATATGGTCCAAATAACGGGTTTTCCAATGATATGATTTTGAAGTGATGTTTCGGCCATTTGTAATATGTCATGATCTGTCATTTGTTTTTCATTGTATTCAGTAGTGGTTTTAAATCCAAAAAAAATCACTTTCCAGTCGGTCTACGACCCTGACACCCATGAGCAATACTTTAGCTCTTGTTAAAGGCTATATTTTTGCCATTGATCGATTCCCGATCCGACGTACCGTTAAGGAGCTAGACCTAGAAAAAAACTTTCCGTAGACATTTGAAAATTATGCTAAGTCCATTTTTTTTTAAATCCAAAGAAACACTTTCCAGTCGACCTACGACCTTGACACCCATGAGCAATATTTTAGCTCTCGTTAAGAGCTATCTTTTTGCCATTGACCGATTGTGGCTACGTACCACAAGCAAATGAAACAATTGAATTTTTGCGAGAAAAGTTTGGAGAATCGATTATTTCAAGAAATTGTGATATTGAATGGCCTCAAAGAAGTTGTCTATTTCTTGTGGGGTTATTTGAAATCATTGGTCTTTCGAAATAAACCAGACTCTCTTCAAGCTTTACAAGTCAATATTGAACGTGCCATTCATGACATACGACTTGATTTAGAGGAAAAAGTGCTCGAAAATTGGGTTCATTGAATTCGTTCCTGTAGAAGAAGTCGTGGAGGCCATTTGAATGACGTTTTATTTTGAACTTAATTGTATCGATCGTACTTCATATTAAATAAAAAACTTTTGAATTTTCTTAACAATAAGTGTGTCTTTTTTTCAAAGAAATCATATTACTCTTGTTGGAAAACCCTGCACTTCAAAAAATATTGTCCAAATACTAAAGGTAACTATGTTGCTGAGTCGCACCATAGTAACCAACACTGACGTTGTAATTTACTCGGACAGCCAGGCTGCCATCAATTCTCTGGAGGCAACACCCCTAAATTCACAAACAGCCCTCGACTGCCGCAGATCTCTTAACGAGATGGCTGAGCAGTTTAATATACACCTCATATGGGTGCCTGGGCATAGGGATATCCCGGGGAACTACAAAGCCGATGAACTTGCTAGGAAAGGGACGACATTACAAATTCTCGAAGAATTTGCATATATTGGTGCGCCACTATCCACGTGCAAGCTTTGGCCTAGGCAAGAGGCAATCAGGCAGTCCAACGAAATATGGACAGAAATCGGCACCTGCAGGGTAGCTAGACAAATCTGGCCAAGGTATGACCTGAGAAGATCAAAATATCTCCTCGCTCTAGAGAGGCAAAGATTGTCTACGTTAGTATCAGTTCTGACGGGACACTGATTGATCGGCGAACACGCCAAAAGATTGGGTATTGACTCTAATGACTTCTGCAGAAGCTGTGTGGAGATGAGGAAGAAGTGGAGAGCATTGAGCACTTGCTATGCGACTGCCCCGCTCTGAGTAAACGACGACTGGACATACTGGGGTCGGCTTTTCTAGGCAGCCTAACAGATCTTTCCAGTACCGATATTCGTACTATCGACAAATTTGTATATCAAACAGATTGGTTTCGACGAGGGGCATTTCAGCCCGTGGTAACACTAGGGACCTAAACTGGTCTATGTGAGCTTGTATAAAAAAAAAATACGGCTGCCACCCTAACCTAAACCTAAACTTCCATTAAAATTGTAATTTTAGAAAAAAAAATGGGCTTGGCTTCATAAAATAGTATGCCTCAATCGATTAAAAAAAAAGTTTTTTTTTAGGTCTCTGACACAAAGAATTTTTTGCATAGTGTAACCAGTATTTCACAAAATGTTAACCAACATTTTAATTTTAGGATCTAGAAATACGAATGATTTTTTTTTACTTACCCACAAATTCGAAAATAATTGCATTTATTACACGTCATTTTGAATTATCCTCTTAATCTGTAAAAACTTAAAAATACGATGCAAAGTCATTAACTGTGGAACCATTTGTCTACTCTTCTCCTGAGGGGTGACAGACAGCTAGACTCACAATACAAATGAGATGCATTGCAGTTTCCTCTTTTTGCCGCTTAAACTAGGTCCTTGTAAATATGATTTTTGTCTTTTCATCGTTGCCATAGACCATAGAGAGCGATATAGAGAGAAAAGAGAATGGTGAGAATTTTGTGTGGGTGGTCAGACGGTGTGCATGGGTCGTGACTGTTGAGTGAATACGCTCTGTGTGTGAGTGTCATATTTCGAAGGACATTCATTCAATTTTTCACACAAAACCCCACATACTTGCATACATACACAGGACTTCAGGAGCAACGACAGCAGCGGCGGTGGCGGTGGAGGCGGCAATGACAGTAGCATTAAAGCTTTGACAATACTCTCAGTGTGATTGAATGTGTGTGTTGCAATAGCTGCCACGGCCGGCTCCTGTCGTCGGCTGTAGCAGAATGGCATTTTCAGCAGTAGCAGCAACAACAGTTGTAGGTTTATGCAGCTCCAACAACAAATAATCACATTCAACACTCGTTGAATGGGTTGTGTAGTTGTAGTCGGCCAACAGTCGACTCGCAACATTTGAATCGTTGTGTTGTGTTTGTATTGTGTTGTGGCGTTTTGTTGGGCTCATTTAAAATCGACAGTAGCAACAGCAACAACAACAACAGCAACAGCAGAAACACAATGTCAAACATACGCTGAAAACGCATCCTTATTACCCGCGCTTTAAACCGATAAAAAGCAACGCTTCGCATCCTAAACGAGAACATTGAGTTCGTGACTTAACAAAAACCATCTCGACGCTGCTCTACAACGTTTGAAGAAACGGGTTATTCCTACCCCTCCGATTTTGATCCTTAATGTCCTTTTTTCTGTTTGGCATTGGGTAACCGGGAGCAAACAAGACGCGCGCGGGAGTATATTACAAATACATATTCTAATGTGTTCGACGAGAACATTTTATGATTATAAGGTTTCAATTTGAAATTGAAGAGAACGCCAAGGACAGTTAACAACCACCGACAACAAACAACAACAAAGTTTACAAAAAAGATTCATTACTCAAACATTAGGAATCAACCTTAAGGCATTTGAGTTGGAAACATCACCGCCCGAGTTTAGTCCTTCTGGCCGCGAACACAAACCTCTTTGCCTCAGCCTTTCGTTGAACTCCTACATTGTCGTTGTCGCACCACACACATCTCGCACCCGTCTCGCTGTCTTCTTCAACTCATGTAATCCTTTAACTAAAGCACCCCAAAGGAAAGCAAGGATTGTTGCGGCCGCAGAAAGCGCACAGAGGTAGAAAAACAAAACACAACAAAAACTGAGGTTTGAGAAGCAGGCAAACCGTTAGAACACCACGTACCCAGAAAAGGACATTATGTTGTTCGTTTCTTAAAGAGTCTACCAAGAAAGCTGGAAAGAAAACCTAGAGGATAACTTACAACATTTCAATTTATACAATTCCAAAGGCATAACACTTTTCTACAAAAAGCAGGCAGAAAGCAGAGTGGCAAACATCTTTCAAACTTGCAAAGGCTTCAAACAAGAACAGCAACAACATCATCACCCCCGACAACCCATTAGAGGAAAAGTTTCCTTTTCAACGGAAAAAAGCAAAAAAGATTCACAAACAGCTTAAAAAATAATATGTAATAAAAAAAAAAAGAAAGTTGTGTTGCTGTGCTCCCTTTCACATGGCTTTAAAGGCGGCGATGGCGGTTTTGTCGTCGTGCTCGTGGAAGTCGTCGCTTTAATATCCTTAACTCGGGCACACAAAATAAAACAGTCCATGCGGTTTGGCCTGGATGGTCTGGCTGGGTGTGGTTTTCGGTTTATCGGCATTCTCGGTGGCGTGGAGTTGAAAACACAAACAAATCTCGCGCGTTTGCTTTTCCTGAAAAAAAAACAAAGGTGGGAGCGGCAGAAAGGACCCCTCCACAACAATACAAACATATAAATAAAGTGCGTGTGCTCCTCGTAAGTTCGTTCGTTGGTACTTATGTGCACACATATACACATATACATGCAAAAATATATACATATGTGTTTGTGAATTTTTTATGAATATTGTTTTCATTTATTAATTGTGCAACCCACACCATTAAATGGGCACGCACATGCACTCTCACACCCACACAAACGGCCATAAACATAATCAAAATTTTATGTATCCTCATATTCTTCATCATCCTGTTTCTCCCACATTATACTCGCGTGTTTCTTGTCTCTTGCTCTCTTTTTCGTATATCGCGCGCGAACTTTAAAATGGGTGGCCAACTATAAAACCTTTGAGCTCATTTGTACACAACTCGGAAGAAGGCGAGCCATCCATCCGCCCTTCCTGCCTCCCTCTACAAAGGACTCTATAGTGTTGTTTATGTTTGTTATTTCTCTACACCTGTCTTGCATCGGAAAAAGGATTTAATAGCCGTCGACTCTCGGAACTGTAATTAAATTACAACAGCGATTTTTATAGTTTCTTTCCGTTTGTTTTTTTGCAAGAAGATATTTGAACAATTAGTGGCCGTCGCGAGGACTTCAATGCTTCAACAAAATGTCTTTAAATTGGAAGTAAGTAGAACACAATGATTACATTTTGATATTCGAATTAGATTACACTGTGGAAGACAAAAAAATAACAAGGTTCTATCAACGGATTCTGATAGAGGGGGTAAAAAAAGAATATACGTGTATCGGCGTTTTGAAAGTTTATGTATGCGCGCTGAAAAATCGATTCTGGAATATATTGTCCCAAACATATTCGGGGTACACTCTAAATATGTAATATTTGACACAAACAAATATTTTATATCGATACCTCTATTCTAAACTATGCTAAGTGCAAAAAATAGTTTTTCAGGAGAGGCGATCAAAGTTTGATGATTTTTTTAAATTTGTGTGGAATTCGTTTATAATGCAAATCGAATGACCGGTACTGTTTTTTGAATAACTATTGATTGGGTTGGCGGATAAACACCAACACCAATATTTTGAAATTAAAAATGCAATATCCCTAAAAAAAGCTAAGTTGACTTAGCATGTTTTAGAATGGAGGTATCAATATGTGGGTAGATACTGTTCTAAGCAAAACCTTGTTTCCATTCAAATATGTATACCCTACACCACACTGTGGTACAGGCTATTATAAGTTTGTTTCACGGCAGATGTTTGTAACGCCTGAAAATAATACAGTTAGACCCACCTTAAAGTATACCGATCGACTCAGAATCACTAACTGAGTCGATTTATCCATGTCTGTGCGTCCGTCCGTCTGTCCATGTAAAGTTCGTCGACTGCAGGTCGCAATTTCACTCCGATCGTTCTGAAATTTTACAGTTTAGAGTATTTCGCAGCTACCAAGAACCCTATTGAATTTGGTTGAAATCGGTTCAGATTTAGATATAGCTCCCATATATATCTTTCGTCCGATTTGGCCCTTTAGTCCTATATAAGCTGTATTTTACATCCAATCGTTTTGAAATTTAGAATGGTAGAGTTTCTTGATCCATTAACCAACACTACCGAATTTTAAGAAAATCGGTTAAGATTTAGCTATAGCTCCCATATATATGTTTCATCCGATTTGGCTCTTTAGATCCAATCGTTTTTATACCCTACGCCACACTGTGGTAAGGGTATTATTTAAGTATTAAATGTCCCAAAAGTAAATTTATGTAAACAATTTATACATGAATTACAAAATTTATATATCAGAGTTATTCAATATTACGAGAGTGGTGTAGGGTATTATATAGTCGGCCCCGACCGACTTTAGCCTTTCCTTACTGGTTTTTTATTTGGAACTATTATTTCCGAAATAAGGATTTTTTTTGCATTTAAGTATTCAAACAAGTAAGAAAGTTTCAGTCGGGTAAATCGACTAATGAATCCCCTCAAATTGAGTCTCAAAAAATATTAATTTTTTGTTTTATTTAAATTGCATTTAATAACTTTAAAAAATATACTGGTACTAAAGTCAAAAGCTGTTAACTTTTGGTACAAAAAAGTACATTTGTGTGGGAGGTACCAAATGGGGCGGCCGATAAGGCCCATTTTTCTCTGGACTCTAGGCACTATAAAAGTATTACACTGTACAAAATTTCAAGTTTTTATATGAATTGGTATTAAAGTCAAAAGCTGTTAACTTTTGGTACAAACTGATCCATTTGTGTGTACTATAAAACCATTACACTGTACATTTGTATGCACTGGTAACAAAGTTATAAGCTATTAACTTATGGTTCAAAATTTTCCATTTGTGTGAAAGGTACCACAAGGGGCAGGGCAACTTCGCCTATTTTTCTCGGGGTAATAGTGACTAATAAACTACTACTATGTGTAGAATTTCGAGAATTCAAATAAGTAGTATAGGAGTTATTAAATAATCAATATTTCACTAAATGTTAACCCTTTGTGGGGGGAGGTACTAGAAGGAGTGGACCTTTATGGCCAATCTTCGAACTTAGCCGGAGATAGAACAAAATATTACCACATACCAAATTTTAAGTTAATCGATTACTCCTTTCCGTTTTGGATAATTTTAAGTCGAATGAGCAATGTCCGTCCGTCTGCCTGTCTGTCTGTCTGGCTGGCTGGCTGTCTGTCTGTCTGCTGGCTGGTGCGCACGATAACTCTCGAAAGGAGTAACCGATTGACTTCAAACTTGGTATGCGGTAATATTGTTATCTATCTCCGGATGAGTTCGAAGATGGGCCATATTGGTCTACTCCTTCTGGTACCTCCCACACAAAGGGTTAAAATTTAGTGAAATATTGATTCTTAAATAACTTCTATACTACTTATTCGAATCTTCTGAAATTCTACACATAATATTAGTATATTTGTCGCTATTGCCTCGAGAAAAATGGGTGAAGTTGGCATGCCCCTTTTGGTACCTCCCACACAAATGGACCATTTTGCATCAAAATTGAACTGCTTATAACTTTAATAAAAGTGCATACAAATACTTAATATTCTGTACAGTATAATGTTTTTGTAGCTCCTATAGTCCGGTTGAAAATGGGCAATATTGTACATCCCCTTTTGATACCTCCCACACAAATGGACCGTTTTACATCAAAAATTAACGGCTTCTAACTTTAATACCAGTGCATACAAATACTTGAAATTCTGTACAGTGTAATGCTGTTATATTGCCTACAGTCCTGTAAAAAGTGGGCGTTATCACCCCGCCACTTTTTGTACCTCCCACACAAAATGACCAAATCATACCAAAATTACATAGCTCGTTACTGTAATATACCAGTGCACATAAACGCTTATAGTTCGGCACAACGCAATGTATTTAAGAATCTACTGTTTACCGAAAAATAAGTGTATTTGGAAAAACCCCTTCCGGTACATCCCACACAAATTGACAGATTAATTAGTGTGATGTTATATATTACATTACTCACAAAGTGAGGGTATACCTTAGTCGGTTTACCCGACTGAAACTTTCTTACTTGTTTTTAGAGTCCACCAGCCAGCAGGCAGACAGACAGACGGACGGACATTGCTCATTCGACTTAAAATTACCCAAAACGAATATCCGTCGAACATACTTGGGGTATTAGGTCACTCCTTCGATGTGTTACACTTTTTTCCGTAGCAAATGATATATACCCTCGTATCATTAAAGTGAGGGGATAAAAATAGGGAAATTCAATAAAATTATTTTTATTTTTTTATTTTGGCAATTTTGTTTGGGAGGTACCAAACGGGGTGTGGCAATAAAGGTCATTTTTTAATATAAAGGGTTTTCCAATAAGGGTGATATGATTTCTTTGAAAAAAAACATACTTATTGTTAAGGAAATTCAAAAGTTTTTGATTTAATGTGAAGTACAATAGCTACAATTAAGTTCTAAACGTCATTTAAATGGCCTCCACGACTTCTTCTGCAGGAACGAATTCGATGAACCAAAGTTTCGAATGCTTTTTCCACTACATCAAGTCGTATGTTATGAAAGGAACGTTCAAGATTGACTTATAAAACTGGAAGAGAGTCTGGTCCAATAACCCCACAAGAAAAAGTCTAATCGTGTTAAATCACAACTTGAAATAATCGAATCTCCAAACTTTTCTCGCAACAATTCAATTGTTTCTTTTGCTGTGTGGCACGTAGCCACAATCGGTCAATGGCAAAAAGATAGCTCTGAACGAGAGCTAAAATATTGCTCATGGGTGTCATGGTCGTAGGTCGACTGGAAAGTGTTTGTTTTATTTAAAAAAATGGACTTAAGGCCCACATAGATAGAATTCTTTCCTTCGATTCTTTGCTTCATTCATATGTGTCAAAAAGATAAATGTGTGTTCTCATATGAAAGTTCACAGATAAGAAACATGCTTTGATGAAAAAAACCTATGCAAAGCAAAAATTTTTTCAACTTTTAACTTTTTGATTTTTTTCGTATTTTGACAATGTTTTTGTTTACATTTCAAAATTATTTTTCTCAAAAAACATTGTCTTTGAATAAAAATGAAACAGAAATAACAAATTTGAACGGAAATATTGAAATTATCCAAAAATATAAATAAAAAGTATTTGAAAGTGTTTTGATATCGCGGTCAAGGAATCACGCACCAAGCTTCCTATCTGTGTTTCCAAAAAAAATTATGCTTTTCATGCGAGAAATTAAAGCAAATAATTGACTTAACGCATTTTATCTGTCTGGGCCTTTAGCGCACGAAAAGTTTCGATTGGAGAACGATTATTTTGATAAAAAAAATGAGTAATTTAAACATTGTTCTTGCGTATATCTCTCCATGATGAAATTTTAAACACTACTGAATACAATGAAAAACAAATGACAGATCATGACATATTACAAATGACCGAAACGTCACTTCAAAATCATATCATCCCTATTGGATAAACCGTTAGTACCTCTCACACAAATGTTAACAATTTTTTGAAATGCAGGGGTTTGTGTTTACATGGCTTTCAGAGCGCAGTGTCTTATCTTTTCCAATACACCACAAAAAACATCTCTTCCGAAAGGAAGAGTTGATCGAAAAAGCTGGTTTAATAAAATTAAAAATAAATCCATCATTAAAACTTCTACAAAAAATTTTATTTTATTTCACTTGTGTTCATCTGTTCTTTATTGGAAATAAATGTTGTTTCAACGTTTTGTTTCAGAAAAAAAGTAATCAGTGTGTACAAAATCTCGAAGTCCCGATTTATCCCGAAATCCCGGGATCACGAGATTTGCGAAACTCAGTCCTGATCGGCATCCCTAGGAAGTAGCTTCGATTTAGTTTTTATTCAACTTAGTTTTTATTCATTTGGACCACTATACGTATGGGCTATATTTCGATTGCTTTTATTATTATTCATACCAACGTTTTATTTTAAAAGACTAGGCGTTTTGTTCTAATTTTTTTATATTATTGTGCTGTTTTATAAAAAAAAAATAATTGAAACGTGAGTGTATTGCAAATAATGAGAATATTGTCACATTTTTACTTCTCTATGAATTCTATTTCGTGTCGCAGAGCATATTTGCCGAAAATTAAAGGAACATATTTTCTCCAGTTTTAAATCCCAAGGAAAAATGTCAATACTAGAATACAACGTAATACGCAAAGAAAATACAATTAATGTAATTTTTGTGTAACCTAAAAATGTATTTTCCACCCTATCGGGTTGGTAGATTATTGCTTGGGTTGGGGGTAGGGGGCCAAAAAAAAGAAGCTTGCCCCGTCCCTCAATACCCCCGCCCCCTTTTGTTCTATTTCACTTTAACATCAATTTTCCCATGAGAAAAATTCTCCTGATTTTCATGCAAACATGAAAAAATACTTCCACATTTATGCTGCTTGTTGTTTGCCTCTGCATCCGACTGCGAGTTCCATGTTTCAACCCACTCCAGGCCTCCTTTTCTCCCAGACCTGCTGATGAGATGAAATCCTCCCTCCCACCTTTTTGTAGGATGCAGCCGCAGCAGGCAGGCAGTAGCAGCAGCAGTAGACACGATTCACTCCAGTTATGGTGCTTTAATGTTTGGTGGTGTTGTTGCCATTTCAGTTTAGTTTGTTTCCAGAATTTATTATTTTTATATGTTTTTCTCTTTAGAATTTTCTCTTTTTGCCTGTACATTTATGTATGTGTATGTGCAAATTTTGCTAAAGTCTTTAATACAACTTTAAAGCTTACGTCGCCTGCCCCTACTCTGACTAACCCAAACTTTCTATGCAAAAGCAAAGCAGAAAAAATATCCAAACAACAACTGCGACGAGGACGAGGGCTACTACGACAAGTGGAAATAAAGAAAATATGTACTTTGTAATAGAGAAATCCCCAACATGAATAGCAAAAGTTATACACCTTCAAACCCATCTCTGAGTCGAAAACATAAACACATAAAGATCTACCCCATCCTCCTCCGCCAGTGTCAACCCCTCTATGCCGTGTTTTGTGTCAGAGAGGTGAATAAAAATGTACTTTTCGTGCTTGCTATTCATTTTTATTTTTTATTTTATTTTTTTCCATTTTGTGGGTATTTTCTTTCCGGTATGCATCCTGTTTTCAGACACACCCACACACACATATACATACAGTCGGACAAACCGTCACACATTTATAGACTTAAAGTGAAAACGGAAGAATAATACTGCCACAGCAACATAAACAAAATGAATGAGTAAAGGAAACATCATACAACACGTAACGAAAACGTAACGTAGAGTGGGCAGAATGAAACAGTTGCAAAAGTTACGCGTGCATCGACCGGACAAACTACTAACTGGTACGCTAACTTCAACAACTACCTTTTGACATGAGTGCACCCATACACTCATACGAACACGAACCCTCACTCACCACAGACAGCAAAACTGAGTTATTGTTGCAGTGCCCACCATTAAACAGATGTTAATTTTCGACTGCTCACTGTTATTCCCCACCAACTCCCCCCTAAGCAACCCCATCGCCATGGTTTTTTGGCAAATGTCTCGTTGTTTTTTCTGATTATTTCTAAAGTATAAAGTTACAAATTTATCACGGGTTCCTGTTTGATTAGATCTTTTTAGATTTGCTAATTTGAAAACTTTATTTTTATGATGGCATTCCAGTCATCGCTGCCATCGCTTCCCCAGCAGAAAGAGATTAACTTTAAGCTTATAATTATTTGTCGATTTAATTAAGTATAACGATAATCAAATCAATTCAATTTATCATTAATGTGCTTCTGCTTTTTTTGTGAATATCTTTACATAATTTATTTTTCACCACAACAACGACCTTTTGTTCGTTTTTGGTTTTCATGTGATTGACTCTTTTTAAAGACTCTCGATTTAGGGAGCTTTTTTTCCTCATTCATTGGTTGTGGTTGTTGTTGTTGCCTGCCTGCCATTCATTTGAGGTGAGTTTTTCATAGCAAGAAAAATACAATTACGTCAAATCAGAGACGGGATGGTGCAATTGTCACAGCATATGCTCGTACATATGAACTGTTTATTTTGAAAGTGGCGTAAACGCCATTCTGTTTTTAAAGCAAGAGTAGTATCGTTAGAAGGCTAAGTGAATAGTAGAAATATATTATTTACATTCAATTCATCTCAAGACTTCAACGTTTCTATATTATGTGACAATTTTCGCATTTGAGTTTTATTAACCCACTATTTTCAACGATGAATCGAGTATAGCAGAGTGGCGTTTACGCCACTTTCAAAATAAACAGTTCATATCTAGTAATCTATGCAGTGAGGAAATACGCAAAAATACAGAAAATCTGTTTGAAATAATACACATATGTACATACTTTGAATCATTGCTTATTTTATGTACAGGGTTGCCCATATTCGACGGACCCACGGACTCGTTGGGCCCATTCCAATCGACGACGCTTGTCCGCAGGCAACAATCTTTGCGTCAATTGAATTTTGTACGGGAACAAATGCAAATCAACGCGAATAATCCGTTGTAAAGTGGACCGAGCCATGCCCAACTGCTGAGAACGGCGTTTTTGGGATGTTCTTGGGGACCTCTCAACACTGGCTCGTACGGCAGCGATATTCTCGGCCGATCGCCTTGGTCGACTTTTATTTGGCCTCTTCGGATTAGAAAGAGCCTCACCAGTCGAAAATTTTTCGTATAAACGCTTAATGGTGTTCTTAGAAGGCGCACTTCTCACATTTTTTAATATTTTAAAAGCACGTTGACTTGACTTCTTCTGTTGAATGTAAATTTCAACTATTTCAGAGCGCTCGCGTGGCGTGTATTGTTCCATGGTAAAAATCTGCTTGGACTGACGCTTCAAACGCGGTATGTCATTAAGCGATCTGACATCTCTGTCAAAAGTTATGGCGTTGCCAGATGGGTCCGTCGAATATGGGAGACCCTGTATCGCATATTTTCTATATTTTTGATCATTTCTATATGTATTTTGAATGGTATAGGAATTTATTGTCTCATGTCCTTTAAATAGATACATTGTATGACCACAAAACATATGGGGAATTCCACGACAAATCGACGGTTTCAAAAAATGTCGGTTTTGATTTTTCCATTTTTTTATATTTTTTAGTAGGCCCGCAGAAACGCTTTGTGGAATTTTTTGAGATTTTTCGGGTAACTCGTTCAGAAGTTATCGATATTTAAAAAATCGTTAGGATATCACTCTGTGTATCTGGTTTTTGGTCATAACTTCTTAAGATATGGTCCGATTTGAAAAATCGTTTTTTTGAAATGTTGGTATTTTTCAGTACATTTTAGAAAAAATATAAAACAAAATTTAAATTTTTAAAGAAATGTTTGCTGCTAGCCATTTGGCTTGTGACTTGCAGTTTTCGGACTAGATGTACCACGCCAAAGAACAAAATAAGGGAGACACTTCAGAAAGTATTTTATCCAAAACACCCGCCACCCCCGCTGATCACCTTACCGCTGATAATCTCCCTCCAAAAATAACTACGTATCAAAAGTAGTTGAAATCGATGGATTTTTTCGGTGATGTTGAATTTCCACAATATTGTGGGCACCTATAGTGATTTTTACAAGGAATAATTTTTGTCGAATACTTCACCTAAAAAATTCATCGATTTCTACGTCTTTTGATATATAGTTATTTTGTAGGGAGATTATCAGGGGTAAGGGGATCAGCGGGGGTGGTGGGTGTTTTGGAAGAAATATTTCCTGAAGTGTCTCCTTTCTTTTGTTCTTTAGCGTGGAACATCTAGTCCGAAGCCTTCAAGTCACAAGCACAGTGACTAAAAAAATAAAAAAAATATAAATAATTTTAGGCCCTCTTCCATCCAAAGCTTACATGTTAGAGAACTAATAAAGGGGTTTTCAACAGCAGGTGTTATTTTGGTATTCAAAGAAAAATGCAATTTTTTGAGATAAATGATCGGATGTTTATTTCATAATAAAGAGGAAGGTATGCCGTTAATAATGAAAAACAACATCAGCCAAATGGCCACCACGACCACGTAATTTGCCATAACCAAATCGCAAAGTAGCTGCACTATGTCCTCGATAGCCTCACGAATCATATCTTTAAGGTCTTGAATCGACGCTGGGCTGTTGGCGTAGACCTAATCTTTCACGTGACCCCAAAGGAGGAAGTCGCAAGGTGTTAAATCACAAGATTTCGGTGGCCAATTGTGTTCATCTCTTCGAGAGATAACACGGTCCGGAAATTTTTTCCGTAACAGAGCAATGGTTTCGTTGCTTGTGTGGCACGTAGCGCCGTCTTGTTGAAAGTAAACGTTGTCCAGATCAATACCATCCAACTCCGACCATAAAAAAACATTAATCATCTCTCGATAGCGCAATCCATTCACCGTAACTGTTAATCCAACCTAATTTTCGAAAATGTAAGGTCCAATGACCCCGCCGGACCATAAACCGCACCAAACAGTCACACGTTAAGGATTGAGAGGATTATCAACAATAACTCTTGGGTTTTCCTAGCCCCAGATGCGACAATTTTGCATGTTGACGTAGCCACCGAGGTGGAAATGGGCCTCATCTGTATCGTTCGTATCGTTTTTGATCGTTTTGTATCGTTCGATGATCGTGTATCGTTCCATTTGTAGTAATGGCGTAGTTTCTACTTGTCAAATGTCAAAGAATAAAAGCTTCAAAAGTGACAGCTACCGAAATACCAGGTAATTCAAAATAACATCTCTTGTTGGAAAACCCTGCAAAATATAAAAAAATCGCAAAAATCGGAGAGTACAAATAATTTAAGAATTGTAAAACTTTAAAAATCGCACACAACATTTTTTTTTTAAATATTTTTTCTAAATTTTGTTCTGAAAAGTACCGAAAAATAACAACATTTCAAAAACTCGATTTTTCAAATCGGACCATAACTTAAGAAGTTAGACCAAAAATCCGTTACACAGAGTGATATCTTAACGATTTTTTAAATATAGATAACTTCTGAACGAGTTATCGGAAAAATCTCAAAAAATTCCACAAAGCGTTTCTTCGTGTGTACTAAATAATATGAAAAAATCGATTTGTCGTGGAATACATATACACTTTTTGAAGAAATAGGGTTCATTTAAAACAAAATCCAGCTGAAAAGTATAACTTCATATGTCCATTGCTTTTGGTTCGAAAGGCAATACTTTTTCATTAAATAACAAATATTGTTGTCTATCCAGAAAAGATAATGAGAAAGCAATCTATATCGTTAATTCCATATCAACCGAACGCTTTTCGTAAAAAACTACAATGACGGCTCCGATTGTTACGAATTTCTTGGACATATTTAAAATATTAAAAATACTTTAAAAAAATCTGTTTCACATTTGCAAAAATCAAGAAAAAAGTGCCGAGGTAGGAACATTTGATAATGTTGTAGTTACAAAACGCGTGGGCAGAATTAAAAGAATGAATGCTTATTTTAAAGGTAATTGCTAGTTCTTTTCGCCGGTGGTCTTGGCTAATGACCGCTACTGAAAAAATTTTAATATTTTTTGGATCTTCTTTTTTTATGTTTTTCACTATGAAAACACCAACCTAAAAATTCAGAAAAAAATATAGGCATATTCATTGACCTTTTCTAAACAAACGCTGAGAAAAACGGGTTATATTTAAAAAAATATTACGAAATGTAGTAGCCCGAACATTTTTTTTTAACTGGTACTTAAACAAGTAATAAAGTTTTACTCACTTTTATAGCAATAATAATACTTTACAGCATAAAAAAACGAACCATGTTCAGTTCCGAAAATTGATAAATTGGAAAACCGAGCGCAACGGACGCACATTTCAATTTTTTAAATTTACAAACCGATTTTGTTAATTATCGTTTTTATTTTGAACTTTATTGGATTTTGTCTTTCTTACTTTTGCTTTCTTACCCGAACGATAGGTGACAACGAACCAAATAAAAACATGATTGCTTGGGTGATAATGAGAAGAAGAAGATGATTGCTTGGATTGCTATCGCACGTCTGTCAATTTATGCGGGAGGTACCAGAAAAGGGTTTATCACATACACATATTTTTCGCTGAACAGTAGATATACTAAATATATATATAAAAATGGAAAAATGTTTGTATGTATGTATGTATGTATGTGTTTTATAGACGCTTAAACCACTGGACCGATTTTAAAATTTTTTCTTTTGTTTGAAAGCTATTTGGTCTGAGATGGTTTTGGGAAAAAAAATTTTGCAAATAGTGGGCGGGGAAAATGTGGGCGTGGCAAATCGTTTGTTTGTCTGTTTGTGTGTTTGTTCCACTGCAGGTCTGCTGGCAGTCTACGTCAGTGGTCCAAAAATGGACGGGATCGGAAATATGGGGCAGCGAAGTGGCCCGGGTCCAGCTAGTACTAAATACTCGTAGATTGCACAGTGTCGAATTATAAGCGTTTATGTGCTCTGGTATATTAACATTATGAGCTAAAAAAAAAAAACTAAAAAACCCAAAACGGTTTTTTTTAGTTTTTCCCCTAAATCTATTATACTTATAGCAGGTCCCAGTTTACCGTGTAGCACATTACTACATATAAAAATCGTGAAGTTTTCATATTCTAACTTTGAGATTGTCAAAAAAGGACAATGTTTTGAAATTTTCGTAAAAAATGGTGTAATTTGGAGAAGCATGTCAAGACAATTAATAAAAATCTTTGACTCATCGAATCTTTAAGACGAATATAAATATGTCATATTTTATATCTATACTATACTACATTAACAAAAAATGGCAAAAACTATCTATTTTTTGGAGGAAACAATTATATCGCTCATTTAGAAAAAGAACGTCACAACTCAAAATATGGCATTTCACTTAAGTTTGATTTAAATGATCTATGCAAAAATAACTATTTGGCAGAATGGGATGACATAACTTCTGAAGAGAGCCATAAATTGTTGTCCTCCTCAGGAATCAGCCCAATCATGGATCAGCTTATAGATTTTGAAATGTAGGACAATTTAGTATGGCCGCCTCAAAAAAATATTCTGAGTTGTGACGTTATTTTCCTAAATGAGCGATATGGTCACAACTTTTGTCTCACGTAGCAAATTTTGTTATCAAAAAAATAAATTTTACTAACGTCTTAAAATGTTTAAAAATGTTATATATTTCAATGAAATATTTTGTAGTTTGTAGGTCTTGACATCATTGAAAGTAATTTGCGAATCATTACATATATTTGCAAAAGTAATGTCGCAAAATCACCAAAAATATGATTTTTGGGGTTTCCTCGATATATACTTAATACACTAAAAGACTGGCTCCAAATTCCCTCTGCAGTTCAGCGTGCCACACCTTACCACATATACATTTTTTAAACGTTTCAATATTCTACATTTGATATAGGCTTATTTTTGAAATTTGCATAGAAAATAGTGTAAGTTGGAGAGTCGTGGCAACAATACCACTGACGATACTGGTGGTACTAAAATACTAGGGGATATCTCGGAAACTTTTCTAGATAACTCTTAGGAGTAAAAATGGCTTTTGTAGACCTAGGTTTGTAGAATGGAAAGAAAAATATGATTCGAAGCAGAATACGTTTAACAACATTATGTTTTTGTTTTTCGCAATTTTCAATTGGTCATATCTTTTGAAAAAATCATTATTTTTTTAATACGTGTAAAATATTTCTTACAGTAGAATATGCCTGGGAAAAATCGTAAAATTCGGATTGATCATCATCGTATTTTTTTAAGAAAATCGTTCAGTTTGGTATGGAATGAATTAAAAAAACCTTTGGATTGGGTGTCGGTGTTTTGGAAGAAATACTTCCAGAATTATATCATTCATATAGTTCCTTGAACATATATTCCAAAGCTTTCTAGCTACAGGAGCAGTGGTTTGCAGCAATTTTTTTTTAAAAACACTGTCCAACAAATTAAGACTTTTTGATTGGAACAGAATAGCGACCATATACGAGTAATTCTGAAAGGGCATGTTGAGTAGATCATTTTTGTAGAATAAACTTATGGTCCAGCTGGTCTGAGTTCTTTTTTACAGTGGTTCAAAGTTTTTATTTTTTGGTTGAAGGTAGCATTATACTAAATGAAAATAATGATGTCAGTTAATGTCTGAGAGATTTCTCATTGTCAGAGTAACATAGTGGAATTTTATGAGGACCATTTTTGTGGAAGGTCTTAAACCTCTAGCTCCCCTCATAACGGGTCAATTTTGCCCTTTTTCGAAAAAATTAAAAACAAGTCCTTTCAGACAGGACATTTAAGGATTAAAACATTCTACGAAAATTTTTGTCGGAAAATCTCAGTGGGGATCGCCAATGGTGTAATTATAGCTTTTTACGTTTAATTAGCAAAATTACATGCCAACTTATAAAAAAATACTATAATGTAAATTTAAAGCCGTGATATCTGTGGAATTATTGGAGCAGAAGACCGACTCTGTAATTTTGAAAGGGCATGTTGAGTAGATTATTTTTGTAGAATAAGCTTATGGTCCAGCTGCTCCAAGTTTTTTTTTACAGTAGGTCAAAGTTTTAATTTTTTGGTCCAAGGGAGCAATGAAAAAAAGCTGTAAGTTAATATCTGAGAGATTTCTTATTGTCAGAGTTACTTAGTGGAATTTTATGAGGATCATTTTTGTGGAAGGTCTTAAACCTGTAGCTCCCCTCCTAATTTGTCAATTTGGACATTTTTTTGGAAAAAAGACAAGAAAATCCTTTCAAAAGGACATTTATGTATTAAAATATTCTACGAAACTGTTTGCCGGAAAATTTCAGTGGGCTCATTACGCTTAATTAGCAAAATTACAGGCCGACTTATACAAATAAATAATATAATGTAAATTTAAAGTCGTAATAAATTCAAATATGTTTAACGAAGTCTGGTTGCTAAAACATTTATTAAGAAAAGACGAGAAACGAAGTCTGGTTGCTAAAACATTTATTAAGAAAAGACGAGAAATATTTAGTAACATCTTCATCATTTTTTTAATGGTATTTATTTTTTTTTGCATCAAAGTTTTCGAGTAAAAAAGAATTGGTAAAGACTAAAGTGAGGAAAAATAGCAGTATGGTATCTATGGATAAATATATAAGTTATTATTATCTATTGATAATTATATAAGTATTTTAAGAGAAATAAAAAAAAACATTTTTCATATTTTTTATTTTGCCCATATTATTTAAGAGGTATCAGGTATGGCAATAACGCCAATTTTTCAATAGACTATGGATACTATAAAAGCATTACACTGTACAAAATTGCAAGTGTTTGTATTTTAATTTATCGCGACTTTAAATTTACATTATATAGGGTGATCATTGATCACTGATCAAAGTTTCACAGATCACGTGTGAAACGTGTGAGTCGTGTCAAGCTGTCATGTTATTTTTGTTAAGTATTGTTTGGCATTTCATCATGGAAAGCCTTACGCCTGAACAACGTTTACAAATTATTCAGTTTTATTATCAAAATAATCGTTCGCCAATTGCAAAACTTTCCAGTCGACCCATTGACTTGACACCCATGAGCAATATTTTAGCTCTCGTTAAGAGCTATCTTTTTGTCATTGACCGATTCCCGATCCGACGTACCGGAATCATCGGTCCATATTTCTTTAAAAATGATGCCGGTGAGAACGTAACCGTCAATGGCGACCGTTATCGTGCCATGATAACCGACTATTTGATGCCTGAAGTTGAAGCTCGTGATCTCTGCGACATTTGGTTTCAACAAGACGTCGCCACTTCCCACACATCGCATCAATCAATGGATTTATTGAGAGAACACTTCGGTGAGCAGATAATTTCACGTTTTGGGCCGGTCGATTGGACACCAAGATCGTGAGATATCACACCGTTAGACTTTTTCCTGTGGGGATATGAAAAGTCTAAAGTTTATGCTGACAAACCCGCTTCGATTCAGGCTTTGGAGCAAAACATCACGCGTGGCATTCGCCAGTTACCAGTCGAAATGCTCGAACGAGTCATCGAAAATTGGACTCAACGGATAGACCATCTGATACGTAGCCGCGGCCAACATTTGATAGAAATAATCTTCAAAAAATAAATACCTAAGAATGTTCTTTCAAACGATATTAAAAATTCCCCATTCAATTTGAATTTTCTGTGTTTTTTTTCTTTAAAAAAGTAGGGAACCTGGAAATGGATCACCCTATATAAGTAGTTGTTGTTGTTATTTTAATAAGGGGTATAATTATATATGACGAGATATGTGTTTTACTCAGAATGGTATTAAATTTCAAAATCAAATAAACGTTTCTTTATAAAAGCTTATTTATGTCAATATCAGTAAATCATTATTTGTTGACTAAATGTAATGCAGAGGGCAAGGATATGTCATTACTTGAAATGCAAGTGGTAATGACATTTACTTACCAAGTTTATGGTGGGCTGCTTCAACAAGGGGTATCGTGCAGGCGGCTCCTTTCCTTACTGGTTTTTAAGCATTAATAACATATGGTGTTGGCTATTTTTGCTTAGCTATTATGATAGCTTAGCCTTGATTGTTATTAATCATAAACTGATTGTTATTAATCACAAACTGCATAAAGAATTCTAAATGTTTGTGGGGAATCGTAAGGTTGATATGGTTGGGAAACCCTGAACTAGTTGGTAAAATGTTTTCCTATAAAGTCGTTTGCGATTTTTCATATTGTGCTTATGTAAAAACTGTTGATTAAAAAGTCTGTTTTGATTTGATTAATGTCAACTTGAAAAAGCATCAAGTCACCATTGCCTTCCACAATATCCTCAAAAGTAGAACTCCCTTCTCTGCATGACATCCTGGGAATTATTTTGATGGCTGTCGTTCGGTGTGTGTGTGTGTATGTCTGTGTGTTTATATGGAAAACCTCGAATTTTACAGCTTTACCCCAAACGAGACATCATATGTTTTCCCTTAAGTGGTGGGATTACATGATTACACTGTTATAAAACTGTGAAATGTCTATAACTGTTGGCGGCAGGAAACCAACTCATGGTTCGCTCCAAGGGGGACGAGACGTGACAAGACAAACTTCCTCACAACGACAACAACAGACAAACACACACACACACACACACACCCACACCCAAACTCCCCACCCACACTCAAGCGCACAGTCATAAAGAAACAGACAAAAATATTATGGGAACAAATTCTTTACAGACACCATTAATTTTCATACGACGAGTGTAGTACGAGTATGTGTGTCTCTGTGTGTAATATGACTAGAAAAGTTTATTTGGCTCTTTGTTTGTGTTCTATGCTTTTTTCTACTTCTTCTTCAACTACTTCTCTGTTGCTCTTTGGCTTTTTGTGTACTTTTTACTCTTTTTTTCTTTTCACCCTACTGCGTTTTTTTCCGGTTGTCAGGCTCATCATCGCCACACAGAAGTCCTTGTGTGTAACATTCTCTCCGCCACAATCCCACCCCCCTAAAAACCTCTCCATTCGATGACACCAAGTGGCGGTGGGTGGTAAAGGGAAAAGTGTTAGACTTTTTTGGAGAGATACTATAACGACAGAGAGAGTGAGAGAGGACTGTTGATGAGTTTTTTTTCTCCTTTGGTTTTTGCACTGCCTGTGTCGACTGTAAATAACAAGAGAGGAGTAGTGTTGGTAGTGACATAAATTTCCGCTTTGGTGTCAGCCAGAAGGACGAACAAACGGCAGACGAGGCTATTAAGCAGGCAGGCAGACAGACACATGCTGACTGTGAGACTGCTTAACAGTTGACTGGTGTTAGATGCTGCACAGGGGTTTTATGACGAACAATTTATATAGAAATGTAGGTATATTTCCATAGAGTTTCTTGTTGTATTTAAAGAACTCGTGAATAATTTAAGGAATTTTTTAATGACTTCAATCATAAGTCTAATACTATTAAAAAAATGCACCTACAAATCGATACCTGCATTTTAAAATATCCTAACTCGACATAGCATGTTTTTAGGGAGATTGCATATTTAATTTCTAAATATTCCAAATTATATTCTGTCAAAATTTGGTGTTTATCCGTCAACCCAATCAAAAGTTATTTACAAACCGGTACAGGTCATTCGATTTCCATCTTAAAGGAATTCCACACAAATTTAAAAAAATCATGAAACTTTGATCGCCTCTCCTGAAAAACTACCTTTTTGCACTTAGCATAGTTTAGAATGGAGGTATCGAAATTAATCTACTAATCTATTGAACAATATCAGTAAATTTTCTTAAATTAAATTAAGAATTAATTAATTTAAGTCAATTAATTGTTTAATCAAAATTTCTAATCAATGTACTTTGTTATTGCTTCAATGACTTATATCGCTGCCAAAACCATCACTGATACAGGCGCCAACTTTCCCAGTACATTTCCCTGGTCTAAATTGTCTGCTGATTTCTAGCCGCTATATGGTAATTTTTTTAGTTTACAAATTGTGATACCGTAAACAAGTAAGAAAGTTTCAGTCGGGTAAACCGACTATGGTATACCCATACTTTGTGAGTAATGTTATATATAGCGTGGTCCATTTCGAGGTTCCCTACTTTTTTAAAGAAAAACCAGTAAGGAAAGGCTAAAGTCGGGCGTTGCCGACTATATAATACCCTACACCACTCTCGTAATATTGAATAACTCTCATATATAAATTTTGTAATTCATGTATAAATTGTTTACATAAATTTACTTTTGGGACATTTTATACTTAAATAATACCCTGTACCACAGTGTGGTGTAGGGTATAAAAACGATTGGATCTAAAGAGCCAAATCGGATGAAACATATATATGGGAGCTATAGCTAAATCTTTACCGATTTTCTTCAAATTCGGCAATGTTGGTTCATGAATCAAGAAACTCTACCATTCTAAATTTCAAAACGATTGGATGTAAAATATAGCTTCTATAGAACTAAAGGGCCAAATCGGACGAAACATATATATGGGAGCTATAGCTAAATCTTAACCGATTTTCTTCAAATTCGGTAGTGTTGGTTCATGGATCAAGAAACTCTACCAATCTAAATTTCATAACGATTGGATGTAAAATACAGCTTTTATAGGACTAAAGGGCTAAATCGGACGAAACATATATATGGGAGCTATAGCTAAATCTTAACCGGTTTTCTTCAAATTCGGCAGTGTTGGTTCATGGATCAAGAAACTCTACCATTCTAAATTTCAAAATGATTGGATTTAAAATACAGCTTCTTCAGGACTAAAGAGCAAAATCGGACGAAACATATATATGGGAGCTATAGCTAAATCTTAACCGATTTTCTTCAAATTCGGCAATGTTGGTTCATGGATCAAGAAACTGTACCAGTCTAAATTTCAAAACGATTGGATGTAAAATACAGCTTTTATAGGACTAAATGGCCAAATCGGACGAAACATATATATGGGAGCTATAGCTAAATCTTAACCGATTTTCTTCAAATTCGGTAATGTTGGTTCATGGATCAAGAAACTGTACCATTCTAAATTTCAAAACGATTGGATGTCAAATACAGCTTCTATAGGACTAAAGGGCCAAATCGGACGAAAGATATATATGGGAGCTATATCTAAATCTTAACCGATTTTCTTCAAATTCGGCAATGTTGGTTCATGGATCAAGAAACTCTACCATTCTAAAGCTAGACCCACCTTAAAGTTAAATCGACTCAGCTAGTGATTCTGAGTCGATCGGTATACTTTAAGGTGGGTCTAGCTGTGTTATTTTCAGGTGTTACAAACATCTGCCGTGAAACAAACTTATAATACCCTGTACCACAGTGTGGTGTAGGGTATAAAAACACAGAAAATTCAAATTGAATGGGGAATGTTTATTATCATTTGAAAGAACATTCTATCAAATGTTGGCCGCGGCTACGTCTCAGTTGGTCCATCCGTTGAGCCCAATTTTTGATGACTCGTTCGAGCATTTCGACTGATAACTGGCGGATGACACGCGAGATGTTTTGCTCCAAGGCCTGAATCGAGGCGAGTTTGTCCGCATAAACTTTAGATTTTACATATCTTCACAGGAAAAAGTCTAACGGTGTGATATCACACGATCTTGGTGGCCAATCGACCGGCCCCAAAACGTGAAATTATCTGCTCACCGAAGTGTTCTCTCAATAAATCCATTGATTGATGCGATGTGTGGGAAGTGGCGCCGTCTTGTTGAAACCAAATGTCGCCGAGATCACGAGCTTCAATTTCAGGCATCAAATAGTCGGTTATGTTCACACCGACATCATTTTTGAAGAAATATGGACCAATGATTCCACCGGCCCACAAACCACACAAAACCGTTGTTTTTTTCTGGATGAAGTGGCAGCTCTTGAATCTCTTCAGGTTGCTCTTCGTCTCAAATGCAGCAATTTTGCTTGTTAACATACGCATTGATCCGGAAATGGGCCTCATTGCTGAACAAAATTTGGCTCGAAAATGTCGGATCTTCTTGGAACTTTTCAAGAGCCCATACAGCGAAGCGATGTCATTTGGGAAGGTCGGGCGGCTTCAGTTTTTGCACAAGCTGTATTTTGTATGCTTTCAATTTAACATCTCGACCTATAATGCGCCAAGTCGTTCCATACGTCAGTGCGAGTTGCTGCGAACGGCGCCGAATGGACTCTCCTCGGTCTTCGTGTACACTATCAGCTACGGCCGCTACATTTTCTTCACTGCGTGCTGGACGTGGTCTATGCGGTCGAATATTATCCAATAATGAATGCTGGGTCTCAAGATGGGAGATGAGGTTGCGAATAGTACGCTCAGTAGGCCGATTATGTTGACCATAAGTTGAACGAAGTGCACGAAACACATTCCTCACAGAACGTGAATTTTCGTAGTAAAGTTGAACGATTTGTAAACGTTGTTCAGGCGTAGGTCTTTCCATGATGAAATGCCAAAGAATACTTAACAAAAATTACATGACAGCATGACACGACTCACACATGATCTGTCAAAAAAAAGGCTATTGGAAAAAGTATATCTACTTGGATCACCCGTTATAACAATACACTAATTAATCAGTCAATTTGTATGGGAGGTACCAGAACAAGTTTAACAAATACACCTATTATACGCAAGTACAACGTTTACAAATTATTCAATTTTATTATCAAAATTATCGTTCTCCAATTGCAACTTTTCGTGCGCTGAAATTCAAAAAAAAAACATTTTCCAGTTGACCTACGGCCTTGACACCCATGAGCAATATTTTAGCTCTTGTTAAGAGCTATCTTTTTGCCATTGACCGATCCGACGTTAAGGAGCTAGAGCAAAAATAATCTTTCCGTTCACATTTGAAAGTGCTGCTAAATCCATTTTTTTTTAAATCAAAAAAAAACACTTTCCAGTCGACCTACGACCTTGACAACCATGAGCAACATTTTAGCTCTCGTTAAGAGCTATATTTGCCATTGACCGATTGTGGCTACGTGCCACACAGCAAATGAAACAATTGAATTGTAGCGAGAAAAGTTTGGGGATTCGATTATTTCATGAAGATTATTCCAAGAAGTTGTGATTTAACACCATTCGACTATTTCTTGTGGGGTTATTTGAAGTCATTGGTCTTTCGACATAAACCAGACTCTCTTCAAGCTTTACAAGTCAATATTGAACGTGCCATTCATGGCATACGACTTGATTTGGAGGAAAAAGTGCTCGAAGATTGAGTTCATCGAATTCGTTCCTGCAGAAGAAGTCGTGGAGGCCATTTGAATGACGTTTTATTTAAAACTTAATTGTATCGATTGTACTTCACATTAAATAATTAAACTTTTGAATTTTCTTAACAATAAGTGTGTTTTTTTTAAAGAAATCATATCACTCTTATTGGAAAACACTGTACATTACATTGTGTACGTGTTGACTGTGACATTGATCAAAGGACTAATGTTATTAATTTAAGTAAATATTTCAGTAAATTTAATGAAATTTTACTTGGAATTATAAACATTTTCATGTCATACTTTTTAAAGTCAAAATGTATTTAAACGTCCGATCATATTTTCATATCATTGAATTTAAAATCCAGTCCGAATGTATTTAGACGTCCGAAAAGTATCATATTTTCATATCATTGAATTTAAAACTATAAGTATATTATCATCGAAAGAATGCCATTTTCGGTCATAAACTTATAAACAAATGGCTTTGTTGTAAAGATTTTTGTTTTGGTTTGAACTGTCCGATAGTCATACAACGATCTTAGATATAAAGGGTGGGTCATTTTAAATTTGAACCACCGATTACTTTGACTTGTGATTTCAACCATTTTGGATTATTTTCTGTGCGGAGCCATTACGCATTGCGCAAAGCATCCAGAGTCAACTGAAGTGTTGAAACATGAAATCGAAGTTGCCAATGAAGAGATTCGACAGGAAACAATCGAAAATGTACTGAAAAATTGGGTTGATCGGATGAGGTACTGGCGAGCCAGTCGTGGCGGAATGAAATTGGGCCCCAGGAAAATACACCCCAATATTTTTATGACTATGGGCCCCAAAAAATAACATATGAAACAACAACAATTTTATTTGGGGCTTAATTTCATTTTTTGTCTGCTTTTTGGGGTTTACTTTCTTTTTTTGTCTGCTTTTTGGGGCTTATTTTCATATATTAAGTTAGAAACAGGAGAGGCTACGCATAAAAGATTTGCTCCACGTTATTAACTTTGGATCCTGTCCGTAGGAGAAAGTCTTAAACAGAGGCCGCACGCCGTAGGCCGACCGCACAGGAAAAGATTTATAATTAGAAAATAGGTTTGTATACGTGTATTATTGCGTACTCCCCAGATTTACGAAGAGAAAATTTCTTAGTTTTTTGGGGTTTATTTGCATTTTATACTGTTTTCTTGATTGGGGTGTAATTTCCTAAATCAGTTTTTGTAACGAATATAGGCCCCAAATTTGGGGCGCACTTTCATTGCCAATTTGGGGTGTATTTTCTTGGGGTCCAACTTCCGGTCGCCGACAAAGTTCAACCTGAAATTTTAAAATGATGATGTTAATTTGCAATCGAGATGCTAAATTTACAATCGATCGTTTCGAATTTAGATATAGCCCCCAGATATAGGTATCTCCTGATTTTGCATTTCAGCGCTACAGATTCCCCATTTCCCAACAGATCTTTGTAAAATTTGGCAGACATCAGCTCTGCTATATACTCGTATGATTCTTCCATCTTTGTATTTAATTGTTGTTTACTTACTGCATATCGTATAGTCGGCTGCGACCAACATTACCCTTTCCTTACTGATTTTAATATGACCTTAGTGCAATCCCCATGACATTATCGTTGGTATCAAATAATAGCACTATGCAAAAAATTTTGTCGAAGGGACGGGCATAACATTTTCTAGTGTTATTACACTGGTGTCCAAAACACGAAAAAGATGTTCCTTAAAATTACCATTATCTTGGAAGGTGTCTTTAGTATTACGACAATATTTTTTGAAGTATAAGCTCGATAAGGCCGGGATATAATTTAGTTTAAATATAAAAAATTATGAGGACTACAAATGTTAACAATGACACTTTCACTTGGAAACAGAAGTTTAGCAACTGTCATTTAAACAATTAAAAAAAATTGCTTTTTTGTTGGCACGAAAAAATATAAAAAACCAAAAACAGTCGCAAACTGGAATCTTAACTATGAAAACAATGCCTATTTGAAGAAAATCTATGAATAAATGTAGAAATTATAGTACTTTTGCAGAATTAAGAGATTTTCAACATAATCCGGTTTTTATACCCCCACTATTGTGAACGAGGGTTCACATAGCCCCACAACAAACCATCTAAAGGTGTTAAATCTCACCAATTTACCGGCCCCAAACGTGAAATAAACTGTTCACCGAACTCGCCACTCAATTGGGCCATTGTTTCGCGTGTTCTGTGGCATGTGGCACCGTCTTGTTGAAACCTCATGTTATCTGGTCAAAATGTTTATTTCGTATTTTAGTTATGTTATGTTTGAACCACTGTCTCCGCACGAGTAGTTGAATGCCATCGTCCTTCGTCGTATATTTTGTCGAACAGATTGTCTCACTTTCTATTTTGTACTTGTTATGTTTCGGGTTTTTTCGGTTCGGTTTCATACTGTGAGTGAGTACACTTCCTTTATGGGAATTGTGTTAGGTCTGTTATATTTTACACACACATACACTCGCCTACAGTCAAACACAAATGTTTATATAAATATTTGTGTGTAGTTATGTCCTTTTTTATTAGATTCGTTTTTTTTCTCCACATTACTGCTTTATTTTTGCTCCATTTTTCCCAGGACTTTTGTGTGATTTGGTGTATACCAATGTGTATATGTGAGTTGTCGGCAATACGCTCTTTAACTTTATTTTGTCAGTTACGAATCAAGTCGTTCTTGGCACTTTCTTTCCACGAGGATGCTTGTCTGTGTCCACAGTGCTCCTGTGTTCCCACTGCTTCTTCTGCCTACGATTTTGTGGTGTTAAAGTAAAATCTGTTAAAGTTTCTTTGCCATTTTTGGTTATTTTCCCAAACAGAAAAAAACGTTTCTTTGCTTCGATTCTCTTTAAATTGTGGTGAATATCAGATTACCATTATGGGTTTCTATTTCGTCCTTTCGTTTCTAAATAAAGCTAGGAAAGAGAGGGCGAGTGATGGAGCGAGCAAGACAAGGCTTTTATTAATTTCTCTGAAGTTTTTTTTTTGGGGTACTTTCTTTTGTTAGCCGGAAAACTTTTTGTGTGTTTAGATAACACTTTGAAAGTTAATTTCTGAGCTATACAAAAGATAGAGAGGACATGGAAAATGGATAGAGAGAACGGTGTCACATGAATGAAGACCTCCCGAGGAATTAAGGAAATGAAATTAACTTTAGCCACAATGTCTGGCATAAATACCGCAATATTTCTCTTAAGTAATTGAATAATCTCCAACTGTTCATAAAGAAATATTTCGGGATTCATTTGAAAGGATTTAGTAATTGAACGGAATATATTTGAATCTGTGCTTAATTGCTTTATTTTATATTTATTATAGTTTTCTAATTATTAACTGTATACAATTTTGTTTCTTTGCAGGTAAGGATCAATGTCATTTAATCCCTGTTTCTTTTATGGCGTTTTTCAAACGCTTAAATGAGTTTTTGCGAAACCGTATTATTGATTTAATTGCGTGAGTAGACTACATTTTTCTAAAGAAGTTATTAATATTAAATTTTAATTGACAGCTGACCCACAACATTGTTTAGGAAATTTATATAAATTGATGTCATTTATGATTAGGAGAGTTTATCATACACAAAAAAAAAAGAATTTACTTAAAAAATTAAAGCACAAAATTATCTCACAATAATATGATGAATACGAGTTCGTGATTCAATAAACAAGGTTTAAATTAAGCCTTTTTAAAAAACCGTTAGAATCACTCAATTATTATAGAACAAATATGGAAAACTGTTCCATGTCTTTTTAAGGATACTAGTAGATAGAATACAATTTGTATTATATAGGGTGATCTAAGTAAAGATACTTTTTCAATAGCCTGTTTTTGACAGATCACGTGTAAGTCGTGTCATGCTGTCATGTTATTTTTGTTAAGTATTGTTTGGCATTTCATCATCGAAAGACTTACGCCTGAACAACGTTTAAAAATTATTCAGTTTTATTATCAAAATAATCGTTCGCCAATTGCGCTAAGTCCATTTTTGTTAATCCAAAAAACACATTTTCCAGTCGACCCACGACCTTGACACCCATGAGCAATATTTTAGATCTCGTCCCGATCCCACGTACCGGAATCATCGGTCCATATTTCTTCAAAAATGATGCCGGTGAGAACGTAACCGTCAATGGCGACCGTTATCGTGCCATGATAACCGACTATTTGATGCCTGAAATTGAAGCTCGTGATCTCGGCGATATTTGGTTTCAACAATACGGCGCCACTTCCCACACATCGCATGAATCAATGGATTTATTGAGAGAACACTTCGGTGAGCAGATAATTTCACGTTTTGGGCCGGTCGATTGGCCACCAAGATCGTGTGGTATCACACCGTTAGACTTTTTCCTGTGGGGATATGTAAAGTCTAAAGTTTATGCGGACAAACCCGTTTCGATTCAGGCCTTGGAGCAAGACATCACGCGTGTCATTCGCCAGTTATCAGTCGAAATGCTCGAACGAGTCATCGGAAATTGGACTCAACGGATGGACCATCTGAGGCCAACATTTGATAGACATTCGGGTCTGTTCTGTAGCAAGGTGATTTGAAATCACGGTGATTTTAAAATCACCGGCGACTTACAATCACTGTTGGGGTTCGAAATCGCCCGGTTTATTATTCATAGCCTCCCAAAAAAGATTGTTCGAAATATGTTCGGGTGATTTCGATCTCCAAAAGTGATGTTATGTCGCCGGTGATTTTAAAATCACCGTGATATCAAATCGCCGTGATTACAGAACAGACCCGATTATCTTCAAAAAATAAATGCCAAAGAATGTTCTTTCAAATGATAATAAACATTCCCCATTCAATTTGAACTTTCTGTGTTTTTTTTTTCTTTAAAAAAGTAGGGAACCTCGAAATGGATCACGCTATACTAATAATAGTATAAATAAAAGTCCTTGCTCCCGACGCTACAAATGGTTTACAATGGCTACACTTATCTCATTCAAAATTAACAGCCTGTTCAGCTAATTTTACCAAATTGCAGACGTGCGATAGCTACCCAAGCAATAATTTTCTTCCTCTTATTCTCACCCAAGCGATCATGTTTTTAATTTGGTTCATTGTCACTTATCGTTCGGGTAAGAAAGCTCTTTTCTTCATCGTCTTCCTGTCAAAGACCAATATTACCTTCGTGTTGTTATTGACATTTCTTAAAGCTTTTTACACACGAAAATATCCGATCGGGGGCAACCCTATCCAACAGCTGTAAAAATAGCACCAGCTGATTCTAGACAATGAGAAATAATCAAGCAACCGAAAACAAATACAATTGGTTGCTTGATTGATCAGATTATGTATATATAGGGGCTATATCTAAATTGGAAACGTTCTGTACACATTCCAGTAAGTCCCTGAGTTAAAAAGAAAGTTCTTGCTAAATTTCATAGTGATCTGAGCATAATTGTGACCTGTACATGGTTGCTTGGATGCATCTACAAACCGACGGACGGACAAAACCAAAACAATTCAGAAAGAGATTCTAGGTCGATATGTATATTAAACGATTGTTTGGGTCATCTAATTTAAGGTATTATGAAAAAAATCAAAAAGCAACAATGTGGTAGTAAGATTAAAAAAAAAATTAAAACGAACTAAAAACAGACATTTTTGAAATTATGCACCATACTTCTACAAAAGATACATGTTTATGCTTTTTGGTTCATTTATCCATTTTTTCATTCATTTACCCAACAACTTTCACTTTATCATTCAAAATTGCTGTAAATATAACCGACACGAATGAATTTTTCTGATTGTCTAATTTGACATTTCATTTCGTTCGTTGCTGTCTTATAAGAACCAAAATGTTGGCGATAATTGAAAGCTTCTTTGTTTACAATCAAATCAAAGTGTGCAAAAACCAAAATTTTCATTCGCTTGCCAATAGACGTGCGAAGTGACAAAAAATAAGTTACAAAAACAGGCCCTAAAATCTAATACGAGTACACATGATTTTGGGACTCAATTCTGAGAATTGGACGTGAAGTAGCTGCAAAAATAAGAACTTCTGCATTATTCGTTTAGTCATGTTAGCTCAATTAATACTTTAATGGCCATACGAATTTTTTGCTCAACAAGAATTTTTTGCACTTTTTCTATATTTTTTTCTCAGTATACCATACCGTACGGAATATCTCCTTTGTGTCTGAAGCAAAGTTGTAGATATTGAATAGGAAAAAACAATGCGGATCAAACCTACCCGAAAAAAGTGCATCCAGTGCCTTAAAAATCGCAAAAATGTTCGGCGTCCGTTCGGTATACCGAGAAAAAAATATAGAAAAAGTACCAATTAATTGAGCCAACTTGACTAAACGAATGATGCAGAAGTTCTTATTTTTGGGGCTACTTTCACGTCCAATTCTCAGAATTGAATCTGGAAAGAAATGGAACAAATCCTAGGTATTTCGTACTATCCTCGGTGAATACCTGACGCATATTATTTTCATCTACTCAATGTTGTCCGGTTGTAAGTTAACATTTGCCTGTTCATTTCAGGGAATGGGTGTTATTTGAATATTACCGTTTCTATTCTCCACTAGAAGCGCTGTATTTCTGTTAATAGTCGACGTGTTATGTTTATTTTTAGCATTGCTGTTTACTTGGGTGATTATATGTTGCTGTAGTAGTAGTGCGCTCGGTGAGATATTTTAAGCTGCAGAAATTCGAATTGTGATAAAAACATAAAATGTTGATGTTAAAATTGTCCAGTGCCCTAGCTGGGAATTGAACCCGGCACCTGCGGGATCTAAGTCTGATGCACTAACTACTGAGCTACCGAAGGGGGCTCAGTAGTTAGTAGCTGCCAAGACGAACCCCCGACCACTAGGGGGTTCGTCTTGGCAGCTCGTACGGCAGCGCCGTTTACACTTTCCCACACAATATTTTATAGTTGTAAACGAAGGAGCAGACTCCCCAAAGTAGAATCCCGCTCGGTTTTAATATTCGTTGGACTGCGACCTTGCAAATGAAATAATTGTATTACATATCTGTAACCAATTTTTTGCATGTTTACAAATTCACTGAGATCGTTTACATTTGAGTGACACTATGCAACCAAAAAGTTTTTTTGTATCCGAGACCTAAAAACTTTTTTTTATGAAACCAAAACAAAAAATTTGTTTGATGTAAATCTGTTTAAAAAAATTTCTTTAAAATTGTAATTTTTATGGAAATACCTGTAGAATTTGGAATTTTAAACTAAGTTTTGGGCTAGAAGAGCTGAAAAAATCACGTTCACATAGAAACGGAAATTTAGTAACTGTCAAAAAAAAAACAATTTGAAATAAGTTATGAAAAAATCAATTTTTTTAATTTCCTTTAATTTAAATTATATTCCGGCTTTATCGAACTTGTACTTCAACAAATATGGTCCACATACTAATGGCAACATCCAAAAATGGGAATTTTTAAGATTAAAAAAAAATTGACCATGACATTTTTTTTCGTATTTAAGACACCATATTACACCGGAAATTGTATGCACAGCCCTTCGACAAAAATTTTGTTGCGTAGTGTGACCTATGTTTTAGAAGCTTGCCACTTTTCACGAAGTTTGTTACAAGTTACAACTTCGCCCATTTTTCTCAAGATAATAGAGACTAATAAACTAATATTATGTGCGGAAAATTCCGATAACTGGTATACAAGTTATTAAAGAATCATTATTTCACAAAATTTAAGCCCTTTAAATGTTAACTAAAGTTATTAAAAGAAATTTGAACAATATAGCCCATCTTTTACCTTGGCCTGGTACAGAAATATAATAAATATTACTACATATTTGATATACAGATAGTAACATTATATTATTAATATAATATTACATAAAATTTGATGATGAGAAAGCTCTGCGAAAGATGGGTGCCGCGTTTGCTCACAATGAAGACAACGCACTAGTTCGCATATCTACTATTGCGTTGGTCAAAATCAATGAATTGAAGTTTGAATTGCTTCAGCACGCACCATATTCGCCAGATTTAACACCCTCTGATTAGTTTTTGCTTCCAAACTTGAAAAAATGTCTCGGCCGAAAAAGATTTGCCAGCAATGATGAGGTGGAGTTTGCGGTTGATGGCTATTTTCAGAGCTAAACAGTTATTACTCTAAACAGGCTATCGAAGCAGGGTATTGAATATTACATATTACAGAACCTACGAGTACAGTACAGTGAATAATGGGCGTTATTCCCTCGCCTCTTTTGGTATTTCCCACACAAAATGGCCAAATGACCAGAGGCGTAACAATACTAAAGTTAAAAATAAAACATCAAAATAAGTCGGAGAACAAAATCAAAAAATATTTTTTTTCACGCATAATATGTTTTAAATTTGTTTAATATTATCGTGAAAATTGCATCGAATTTTGTCGAGTAATTTAGAAGTTACAGGTATTAGAATGTTCGACATAACAGTAGGTAGTGGTCGACTTTGACAGGCTTCGTAGAAATGTCTAATCCAACCAACGATTTAGAAGATCTACAGGCTTAAAAAATTCGCCTATGCAGTATAAATAAATTTTTAGGGTACACTCGAAATATATTATATTTGGCACATACACACGGGGCAAAATCGCCTTTTTTGATGTGTTTGAATCGAAAAAAAATATATTTGGAACACAAATTTTTTAAATATTTTATATTTCTTAGCAAATAAATTTTATTTGAAAATCAATAAAATATATTTGAAACGCATATATTAATATATTACAACAAATTATATTTGCAAACTAAATTTCTCAAATAAAATATTTGTTTAAATACAAATAAAATTATTATTTAGGAATTTTTCCAAATATATTTTATTTAAAAAAGATTTCCAAAACTTTTGCTGAGTTTTTCAAATTTCAGTTTAAATTTATCCTTGGTTTCGAATTGTACCTCCCAGTTATGATACCATATGCAGCATTACCTTCTGTTTTAAATCAATCATTTAAAATTTCTGAGTACTCCAAGCCATCATTATTTGTCAATTCTCTAAGTACTTTATATTGACCCAAGATTATATGATTTCAATTATTTTTTTTACGAACATTAAAAATTTCTAAAAGTTTAACTTTGAATTACTGAAAAATTTGACACAATTTATGTATTTTATGAATATTTAAATCCAAATAAATATTTGTTTCACAAATAGCAGTCACATTGGGATGTAAACAAATATTTGTTTAGAACAACATCTTCCCAAATACACAATTTTTGTATGTACCAAATATTACATGCTTAGAGTCTACCCTAAACATATATATGTTTCAAGCCGAATATGTTTGGGACAATGTACTACAGAAGCGATTTTTTTCAGCGTGCAGATATAACATATATACTCGTATTTGGGAAAATGTTGTTCTAAACAAATCTTTGTTTCCTTCCTAATGTATTTTATTTATTCTTTTAATTAAGAACAAATATTTATTTTCCTTTAAGTGTATCAGTACCTTAATTTTAAAACAGGTTTATACTTTTTATGCTCATAAAATTCTTTTATAGTTGAAAAGATACATTGCTTGATGGCTTGACAACAAACGACGACTTGGAATACATATAAATTAAAAATTAGTGATTTAAAACAAAAGCTATTGCTACGTATGCCATTTTAAATTGTATGTATAACTCAAAATCAATGTAAACTTAAATTCGAAAAATCTGCAACGCCTTTTTAAACAAAATGTATTTTATTTGCGAAAATTTGTTTGCAAATATATTTTGTTGTAATATATTAATATATGTATGCGTTCCAAATAAATGTTACTAATTTTCAAATAAAATTTATTTGCTCAGAAATATATAGCCTTTAAAAATGTGTGTTCCAAATATATTTTCCTTCGATTCAAGCATAGGAAAAAAAGCATAATTTCCCCGTGTAAACTTATTATATTTAGTTTGAATTGTTTATTGAGCATGGAAATTATCCTGAAAGTTTCAGCCTTTTTATTTATGTATGGTGAAGGTCCCCGCAATTTCAAGCTTGAGTTCGACAATATCATACTGGCTATAAATTTTTTCTCGAAATTTCCCCCTCTGTTTGGCATTGGAATTCAGCAGGAATCATAATTACATTCAATTCTATTAACGAACAAATTAAAAACGTAACTAAGCTGCAGCTCTACCGTAAAAAATTTAACAAAATTATTTAGAAATAGTCTCATGGAATTAAGACTCTGTTGAAGTTTACAAAAAAATCGCTGTTAGTAAAACGGCTTAACAAACAATCCTGTGGCACCCTTCGATGGGAGGGGATACAACAGAGCTACCTAACATAAATCAATTTCCAGAAACATTTCCTAAATCCCCAAAAAGCCGTTCCATTGACTAGCTAACATTGCCACCCAAAAGTAATCAACGAACGGCCAACCTCACATCCGCGGAATGTTTACAGAGCGTGCGTGCGACTGACTGACTGTTCTTGGCTGTAGTTTGTTGGTATTGGCCGCTGAAAATCGAGCTTTTCGGCTGCAAAGAGTTTTTCATTTGTTGGCAAAAGACCGCCGCATAGTTTTCGTTTTTGCAACTGCTGCTGTTCTTTTGTGTGTCGCGAGTAACCTCTAACAACAAACATGGCCAAAAACTGAAAACTATCAAATGGAATATTTTCGCCGTTATTTCTCATTGCACAGTGGTTCCCAACAGTGGTTTGTAGAACGTCAATAGAAACAAGTAAGAAAGTTAGGTCGGATAAACCCACTTGCGAATCCCCCCACACAGGCACACAGGGCACACAGACAGACGGACGGACGGACAGACATTGCTCAAATGACTTAAAATGACCCAAAACGGATTTCCGACGAATATACTTAGGGTCTTAGGCCACACCTTCGATGTGTTACACTTTTGGCTCGTAGCAAGTTATATATATATATATGAGGGGATAAAAATGGTGGAGTTTAAATTGTTTGGTACAATTAACTATTTATAGTTTAGTTTTTCTATAAAATTGCATTCGAAATTGCATTTATCCAGAAAATTTCGTCGTAGTAGTATTTTTCTTCGATTTTGTTTTTCTATAAAATTACGTCAAAATTTCATTATTCTACAAAATTTCTTCGAAATTGCATTTTCTTCAAAATTGTATAAAATTTTGTTTAAATTATTTTCAGACAATTTTTTAAATTTTTTAGAAAAATTTCGTCGAAATTGCATATTTCTACAAAATTTTATGTTTCTATAAAATTTAATTTTTTAGAAAAATTTCGCCGAAAGTCATATTTCTACAAAATTCAATTTTGCAATAAAATTTCTTTGAATTTGCATTGCATTACAATGTTTTTGCAAAATTCGAAAATTTCATCTAAACTGTATTTTTCTAGAAAACTTCTTCAAAATTGTATTTGTTCAGAAAATGTCCTCAAGATTTATATTTCTATTTTAAGTCGTCGAAATTGCATATTTCTAAAAAAATGCATATGTCTACAAAATTTTTTTTATCCTATAAAATATCTTTTTGTTTGCATTGCAAAATTTTTGCGAAATTTGATTTTACTAGAAAATTTCTTTAAAATTGAACTTTTCCAGAAAATTTCGTCGACATTTATATTTCTACAAAATGTTGTATTTTTCTATAAAATTTCGTCATCATTATTTTTTTTTTGAAGTACTCGAAATTCCTATTTCTAAAAAATTTAATATTTCTATAAAATTTCATTTTTCTCTCAAATTTCTTCAAATTTTCATTGCATTACAATATTTTTAACGAAATTTGTTTTTTATTTCTACAAAATTTCATTAAAGCTGTATTTTTCTAGAAAATGTCTTCAAAATTGCATTTTTCTATACAATTTTGCAAAATTTTATTTTTCTATAAAATTTCTTCGAAATTTAATTTTTCTATATAATTTCGTCAAAATTGCATTTTCTGGAAATGGGTTTCTTGTTGAAAATTTTGTTTTTTTCTAGAAAATGTTGTCAAAATTGCATTTTCTGGAAATGGGTTTCTTGTTGAACATTTTGTTTTTTTCTAGAAAATGTTGTCAGAATTCCATTTTTTAGTAAAATTTCGTGAAATATCATATTTCTTCAAAATTAAATATTTCGAGAAATTTCGCCAAAAATAAATTTTTCTAAAAAAAATTCGTAAAAATTTAATTTTTCTAGAAAATTTGGTCGAAATTCCTTTAAATACAGTCAACGAACTTAAACCGGTCAGTGGCCTTTAATCACGGATCGTCGTCTTTAAAGTCAGTGACTTTAAATTGGGGTAATCGGGTTAAAATCCGATGACCGGATTAAAGGTCGATGATCGGTGGTCGGATTCAGGCCCACTGACAGGAGTAATGGTCACTGATCGGAATAAAAGTCGATGATCGATTGTAGGATTAAGGTCCACCGTTTTGATTAGAGGTCGATGACCATGGATTGCGAACATAAAGGGCGGATTAAAGGTCGGTGACGATGAAATTTTCTACAAAAAATTAATATTTACACAATTTTCCAGAAAAATTAAATTTCGACGAAATTTTCAATCACATGGGAAAGGAGAAAACCCTTTGAGACTCAAACTGCATATTTGCATATATCGTACTTTTGCTCTAGCTCCTTAACGGTACGTCGGATCGGGAATCGGTCAATGGCAAAAAGATAGCTCTTAACGAGAGCTAAAATGTCGCTCAAGGGTGTCAAGGTCGTTGGTCGATTGGAAAGTGTTTTTTTTTTTGATTTAAAAAAATGGACTTAGCATCATTTTCAAATGTGAACGGAAAGTTTATTTTTGCTCTAGCTCCTTAACGGTACGTCGGATCGGGAATCGGTCAATGTCAAAAATATAGCTCTTAACGAGAGAGTTTCAAGATCGTAGGTCAACTGGAAAGTGTTTTTTGGATTTAAAAAAAATGGACTTAGCGCACGAAAAGTTAACGCAATTATTTCACTTATTTTTTGAAATAAGTGAATATGTTTTTGTTGAACTAAATCACATAAAACTGTATGCTAAGCAAATTTCGCTCACTGTATTACTGGTCAGAGGTGGATACCTTTTGTCTTAGCGATAATTTTTTTTTGCAGAAAGGTGCAGCAGATTTTTTGGGAAGCCCTGCTGTATAAGGTCGCTGATCAACCCGCAAATACTCGTGCAGTATTGCATCCTAAAGCTTAAATCACACATAGTCGATTTTCAAAATTCGTTTCGGAAAAAATATTTTCAAACACATAAATATTAGAATGGAAACAAAATCTTACCAAACATTGTATATTAGAGATCATAATTTTATCCGTGTATGCCTTCTTTATACTCTCATCGTTGAGAGCGGAGGGTATAGATCACGCTAACAAAAAGTTTAAAAGGAGGAAGTGACTTAGGGCCCTATATTTTAAATACCTCCACTTTCGAATACTTGAGAATTTTGATATATCGATCGGGGAGAAAATCGCGTATTACCACTGTATGTTGTCGGCTTTTTTCAATCGCATGTTGTTGGATTGTCAATAATGACAGTTTGTCGTCGACGCCGTCGTCGCGTTTACGGCTGGCGTAGTGGCCGCCGCCGCATTGCCTTATGCTAGTATCCATTGCTGGCCATTTATTTGGGTGGGATGTGGAGGGGCTATAGTTACATATCATCGTACATACATAGTTTGCAGTAGTCTTGTATATGGCCATGTTCATGTTTAGTTCACAGTTGGCTGACATGGCTAAGCTGGAGCACACATTTTTGCCTGGATTTTCTCTTACAAACGAATGTGCGAATGCAGCCCCCGGCCGGTCATAACGAACGCATCGTGGCCGTCATGTGGGTCGTCGGTCCCTCGTCTCTGGGCTGTTTGTGACGACGGCTCTCCGACTTGACGGTGTTCAGAGGAAAAGTATTTATTGAAATGTAATGGAAGAAAAACAGAATCGAGTGCAAAAACGCAATGCATATCTACTCTCCGAAAAAAAGTTTCACTTTATGTTGTTGCATCTAATGCCGTTAGTGCTGTTGCTGTTGGTGCTGCTGCTGCAACACGAGCAACATGGTTACCGAAAGACCGACAGACAGACAGACGAACGGACGGACGGACACACATTCATGGAAATGTATTTGCAGCATTTTTAGATATTTAGTTTTTCATACTCCAATACTGGAAGTTTCACCTTTTTGCTGCTGTTGTTGTTTTTGTTGTTCTTATTATTGTTGTAGCTGTCGCTGCTGTGGAAAAGCTTTAGCAGCCAACACAGCCATAAATTTCAAAGAGGAGGCAAACTTAAATCCATTTTCCAGCATTTTCACAATGTTATATACCAAAAACCTCCAAGTATATATGTACTTGGAGCAAATATGTATATGTATGTATGTATATGCGAATGTATCTATTGTCTATGTATCTACTGTTTGTCTAAATATCGAATGGAGTGTCTACATACCAGTGTACAGCCAATATGTCCGTCCGTCCGTCTGTCTGTCTCTATGTAAACCTGTACGTATGTACGTACACATACCTTCGCTAAGCAGTGTAAGGCTCCAATAGTCCAATTTAAAGATACAACTATAGATGCATTCGGAGTCCACAGCAACAGCAACAGCCACATCAGCAGCAGTAGCTGTGGCATAACAACACCACCATTTCTATTGTCGATAGATATGTCGGGGTTACTCTACTCTATTCACTTCCATGACATCTACATACATATATATACATTGATACACATTTTTATGTATGTACATACATATGTACTCGTATATATAATGTGGGTGAATTCACTTGGTTATATATTTTTTTATACATATATACAAGTATCTAGGATTCTGGAGTTTTAATGATATGCCCCCAAAAACCTCTGAAGAACTATGACGGAACAAAGATTGACGCATGAGTTCCATAATATAAAGGGTTATTGAAAATATAAAAAATTAACGCAATTCAATCATATAAATAGTTATATTTAGTAAAGGCAACATGTAGCTGAACTACAGAACTAAATGCTTTCGCGTTCCGATGGAGCGGGGTGCCCCAATCGTCCTGCTGTCCGTCCGTTGGTCTTGGCCAAAGCCGACCACACCAAAAATGGTGACAATTTCCCCCCAGTACTCACAACAGATGGTACGGTGAGTGGAAAACGTCATGTGCGACCGTCAAAACGGAAGCACAATGAGCACCGGATATCGCTCAGAGTTTTGACAAAGTTGGAGGCTGTTGAGGTTTCGGCTCTTACCGAAAAACAAAAGGAGTCACTTACCTGGGCTGAAGGCGTCATAGATGCTTCTAAGGCCAATCAGCCGGCTGAAAGAGCCACAAATTCAGCTGTGTTAACGGCTAATAAAGTCAAAAGAATTCGATCACTTGATGAACCCCAGCCTTCGAAAAAGGCAAGAGGCCCTAATGTCGCCATCAACAGGACACTCGCCAAGCCCTTCAATGAAGCGGCGAAGGAGAGTCTAGTGATGGCCGTTATAGACAGAAGTAGTGAGGATGGATCCATCCTCAAGGACAAAGTGGAGCCATGTGCAATCAGCCATTATGGCTCATTACCTCGATGTCCGCAAAGAAATGCCGGGCAAACCACCAATCTGCAACGATGCGGGATGGCATCAGGGGAGAGTAAAGCTTTTATATTTCGGAGATGCCAGATCAGTTGACCTGTATTAGGCTGCTCTGAGTCGAGCGGGTGAGGGGTGGCCGGGTGCCCAGTTAGATTTTGTCGAAAAAAAACAACATTCCTAGTCACCCTAGAGCCATCTCCTGGGTTACAGAAGAGCCCTCCAACCCGGCTGACACATTAGAAATAATAAAAGATTCCAATTCTGGTCTGCCCGCCCATAATTGGAGAATTAGCAAGGTGGGTGAGGCGGATGGTAACAAGCGGCAGGTCAATTTGATCCTTAACGCTGAATCCACCTCCCATATACAACGTGCAAGTGCAACCCTACAATATGGCTTCGAGACTATAGTCTGGAAGGTATACCTGAAGGACTCACCTTCCTCCCACTGCGGAAGGTGAGTCGTCCACCGTGGTTGATACACGGCTTTCTGGAAGTGCGGAGGTAGCCACGCCCCTTATTTCTGGTGACTCAAACTCTAACAGAAGATCTGTAACGTCCTTCTCTGAGGACGAAAGCTCTACATCTGACACAGAGGGGCTGAGGGAGTCACCGGACTCTTTGACGCATCTGGCGGGGGCACGCTTCTCGATGATACGAACGAAGAGTTCGATAACACCCTTGTCGGGGTGGATGTTATTCTGTCAGTTACCAATGATGGTAAGAATTCTACAGATTAACCTTCATCACGCTAAAGCAGCCTCAGCGGCTCTATTGCTGTGCCTGTCCACAGGTGCAGTAGACATCGTCCTGATACAGGAGCCCTACTAAGTGGAAGGAAGAGTGTGCGGTATCAGGACACCCAACTTTAAACTGCTTGTGGCCAACTGTGAAGGCACTTCAAGAACCTGCATTTTGGCCAGGAAAGATCTAAGTATCATTCTCCTGGCTAATTTAAGTGGTAAAGACCAAACATCTGCTAGTCTGGAGATCGGTAATCGCATATATTGGGTGGTCTCCTCTGACTTGCCTTATGAAGCTGTACTACCGACTGTTCTATTCAGGCAAGTAGTAGAAGAAGCAACGTCTGACGAGGTCGAGCTGATTATTGGCGCAGACACGAGCGCTCATCATACTATCTGGGGTAGTACGGATATAAACAATAGGGATGATTCGCTTTTTGACTTTATTCTAACTACCAACATAAGTATTTGTAACATAGGTAATAAACCGACCTTTACAAATAAAGACAGACAAGAAGTACTAGACGTAACGTTTGCTACTGACCGGCTGTCAGACACAATTATTGGGTGGAATGTGCTGGACGACCACTCATTCTCATATCACCATTATATTTGAGCGATGTTTCACATCGCTGCGCGAATATTCCAAAAGATTTTCTTTTTTTTTGGTGATTTGTGATCCAACATTTCTATGATTTGTAATATAAGAAAACTTTTGGTAGGTCCCATCACATGTATTGCTGAAGTGACTTCGATGTCCCCGAAAACTTTGTGGCCAAATATCTCAAAAACTTATGATAGAGGTTATAACTCAGCCAGTTGGATTTTCTCGGTTCTATGGTAGTAGCTGGTGATTGATACTGCGATTATTATATCCTTGCATATATCTTTAAATTGGTCCCTAATAGTTCGTTCTCTCCTAGTCTTATTGCAGTTCCTTTTTTCCGGCCCATCATTTGGTCGCCATAGTTGTTTATAGACGGTTCACGATTCTTTGCTCACATTTATCGTCACCCCAAAAGAAATTAGCTTTGTAATACATTCAGTAGTATTTATTCATCATTTCCTAATGGTGAAGGCTGTATGAGGTATGTGTTATTAATATTATCTTAAGGTAAGCTTTTATATCAACAGATATTTTTAGGGCTAGTGGACAAACATTAGGTTGCGATGAACATTTATTTAAAATAAAAGGAATTTATGAATTTATTTGAAATAAATGTTTACCGTAACCTAATGCTTGTCCACTAGCCTTAAAAATATCTGTTGATTTAAAATCTTATCTTAGGATAATAATAATACATCGCTCATACAGCCATCACCATGACGAAATGATTAATAAATACTCCTGAATAAAAGTTCGTCATTCTCGTCTTAAAATCTCTATTTAAAATTCTCGGTTGATTTAGTGCCATCTTATTTTAGTTCCGAAGAGTATTGAATAATCGATATGTATGTAAATCGATTTTCATACACATGTCAATAAGGACTACACTCTCACGGGAACGACGGAGTGTGGGAGTAGTTGGTTGGTAACGCTATAGGTTTGCTTGTACCCGTCACAACAAAGCTTACAATTCATATCTCCTTGTATTATAGCTTAACATCCAACGTATTGTAGGATCTCACACTCGGCTCACAAAAGAGCGAGCATAGTGAGCAGTGAATGGACGCGTATGGGTGTGTGTGATTTTGTTGAATTTATTCCAATAAGGGTGTCATCGTGTGGTTGGGCACCTAGATGGGTTGGCTTGCTCAACGTATATCCTTTTCAAGCTGTTTCTGTTGTCGGTTGTTTGTTGGTTTGTTGTAGAGCTCAATACTTATTGCAAAATACACTTGTTTCACATATTTCCCACCGTAGTCACACACACAATCTCACCATTGTCTTCTCGCAGGATATCAGCATCATCGTCATCATAGACAGTGGTAGATGTAGCTCGCCATATATATTCCACATACACTCCTTTAGCACAGAGAGGTCGGTCGCTACACAAATACATTGCAACTAGGGTTACCAGATGACAAATGAAAAAGACGCGAAACCAACCTCTAGAAAGTGTAATATCCAGGGATATTTAAATCTGTGGTCTTCCTCTCTACTAGAATCGACCACTGTGGCCTTCCTCTCTACTAGAGTCGACCACTGTGGCCTTCCTCTCTACTAGAGTCGACCACTGTGGCCTTCCTCTCTACTAGAGTCGACCACTGTGGCCTTCCTCTCTACTAGAGTCGACCACTGTGGTCTTCCTCTCTACTAGAGTCGACCACTGTGGTCTTCCTCTCTACTAGAGTCGACCACTGTGGTCTTCCTCTCTACTAGAGTCGACCACTGTGGTCTTCCTCTCTACTAGAGTCGACCACTGTGGACTTCATCTCTACTATAGTCGACCACTGTGGTCTTCCTCTCTACTAGAGTCGACCACTGTGGTCTTCCTCTCTACTAGAGTCGACCACTGTGGACTTCCTCTCTACTAGAGTCGACCACGGTGGTCTTCCTCTCTACTAGAGTCGACCACGGTGGTCTTCCTCTCTACTAGTGGTCTTCCTCTCTACTAGAGTCGACCACTGTGGTCTTCCTCTCTACTAGAGTCGACCACTGTGGTCTTCCTCTCTACTAGAGTCGACCACTGTGGACTTCCTCTCTACTAGAGTCGACCACTGTGGACTTCCTCTCTACAGAGTCGACCACTGTGGTCTTCCTCTCTACAGAGTCGACCACTGTGGTCTTCCTCTCTACAGAGTCGACCACTGTGGTCTTCCTCTCTACAGAGTCGACCACTGTGGTCTTCCTCTCTACTAGAGTCGACCACTGTGGTCTTCCTCTCTACTAGAGTCGACCACTGTGGTCTTCCTCTCTACTAGAGTCGACCACTGTGGTCTTCCTCTCTACTAGAGTCGACCACTGTGGTCATCGTCTAATAGAGTCGACCACTGTGGTCTTCCTCTCTTCTAGAGTCGACCACAGTGGTCTTCCTCTCTTCTAGAGTCGACCACTGTGGTCTTCCTCTCTTCTAGAGTCGACCACTGTGGTCTTCCTCTCTTCTAGAGTCGACCACTGTGGTCTTCCTCTCTTCTAGAGTCGACCACTGTGGTCTTCCTCTCTACTAGAGTCGACCACTGTGGTCTTCCTCTCTACTAGAGTCGACCACTGTGGTCTTCCTCTCTACTAGAGTCGATCACTTTGGTCTTCCTCTCTACTAGAGTCGACCACTGTGCTCTTCCTCTCTACTAGAGTCGACCACTGTGGTCTTCCTCTCTACTAGAGTCGACCACTGTGGTCTTCCTCCCTACTAGAGTCGAACACGGTGGTCTTCCTTTCTACTAGAGTCGACCACGGTGGTCTTCCTTTCTACTAGAGTCGACCACGGTGGTCTTCCTTTCTACTAGAGTCCACCACGGTGGTCTTCCTTTCTACTAGAGTCGACCACGGTGGTCTTCCTTTCTACTAGAGTCGACCACGGTGGTCTTCCTTTCTACTAGAGTCGACCACGGTGGTCTTCCTTTCTACTAGAGTCCACCACGGTGGTCTTCCTTTCTACTAGAGTCCACCACGGTGGTCTTCCTTTCTACTAGAGTCGACCACGGTGGTCTTCCTCTTTACTGCGGTCTTCATCTCTACTATAGTCGACCACGGTGGTCTTCATCTCTACTACAGTCGACCACTGTGGTCTTCCTCTCTACTAGGGTCGACCACTGTGGTTTTCCTCTCTACTAGAGTCGACCACTGTGGTCTTCCTCTCTACTAGGGTCGACCACTGTGGTTTTCCTCTCTACTAGAGTCGACCACTGTGGTTTTCCTCTCTACTAGAGTCGACCACTGTGGCCTTCCTCTAATAGAGTCTTCCTCGCAACCTAGTTCGCCGTCTCTACTAGAGTCTTCTTCGCTAGTTAGTTCGGCGTCTCTACCAGATTTTTAAGATCCACTGTGGACTTCCTCTCTACTAGAGTCGACCACTGTGGACTTCCTCTCTACTAGAGTCGACCACTGTGGAATTCCTCTCTACTAGAGTCGACCACTGTGGTCTTCCTTTCTACTAGAGTCGACCACTTCCTCTCTACTAGAGTCGACCACTGTGGACTTCCTCCCTACTAGAGTCGACCACTGTGGTCTTCCTCTCTACTAGAGTCGACCACTGTGGTCTTCCTCTCTACTAGAGTCGACCACTGTGGTTTTCCTCTCTACTAGAGTCGACCACTGTGGTCTTCCTCTCTACTAGGGTCGACCACTGTGGTCTTCCTCTAATAGAGTCGACCACTGTGGGCTTCCTCTAATAGAGTCGACCACTGTGGGCTTCCTCTCTACTACAGTCTTCCTCGCAACCTAGTTCGCCGTCTCTACTAGAGTCTTCCTCGCTTGTTAGTTCGCCGTCTCTACTAGAGTCTTCCTCGCTTGTTAGTTCGCCGTCTCTACCAGATTTGTAAGATCCACTGTGGTCTTCCTCTCTACTAGAGTCGACCACTGTGGACTTCCTCTCTACTAGAGTCGACCACTGTGGACTTCCTCTCTACTAGAGTCGACCACTGTGGTTTTCCTCTCTACTAGAGTCGACCACTGTGGATTTCCTCTCTACTAGAGTCGACCACTGTGGTCTTCCTCTCTACTAGGGTCGACCACTGTGGGCTTCCTCTCTACTAGAGTCTTCCTCGCAACCAAGTTCGCCGTCTCTACTAGAGTCTTCCTCGCTAGTTAGTCCGGCGTCTCTACCAGATTTTTAAGATCCACTGTGGTCTTCCTCTCTACTAGAGTCGACCACTTTGGTCTTCCACTACTAGAGTCGACCACTGTGGTCTTCCTCTACTAGAGTCGACCACTGTGGTCTTCCTCTCTACTAGAGTCGACCACTGTGGACTTCCACTACTAGAGTCGACCACTGTGGTCTTCCTCTACTAGAGTCGACCACTGTGGTCTTCCTCTCTACTAGAGTCGACCACTGTGGACTTCCTCTACTAGAGTCGACCACTGTGGTCTTCCTCTACTAGAGTCGACCACTGTGGTCTTCCTCTCTACTAGAGTCGACCACTGTGGTTTTCCTCTCTACTAGAGTCGACCACTGTGGTCTTCCTTTCTACTAGAGTCGACCACTTTGGACTTCCTCTCTACTAGAGTCGACCACTTTGGACTTCCTCTCTACTAGAGTCGACCACTTCCTCTCTACTAGAGTCGACCACTGTGGTATTCCTCTCTACTAGAGTCGACCACTGTGGTATTCCTCTCTATTAGAGTCGACCACTTCCTCTCTACTAGAGTCGACCACTGTGGTATTCCTCTCTACTAGAGTCGACCACTGTGGACTTCCTCTCTACTAGAGTCGACCACTGTGGTCTTCCTCTCTACTGCGGTCTTCATCTCTACTAGAGTCGACCACTGTGATCTTCCTCTCCACTGCGGTCTTCATCTCTACTAGAGTCGACCACTGTGGTCTTCCTCTCTACTGCGGTCTTCATCTCTACTAGAGTCGACCACTGTGGTCTTCCTCTCTACTAGAGTCGACCACTGTGGTCTTCCACTCTTCCTCGCAACTTAGTGCGCCGTCTCTACTAGAGTCTTCCTCGCTAGTTAGTTCGGCGTCTCTACCAGATTTTTAAGATCCACTGTGGTCTTCCTCTCTAATAGAGTCGACCACTGTGGTCTTCCTCTCTACAAGAGTCTTCCTCGCAACTTAGTTCGCCGTCTCTACTAGAGTCTTCCTCGCTAGTTAGTTCGGCGTATCTACCAGATTTTTAAGATTCACTGTGATTTTGTTTTGACCGAGAGTCGACCACTATGGTCTTTATCTATGTCGAACTCCTCCACTGAGTTCTTCGTTTACACTGGAGTCGATTACTGAAATCTTCCTCTGTACTATAGTTGGCCGCTGATTTTGTCATCTCTACCCAAGCTTTATGATTCGATGAGAATCCTGTGCATCTGGCAATCTTAATTGCAACTCATATACATACTCTAATATTCATTTATACGTTAGACGGTTAAACGGACGAACCAGCTCACCGACCGACTGACAGACTGAGTGACTATCTGAATAACGAGTGCCGAGTACCACATACCTTCATGTTCTTTATGAGTCCATGTCCGTGTTCCTTGTTGGCTTTGTGTGGATTTCAATATTTTTGTTGGCGAGTGCGTATTCAAGCTATCCGTTGTTTGGCTGAGGAGGAATGGACGGGCAGGGGAATATTAGTCTTTGTAAGGCATCCCCCTGACCAGAAATCCAACATTCGCCCCCATCTCCATGCTCATGCCGAGACCACAACACACACAGCTCCTCCAGTGATGGTAGTTGGAATGTGTATCGTATTTACATTTCATCTGAGCTGCAAGTAGTTTGCCATGTTGCATGATGGCTACATCTAAATGTATGTTGTTGCTGCTGCTGCTGATAATATTATTTGTTGGTATTGCTGCTAATGTTGTTGCTGGTCTAGCTGCTGTGTTTTAGATTGTACTGCGGAAGGAGCACTCGTGGAGGAGGGAGGAGGATATGCCTAGCATTGCTCTGCGTTCCATTCGCTTTTCACTTTGAATTTTCTCATAGTTTCCCAGTTATTGTTTATAACTTCTGTTGTTGTCGTTGTTGTGGCTTTCGTTTTTGGCCTTATGTCGTGTGTTTAAATATACTAAGTGTTGCTGCTTTTGCTGTCGTTGTTGCTATTATTGTTGTACTACAAATCTACATTTGCTACTCTCTTCGTGCTGTGTTTGTCGCTGTTTTGTAGCAGTTATTGGTACTACTTTTGGTGGTTGCTTACTTTGGCCCATAAAACACGAATCCGACGCCATTCCAGCCAAATATAAGAAAAAAAACTCACCTCCTTCTATTGCTGCCTCACTATCTCCCTGTGATATAAACAATCGCATATTGTTTGCTGCTTCGTTTTGTATGAATGTCGGTCTTACATAATGTCGTATTGTAGTTTGCATTTTTGTTCGGCATCCCAAACCCCACAAACCCCATAATGCCCACAAAATGTACCTCTTTTTCTTTTAAGCAAAATAGTTTTGTCGTTTAACTTTTTCCTAAAGCTAATGTTTAGACTGGCTGCTCTAACCAAAGTTCATCTTTAACAGTTGGCTATGTATTTCCCTCAGGCCACACTAGTACTCATTTGCATACCTCAACACCGATGACCATGGGTTACTATGAATTAGGTTTAGTTGTGCCTAATTCTTGGGTTGAGGATTTGGTATATTATGCCTGGTTCTCAGTATGATCATGGGTCTGCCGCTTTTGCTTCCTTGTTCTTCATTGATGGGCATTTGTTTGTGAGTCTTAGTTTTTGAACTTTCTCTAGTCAGTTCATTATACTTTCTGCCGTATACATAGTTCTTTACAATTACATATCGCTTGTCTTCTGTGGATTCTTAGTCCTTGCATTCCTTATTATCGTCTAATTAATTTTTTTTACTTAGCCCTTTGTTCCCGGATAATTTCATCATTAGCGATTACCTAGTGTAACCAAAATTTTTTTGAAGGGCTGTGCATAATATTTTCTGTTTTTATTTGGCATAATTAATATAAAAAAAATATTTAAAAAATTTTCTATGGTCAATTTTTTAAACTTTTTTAAAATTCAAATTTTCGAAGGAAGGTACCTTTATTATTTTGACCATATTTTTGAACTATAGTCCGATAGAGTCGGAAATATCCCTCTCACGTAGAAACAAATGTTAAAAATTAGAAAAAGAAGATTTTATTCACAAAAATATATTTTTACTGGCCCGAAAAAAACCATTAAGAATAGAAAAACAGGTAAGAAAATGTCAGTGGGGTAAATCGACTAATGTAATATATAACAATACACTAATTAATATGTCACTTTGTGTGGGAGTGATTTAAGTCATTCGACTTAAAATGACCCAAAACGAATATCCGCCGAACATACTTAGGATCTTAGATCACTCCTTCGATGTGTTACAATTTCGGCCCGTAGCAAATGATATATACCCTCGTATCACTAAAGTGAGGGTATAATTAAACATTCCAAATTTTAAGTCGGTTACTCCTTTCGATGGTTATCGTGCGCAACAGCCAGACAGACGGACGAAGGACGGAACATAGCTCAAATGACAAATGGCCAAAACGAGTTTTCTCCCAAATATACTTGAAGTCTTAGGTCACTCCTTTGATGTGTTACACTTTTGGTTCGTAGCAAATGATATATATACTCATTCACAATAGTGAGGGTATAAAAACATTTGTTTACCATACACCACACTGTGGTACAGAGTATCATAACATTGTACATTTGTTTGTGTGTTGTGGGGACCTATAATGTTTTTTTACAAGGAATCTTTTTGTCGAATACATCAATCAAAACATCCATAGAGTTCTACGACTCTGGTACACCATCATTTTTGGGGGCAGATTTTCAGGGGTAAGGGGATGAGTGGGGCTGTCGGGTGATTTGGGAGAAATACTTCTCGAAGTGTCTCCTTTATTTTGTTCTTTGACATGGAACATCAATTTCGAAGCCTTTTATACTAAAATTATAACATTGTACATTTGTTTGTGTGTTGTGGGGACCTATAATGTTTTTTTACAAGGAATCTTTTTGTCGAATACATCACTCAAAACATCCATAGAGTTCTACGACTTTGGTACACCATCATTTTTGGAGGCAGATTTTCAGGGGTAAGGGGATGAGTGGGGCTGTCGGGTGATTTGGGAGAAATACTTCTCGATGTGTCTCCTTTATTTTGTTCTTTGACATGGTACATCAGTTTCGAAGCCTTTTATACTAAAATTCTGATTTAATTTACCAACCTCTCTGTTTACCCACACACAGAATACAGTTTGGTTGCCTTAACCGAATTATTTACCAAGCGAATTTTGGTAGTTCTTTCTACTATCATGCGATTCCATCAGGACAACCAACATTTTGGTTGTGGTATACTTCTGCTTCCATGTTTACAACAATCATATTTGGTTGCGCCAACTACGAAAATGGTGGCTAAAATTATCTGTTGTATGTTGCCACAACCAACTGTTTTAAAAAAATTGTTTGTTCTGACAATTTGTCAGTCATATACTACCTACAAATAATTAAAAACAGTTTTCATTAATTTTTATTCTATTTATTGAACAAAAAACCAAACAATTCATAACAAAATTAAAATCTCATATTACAAATTCATCACTATTATGAGATGTGGAAATATTTGACACAAATTTTAGTACACGAAAAAAAAACACAAAACTTGTATGCAAATATCGCTTAACTCTGTACATTCAATTTCATGATTGTTGCTTTTATTTGTTATTTATGTAAAACATTTTGCACAACATATTCTGCATTCCACGAGATTATTTTTGACTACATATACCGTTCTTGAACAAAATGTTGAAGATTTATTAATGTCGAGTAATTTTATGTTTTGTTTGTCATCAAAAGCAAAAGAACAGCAACCACTCTTTCGGTTGTATTTCCCAAAATACATTTAATTATTCTAAATTTTGTAAATTACTGGGGTAACCAAAAAACAATTATTTATTAATATTTTTTTCTGTTGTAGTAACCAATTATTCGTTGCAATAATAATTTTTGGTCTATTGATATAATCTGTTGTCAAGAATATAACATTGGTTGTCACAACCAAAAATCGATCATATGGTACTATAATGAAAGGTTAAAATTGGTTACCACAACTAACAGAGTGTCAATGAAAACAACAATCTTAATTCGATTGATACAAACATCGATTTAGTTGCAATCATTTTCATTTGATCGTACCCATGTTATTATCGTTGTTTATATATAAATACAACCGACACACGGCGTAGCCAGTATACTTTTTGTTGCTAGAACTATTTTTTTATTGTTACAATCGAATTCCAAGCAATTATTTTCCTGGTGCACTCGAAAACGTGATGTCACAGGAAAAAACTTTTAACGCCATTCGATTTAGTGTGTTAAAATTATGCGGGGTAAGTTGTTTTCACCGAGGCTACATTTTTAAAGTGAATTTTGCACACACAGTTTTATTAAACCGATCGCCATAGAATCACTTTCTGAGTCGATTTAGCTATGACCGGCCATCCATCTGTTCATATATCCTTGTAATCAAAGTACAGATTGCAATTATTGTCTGATCGCGATGAAGTTTGGTACTTGTTGTTTGGCCTATGGACGAACCCTATTAAAATTGGTGAAAATCGGTTCAGATTTAGATATATCGGTTCAGATTTAGATTTTTACAAAATTTAGCAGAAAAATCATTCTTAGCTCGAGAACGAATACTGCTAAATTTAGGGAAAATCAGTTAATGTTAAGATATAGTCCACATATGATCGGGATGAAACTTGTACCAATTTTAGTCCTATTGGATAGTAGTTATAACACAAGACTTCAACGAGATCAATAAAGAACTGTTCGAGTTGGAGGGTATTGAATTGTGAAATTTTGGACAAACTGCTCGTTTTTCCCATCCATATAAATAATGGTATTAAGAAATTTTTTCCAAAAGTGTTTTCGATAGCTTTTTCTACAATCTTTTTTTGTTGTTTTTTTTTTTGCGAAATTAAAACTTTTGCTGATATTTTTGTAAAAAAACTTATTTTTATTTTTTCTGTCAAACGAAAGCTTAGGACAATTCCTATGTACTAAGTGGGATGGAACCTGTATATCTATCAAAATAAAAATTAACCTCTAAAATATATTGAGTTTCGACCATATATTTTAGCATAAATGGAAAACCCTTTTGGTACCTCCCACACAAATGGACCATTTTGTACCAAAAGTTACCAGCTTATAAGTTTAATACAAGTGCATACAAATACTTGAAATTGTGTACAGTAAAATGCTTTTACAGTACCTAGAGTCCAGAGTAAAATGGGCGTTATTGGTACGCCCCTTTTGGTACCTCCCACACAAAATTACCTTTTTGTACCAAAAGTTAACTGATTTTAACTGGGTTTTAACTATTTGTATGCTGGTATTAAACTAGTGCATACAAATACTTGAAATTTCGTACAGTGTAATGCTTTTATAGTACCTAGAGACTAGAGAAAAGTTGCCGTTATTGGCACGCCCCTTTTTGTACCTCCCACAAATTGACCTTGTTGTACCAAAAGTTAACAGATTTTAACATTAATACCAGTACATACTTTTATGCAATTTATTATTAAATGCAATTTAAAACAAAAAAATAAATTTATGAATATTTTTTGGGACTCGAGGTGAGGGGATTCATAAGTCGGGTTACCCGACTGAACTTTCTTACTTGTTTTATTATAGTTCTACATGTCTCTTCAAAAATGTTTTTGGCACATGTCGAAGACTTTTATTTTTTATATGGATTGCTTTTAAAAATTTTAGATTTTTTTCTGCTTTTCTCACCCAAAAAAGCAAAATTAAGTGTGAAACGAGAACAAGCAGAAACAATCTATATACACCAAAGAAAATAATGAGGTCAAATAGTTTATAGAATTCTGTATTTGTTAGCCATTGTTTTTTTTTGTTGTTGTTGTTGCTTAGTTCAATTCTCTCGCTTGTATTGTGCTTAGTAACGAAATAATTAAATTTATCATTTGAATTAGTCCCACAAAAGTCGCCGTCGTCGTCATTCCCGACATGTGCACCTCTGCCGTACAGCCCGCCACAAAACAATTGAAATCGAGTCGAGAATGAGGAATTGGAAATGGAAGAAAATGCTAAAAAAAGATTACAAATTAAAAATTTAACAATGGCGTATTATTATTGTTGTTTGCTAATAATGTATTTAGAAACGTTTATAAACAAAATCGCATCTGTGATTTGTTATTGCATTGGTTTTTCGCCTTCTTCGACTAAAACTAACCGCTTGGGAGCCGAAGGCATGAAATCAAGTGTCTATAAATAAATTCAATTTATATCCAATATTCGATGAGAGTAACTAAATTATGATTAATGGCAACATAAATAAATGAATACGCAATATTTTTATTCGAATACTTTCTTGTGTGTTCGAGAATATACTACATACCTACATAAGTACATAGATATAGATATACAATAAGTATCTATTGGTGGGATTACATCATCGAGATAATGTCATATGACACATTCATTGGGTAATTCTTTGTGTCTGTCTATTGTATCAATGATGTGACAAATAGACAGTGTTAGATGTTTTGTGTCACTTTTTATACATACATACATATGTACATAGGTATATTGCGAAGGTCATTCTTTTGCGGCAAGGCAACTACGACTCTGTGTTAGTTACAGTAGTAGTAACTTTGAAATATTCTTTTTTTCATTTTGACTCATTTGCTATCATTGTATTTTATACATCTTTAGTATACATCTTTTCAGTTCGAATCTTTAAAACAAGGAGATTTCGTATTTAAAATAAAGACAAGTTCCTTCAAATTAATTTAACTCTTCTAATATGAAATATGTAAATGGCGTTTTTTAAGAACTTGAGAACTTAAAATGATAATACATGGCAGAAATATTTGTTGAATAAAATTTTTTAACAAGTAAGAAAGTTCAATCGGGAAAACCGACTTATGAATTATTATTAATTTAAATTGCATTTAATAACATTAAAGTATGTACTAGTATTAAAGATAAAAACTGTTTACTTTTGGTACAAAATGGTCCATTTGTGTGGGAGGTACCAAAACGGGCGTGCCAATAACGCCAACGTTTCTCTGGATTCTAGATACTATGAAAGCATTACACTGTACAGAATTTTAAGTATTCGTATGCACTGGTATTAAAGTTATAAGTTGTTAACTTTTGATGCAAAATGGTTCATTTGTGTGAAAGGTACCAGAACGGGCCTGTCAATATCGCCCACTTTTCTCTGGACTCTAGGTGTTATAAAAGCATTACACTGTACAAAATTTCATGAATTTGTGTTTTCAAGTATTTGGGTCTTAGGTCACTCCTTCGATGTGTTACACATTTGGCTCGTAGCAAATGATATATACTCTCCTCTCTAAGGTGAGGGGATAAAAATAAAATTATTTACGGACATTTTTTGGGGACTGAAGGTGAGGGAATTCTTATGTCGGTTTACCCGACTGAACTTTCTTACCCAGCAAAAAAGAGCATCCACAGAGGCAATGAATTTAACAAGGGCATGTCGCGCCGTGGAGTACTTATTTTTCAGCACTCCTTTTAAAGCACTGTAACTGGTAGTTCTGTCTACTATCACGCGATTCTATCAGGACAACCAACGATTTGGTTGTGGTATACTTCTGCTTACATGTTGACAACAATCATATTTGGTTGCGCCAAACGAAACTGGTGGCTAAAATTATCTGTTGTACGTTGTCACAACCAATTGGTTGTTCTGACAATTTGTCAGCCATATACTATCGACAATTAATGAAAAAGAGTTTTCATTAATTTTTATTTTATTTATAGAACAAAAAACCAAACAATTCATAACAAAATTTAAAATCCAATATTAAAAATTCATCACTATTATGAGATGTGGAAATATTTGACACAAATTTTAGTACACGAGAGTACAAAACTTTTATGAAAATATCGCTTAACCCTGTGCTTTCAATTTCATGATTGTTGCTTTTATTTTTTATTTATGTAAAACATTTTGCACAACATATTTTGCATTCCACACGAGATTATTTTTGACTACATATACCGCTCTTGAACAAAACGTTGAAGATTTATTTATTTCGAGTAATTTTATTTTTTGTTTGTCATGTATCAGCAAATGAACAGCAACCAATCTTTCGGTTGTAATTCACAAAATAGATTTAAATATTCTAAATTTGGGAAATTATTGGGATAAACCAAAAACGATTATTAATTAATATTTTTTTCTGTTGTAGTAATCAATTTTTCGTTGCAATAATAATCTATAGTCTATTGATAAAAATTCTGTTCATTCTGTTTTTTCATTTAATTGTAAATATCTTAAAGCGCCATCTTCGCCTGAGATTGTGTGCGCCATCGTTTGTTGAAATTTTATCGGCTCAGCCGCCGCCGCCGATCGGTATTTTTCCATGCGCCGCCGCCGCCAATAATTTTGGCCGGCTTCATTGTCTGCTGTCCACAGGTGCAGTAGACATCGTCCTAACACAGGAGCCCTACGCAGTGGGAGGTAGAGTGTGCGGTATAAGGACACCCAACTTTAAACTGCTTGTGGCCAACTGTGAAGGCTCTCCAAGAACCTGCATTTTGGCCAGGAAAGATCTAAGTATCTTTCTCCTGGCTAATTTAAGAGGTAAAGACCAAACATGTGCTAGTCTGGATATCGGTAATCGCATATATTGGGTGGTCTCCAGTTACTTGCCTTATGAAGCTGTAGTACCGACTGCTCTATTCAGGGAAGTAGTAGAAGAAGCAACGTCTGACGAGGTCGAGCTGATTATTGGCGCAGACACTAACGCTCATCATACTATCTGGGGTAGTACGGATATAAACAATAGGGGTGATTCGCTTCACTGGCGTTGTCATTTACTCGGACAGCCAGGCTGCCATCAATTCTGTGGAGGCAACATCCCTAAATTCACAAATAGCCCTCGACTGCCGCAAATCTCTTAACGAGATGGCTGAGCAGTTTAATATACACCTCATATGGGTGCCTGGGCATAGGGATATCCCGGGGAACTGCAAAGCCGATGAACTTGCTAGGAAAGGGACGACATTACAAATTCTCGAAGAATTTGCATATATTGGTGCGCCACTATCCACGTGCAAGCTTTGGCTTAGGCAAGAGGCAATCAGGCAGTCCAACGAAAGGTGGACAGAAATCCGCACCTGCAGGGTAGCTAGACAAATCTGGCCAAGGTATGACCTGAGAAGACCAAAATATCTCCTCGCACTAGAGAGGCAAAGATTGTCTACGTTAGTATCAGTTCTGACGGGACACTGCTTGATCGGCGAACACGCCAAAAGATTGGGTATTGACTTCTGCAGAAGCTGTGGAGATGAGGAAGGAGAGGAGATCATTGAGCACTTGCTATGCGACTGGCCCGCTCTGCGTAAACGACTGGACATACTGGGGTCGGCTTTTCTAGGCAGCCTAACAGATCTTTCCAGTACCGATATTCGTACTATCGATAAATTTGTATATCAAACAGGTTGGTTTCGATGAGGGGCATTTCAGCCCGTGGTAACACTAGGGACCTAAACTGGTCTATGTGAGCTTGTATAAAAAAATACGGCTGCCACCCTAACCTAAACCTAACCTATCGTAAACTAAGTTATTATTTTTAGAAATTTTTAATGCTCGTTAAAATAATAAGTAATAATAATTGAAATCGTATAATCTTGGATCAAAATAAATTGCTTGGAGGATTGACAAGATGTGATGACTTGGAATATTAACTCAGAAATTTTAAATGTTTGATTTAAACAGAAGTTAATGCTGCATATGGTATTTTAACTGGGAGGTACAATGCGAAACTAAGGAAAAATTTAAACTGAAATTCTAAATAGCCAGCAAGTTTTAAAAATTTAAAAAATTTTTTAAATAAAATATATTTGGATAAATTTCTAAACAATAATTTTATTTTTATTTAAACACGTATTTTATTTGAGAAATTCAGTTTGCAAATATGGCAATTCTATCCCTTGATTAAAATAGTTTTCCTCAAGGTCTTCAAAATAGTGGTTTACAACTGTAATTGCATCTTCATTTGAGGTAAAACGCTTGCCAGCAAGGAATTTTTTTAGATTTGGGAACAGGTAAATGTCACTGGGACACCTCAGTAGAATAAGGTGGGTGGTCAAGCAACTCGTACTTTAATTCGTTGATTTTAGCCATTGTTAAAACACTCTTGTGCGCTGGTGAGTTGTCTTGATGAAAAATTATTTTTTTGTGTTGCAAGCCAGGACGTTTTTCTCGAATTTGTACATTTAATTGATCCAAAAGGTTGCAATAGAACTCTGAATTTATTGTTTTACCCTTTTGCAGATAGTCAATCAATAAAATACCTTTGAAGTCCCAAAAAACCGTTGCCATAACCTTACCAGCCGATTGAATTGTTTTTGCCTTCTTTGGGGCACTTCCTCCAGCTTCAGTCCATTGTTTGGATTGTTCTTTTGTCTCTGGAGTATAGTGGTGGATCCATGTCTCATCAACAGTTATGAAACGACGCTTAAAATCCATTTTATTGCGCTTAAAACGATCTAAACAAGCTTGAGAAATGTTCATTCTTATGCGTTTTTGGTCGACTGTTAACAAGTGCGGCACCCATCTTGCAGAAAGCTTTTTCACCTGTAGTTCTTCATGCAAAATTAAATGGACTCGATCATTTGAGATGCCCATGATATTAGCTATCATGCACTTTGGCTACAATTTCTGTTGTTGTTGCTGTTTTTGGACGTCCACTAAATTCAGCAATGTGTCCTGAAACGAATTTCCGTCAAACATACAAACATAGGGTCTTAGGTCACTCTTAACGGTGCGTTACCCTTTTTTCATAGCAAATGACGTATACCCGCCACCACTATTACTTATTTACTGAAATATTCCAATTTTTAATTAGTATATTAATGAGATATTTAAATATTTAATTTTGCAATTATTATTGTTAAACCTTGAGCTTAACATTTTTATTAATTTCGAATTTATTTTTTGTGTACATTTTCTCGATTGATCAATCGATTAGAATGTTATTTAAGACCGGTTACTCGCCTAACATTTCATAAAATATTTAGCACCTAATAAACATTCCTCTTGTTTGTTTGCGAATTGTTTGAATCTGCTACGTTCAGTTTGTCGTTAGATAAGGTACCTTTTTTGTCAGAGACTTATGCTCATATCACAGTCGTGCTATTAAAAAACACGGCAAAAATGTATATGGAAGTAAAAAATACAAATATTTTTATTTTAAAATGTATCCTAGCCTGATGGCGCGGGGAAGGGGGGCTTGAGACATATGACTTCTATGTTTTTGCCAGATTTATGAGCGCTATTTTTTGATGTCATGTTTTTGCTAGGTTTGCAATTTTTTTAAATACTTTCAGATTTTGACTTAATAAAATTTCTTTGTTTTGCTTTTTATACATACACAAATAATGTTATTATTAATATCGCAAGTAGCAAAAATATCAAATAAATGTGTCACGTTCGTGCATGATGTTATGAGGTTTTTCATACACATTTTGTCAGTATTCCACTTATTCAGTCAGTCAGCCGATGCGATGAATGTATTGAAAAGTAAATATTCGCCGGATAGATGGAAAAAAATATTAGTTTTTTTTTTTGCTACAGTAATGTGAAATATTTAGGCAAAATCAACGACGAAGACTACGTCGACGAAAACCGCAAAAATACACCCACACTTTTTTTTGTTTACATTTGAATTTATTTATAATTTGGCGAAAATTAAATTTAAACACATAACATGACACATGATTTAAAAACAAAACTATATTTTGTGTTGTTGTTGTTCTATGTTTTATACAACAAAATATTCCATCCTAAAGTAATGTGTGTCATTTATATATACAGGGTGGCCCAAATGACCTAACGAGCTTGAGTTTATAATAACTTTTTATTTAAAACGTAATTATGCAATTTTTTTTAAATACAGAATATTTTAAAATTAATTAAGAAAAATTATATCCCGCAAGTGGTGGCCATTTTAGCTTCGCATATTCGTGATCGTTTAATTGTGTACTGTTCCATTTTAAATTCCGCAAGTCTTTTTTACAAAATACTGAAAAGAAATAAAAACGAAACTATATTAAAAAAGTTATAAGGAATTTAAACTCCTTGCGTCATTTTGAGCCACCCTGTCTTTTTTACAAAATACTGAAAAGAAATTAAAAAAATATATATATATTTAAAAGGTTTTAAGGCATTCAAACCCACCCTGTACATTATCCGCTGTTTTATTAGCATTTCTTTCTATTTTGTTTTTGTTTATTTCACGTATTTTGTGTTTTTTGTTAATTATAAATAAATATTAAAAATTATTTGTTAACTTTGAGAAAAAGAAAACAAACCTATCGACGCACTATGGACGGAAATTTAAAATGGCGGCCAAAATTCAAATTGTATGACACATGTAATATTAAAACCAGTGAGGAAAGGCAGAAAGTCGGTGGGGGCCGACAATATAATACCCTACACCTCCCTAACAAATCGAAAAGATTTCGTTTCAGTTAATAAAGTACTTAGCTCCACCAGTACAACTTCTATAGCGCTTACATGTCAAATCGTTAGGAACATATATATATATATATATATATATGGGGTATATGTAAATCGGAACCGGGTTTTGCCCAAATTTGGCTGTCTTCATTCGTGTAACAATGAACTTCTTTCTGCCGAGTTTCGTACTGATTGGATATAAAATACAGTTTCTACAACACTTACATGACAATCGGCGGATGAAAAGTTAGGCATATATTTGAACCTGCATTTAGAGTACAGTTTGCTGAAATTTGAAATGTTGAGAAGATTGAAATGACAAACTATTTGGACCAAAATACACATCAACTTAAGGCATGATTTATGGGGTATTAAATCATATATACACCCCTGAAAATAATTGTTTGGAATTCGATTGTATCAATAAATAATAGTGCTAGCAACAAAAAGTATATTTCCTACACCGTGTGTCGGTTGTATTTATATATAAATAGTTGAAACAACAATAATAACATGGATACGATCAAATAAAAAAGCTTGCAACTAAATCGATGTTTGTATCAATAGAATTAAGATTGTTTTTTTTATTGACACTCGGTTAGTTGTGGTAACCAATTTTAAACTTTCATTATACTACCATATGATCGATTTTTGGTTGTGACGACCAATGTTTTATTCTTGACAACAGAAATCGTATCAATAGACCAAAGATTATTATTGCAACGAATAATTGGTTAATTGGTTTTTTGGTTATCTCAATAATTTTCCAAATTTAGAATAATTAAATGTATTTTGGCAAATACAACCGAAAGATTTGTTGCTATTCTTTTGCTGATACATGACAAACAAAAAATAAAATTACTCGACATAAATAAATCTTCAACATTTTGTTCAAGAACGGTATACATATGTAGTCAAAAATAATCTCGTGTGGATAATAATGTGTGGAATGCAGAATATGTTGTGCAAAATGTTTTACATAAATAAAAATTAAAAACAACAATCATGAAATTGAAGGTCCAAGCTTAAGCGATATTTGCATACAAGTTTTGTTTTTTTTTCGTGTACTAAAATTTGTGTCAAATATTTGCACATCTCATAATAGTGATGAATTTTTAATATGGGATTTTTAATTTTGTTATGAAAATTGTTTGATTTTTTGTTTAATAAATAAAATAAAAATTAATCAAAACTGTTTTTAATTAATTAGTGGTAGTATATGTTTGACAAATTGTCAGAACAACCAATATTTTAAAACAGTTGGTTGTGCAACATACAACAGATAATGTTAGCCACCATTTTCGTAGTTGGCGCAACCAAATATGATTGTTGTCAACATGGAAGCAGAAGTATACCACAACCAAAATGTTGGTTGTCCTGATAAAATCGCATGATAGTAGACAGAACTACCAAAATTCGGTTGGCAAGTAATTCGGTTGAGGCAACCAAACTGTATTCTCTGTGTAGACGCTTGAACTTTTTTTGTTTTCGTTGTTAAAATTTACATGGAAATACAGTCCTTTTGTTGAAAGATAATTTAACTTTTTCACATTACGTTTGTTACAACTAGAAAACGTCGCGAGATGTTGCTACAGAATTTTTTTAGATTCTTCGTTCAGGTGTTCCATAATATTCTGTAAAAATGTCACCTGCGCCTTCGGTGCACTTTAGGCGCTATATATCATATTTTCAACTTTAAGTGACTTGTATTTTGTTGACTTACTTAATTATCTACAACTTTTTAAATTATGCATCGATTTTCTTATTTTATTCATGACCAATCAGACTTTACGATAAAATAATATAACGATTATGCATTTTTTCGAATTTTTTTTATGCCCTGGTATTAATGTTATAAGCTGTTAAGTTTTTGTACAAAATGGTCCCTTTGTGTGGGAGGTACCAAATTATTCATATCTACTCGATATGAATAAAGGGTATGTTACACTACGCAACAACATTTTTGTCAAAGGGCTGTGCTTAACATTTTCTTGTGTAATATGGTGTCCTAAACACGAATAAAATATTAAACAAATTTTTTAAGGAAATTTTTTAAAAAAAAAAATATTTTAATATTCCCATTTGCTTGGAAGGTGCCTTTAAAAGTGATATATTTTTAATTAAAGTAAATTATGAGGACTACGTATATTAATAATGAAAATTTCACGTGGAAACAAAAGTTTAGTAGCTGTCGTTAAAACTATTAGAAAGAAATTGATTATTGAAAACCATAAAAAATAGAAAGAAAAAATTGCAAATAATTAAGTTTCTTCCAATTACTGAAAGCTAGCATCCTAACGAAGAAAAGAATGCCTATTTAAAGAAAATCTATGGATGAATGTAGAAATTATAGCACTTTTGGTAGAAATAAGAGAATTTCAACATAATCTGGTTTTTATAGCCCCTCTATTGTAAACAAGGGTATATATCAGATGCTGCATGCCAAAAGGGTAACACATCGATGGACTGTCCTAAGAGACACCAAGAATATTTGGAGGAAGTCGATTATGGGCCATTTTAAGTCATTTGAGCAATATCCGTCAGCATGTCCGTCTATCTGTCTGGTTGGCGCGCACGATAACTTTGGACATCAAATAACTTTCGATTGATTTCAAATTTGCTATGTATCAATATTTTTATACCATAGGATATGGGGTAGGGTATAAAAATATTGATCTGAGATCTGAGACCCCATAAAGTATATATACAGGGTTTTCCAATAAGAGTAATATGATTTCTTTGAAAAAAAAACACACTTATTGTTAAGGAAATTAAAAAGTTTTTAATTTGTGAACCCAATTTTTTTTTTAATTAACTTAGTGCACGAAAGGTTGAAATTGGGGAACGATTATTTTGATAATAAAACTGAATAATTTGTAAACGTTGTAATGCGTATATCTCTCCATGATGTAATTGTAAACACTACTAAATACAATGAAAAACAAATGACAGATCATGACATATTACAAATAGCCCAAATGTCACTTCAAAATCATATCATCCCTATTGGAAGACCCTTTATTATTAATCGTTGTAAAACTCTAAGACGATTTAGCCATGTCCGTCCGTCCGTCTGTTGTAATCACGCTACAATCTATAATACTTGAGCTAGGTGGGTGAAATTTGGTACATATGTATACTTCTTATATCTGCAGGTATGTTGGGATTGCAAATGGGTAATATCGGTCCAATTTTGGATATAGCCCTCATATATGGCATCTCTCCGATTTGACTTCTTAACGTCATAGAGACCACAAATGTCAACTGGTCGGGCTGAAAGTTGGTAACTGGGGCTCATTTATACCAGGTATCCTTCACACGAACAACGGTAGTGAAAGGACCATGTTTTGATGTAGCCCTCATACAAAGGTCCCTCTGCATTTGACATCTTAACGCCACAAAAACCTCAAAATTCAACGAACTGGGCTGAAAATTGGTATAATGAGTTTATTAGTACCCGTAATCATTCACGTATGATCCATGGTGAAGGGTATAAAAGATTCGGCACGGCCGAACTTAACGCTTTTGTATGTTTTAATTTTTTTTTTGCTCAGACTAAGGTCAAAGATGGATTATGTTGGTCCACTCCTTCGAGTACCTCCCCCACGAAGGGTAAACATTTTGTGAAATATTGATTATCTCATAACTAATATTCTACTACTCAGAATTATTCAAAATTCCACACATAGTATTAGTTTCTCAGTCGCTATCATCTTGAGAAAAATTGGCGCCTTATAACTTTGATTGCAACCCCTACAAGTACTTAAAATTTTGTGAAGTGTAATAATGCTTCTATAGTACATACAGTCCCGTAAAAAATGGGCTTTATTTCCGCTCCCCTTTTGGTACCTCCCATACAAATGAACCATTTTTCACCAAAAGTTAACGCCTTATAACTCCTATTCATGTACATACAAACACTTGCAAATTTGTACAGTGTAATGTTTTTATAGTACCCATAGTATATTAAAAAATGGTCGTGTTTGCCCCGCTCCTTATAGTACCTCCCAAACAAAATTGGCAAAATAAACCAGTAAGGAAAGGCAGAAAGTCGGGCGGGGCCGACTATATAATACCCTACACCTCCCTAACAAAGCGATAAGGGTCATTGCGATAATAATTTGGAATAATTGGTAAATGGGTAGGAACATATATGTATATGTGGATATATCTAATTCTGAAACGATAATCGCTAAATTAAGCAATATTCGTTCCTAAATTGAGAAACATCTTTCTGGAGAATTTAGTAATGATCGGAAGTAAACTACAACTTCTATATCGCTTTGTAACCAAATCAGGAGGAACATATATATGGAGGTTATATATAAATCTGAATCGATTTTCCCTAAATACTCATTCATGTAAAATAGAAACCTCTTTCTGTCGAATTTCGTACAGAGTGGTGTAGGGTATAAAAATATGAAAAATTATTTTTATACCCTACACCATATTATAAGTTTGTTTCACGGCAGATGTTTGTAACACATGAAAATAACACAGCTAGACCCACCTTAAAGTATACCGATCGACTCAGAATCACTAGCTGAGTCGATTTAACGATGTCTGTCCGTCCGTCCGTCCGTCTGTCCATGTAAAGTTGTTCGTCGACTACAGGTCGCAATTTCACTCCGATCGTTCTGAAATTTTGCAGTTTAGAGTATTTCGCGGCTGTTAAGATCGCTATTGAATTTGGTTGAAATCGGTTCAGATTTAGATATTGCTCCCATATATATCTTTCGTCCGATTTGGCCCTTTAGTCCTATAGAAGCTGTATTTTACATCCAATCGTTTTGAAATTTAGAATGGTAGAGTTTCTTGATCCATGAACCAACATTGCCGAATTTGAAGAAAATCGGTTAAGATTTAGCTATAGCTCCCATATATATGTTTCGTCCGATTTCGCTCTTTAGTCCTGTAGAAGCTGTATTTTACATCCAATCATTTTGAAATTTAGAATTGTAGAGTTTCTTGATCCATGAACCAACACTACCGAATTTGAAGAAAATCGGTTAAGATTTAGCTATAGCTCCCACATATATGTTTCGTCCGATTTGGCCCTTTAGTTCTATAGAAGCTATATTTTACATCCAATCGTTTTGAAATTTAGAATGGTAGAGTTTCTTGATTCATGAACCAACATTGCCGAATTTGAAGAAAATCGGTAAAGATTTAGCTATAGCTCCCATATATATGTTTCATCCGATTTGGCTCTTTAGATCCAATCGTTTTTATACCCTACACCACACTGTGGTACAGGGTATTATTTAAGTATAAAATGTCCCAAAAGTAAATTTATGTAAACAATTTATACATTTATGTAAACAATTTATCAGAGTTATTCAATATTACGAGAGTGGTGTAGGGTATTATATAGTCGGCACCGCCCGACTTTAGCCTTTCCTTACTGGTTTTTAATATCTCTATTTTTACAATACGGGTCATAATTTCTACATGTACCCATCGATTTTTTGCAAATTGAGATTGTTTTCTTTGTTAGGATGCTAGCTTTCAAAAAGAGGAACAAACTATTTTTTGGCGTTTTTTTCTATTTTTCATAGTTTTTTTGTGCTAAATTTCTGTTTCTGCATGAAAATAATGTTTTCAACATTTCTAAGCCTAATAATTTCCTTTAATTTAAGTGGTATCCCGACTTCATCGCGTTTATTCTTCAAAATAGGGTCCAAATACTAAGAGTACATTCCACTAAAATTGGAATTTTAGAAAAAAAAAAGTTTAAAAAAACTTTACCATAAAAATTTTGTTTTGGTTTCATAAAATAGTATTCCTCAATCTATAAAACAGAAAAGTTTTAGGTCTTGGACATAAAAAAAAATTTTGCTGTTGCACAGTGTTATTTGCCTTCATTCTTCATTCGAAGTCAAATTATGCAGTATTCCGATCATATCATATCATTACATATCATCAAATTTGCCATTGAATTCTGAAGATGATAGAGCGGTGTCTACCGAAACTGCAATCAATTCTACCAAGCAATTAAAACTCCCTACCAATTTTTGTATTTGTTTTTATTTTTTTTTTTTGCAATAGACTGAAAGTAACTGAAACATATGATCTCGAACCGAATAAATTCTGACTAAATATCATCATATTTCGGTAACAACATTTTTCGAAAATAATCTTGGTCAATTTATGCCATTCCCGGTGATACATATATCACAATTTGTATAATTTTTTTTAGCAGATATCATTAATATCATCAAATGTCTTATTATTCTTCTTTAAAATTTGAATTAAAATAATATGATCCGATTTACTTGGCTTTCAATTTCAATAACAAAATTTATCAAAAATGTACTTGGTCTGTTTTAGCAAGTATGATATTGTTTTTTGTTATTGTTATTTTGTTAATGGCTTAGAGATAAATTGTCTTTATAAAATTATCTAATAGGTGTTTCTGTGCAGACCAAATGTCTTAAATTAGAAACATATTTTAAATTTAACGCTATTTTCTAGTGACTGATATGAAATGATGCAGAAAAGAACGTAAAAAAAAATTTTGTTTAATTTAAACAATTCGAAAAAAGTCTGATATCTAGTTCACATTTTTGTTCAAGACTCAAAGATATACTGTCTATCTATGTATGTCTATTCAGTTTGTTTCTGCAGTTCCATTCGCATTTGGGTGTGTCGCATTTTTTCTGCATTTTCGTTTTGCTATTTTGTATCTTTTTCTACTTTATTGTCATTTATAATTAATTCTCGGTGTGTGTTTTTTTTTTGTTGTTTATTTTTCAGTATTCGTACTTGTCTTCCACTTGTCAATTGACTTTGTCTATCTCTATTGACAACATTATAATATTCATAATGCATTCGTGTGCCGCACAGTGGTGCAGGATCGATTTTTATCGTACAAAATTCATTGACTAATAATAATATAGGAAATTTTGTTGATTTCAATGAAATTTCGATTTCATAGTACAACAGGAAGATAAGACTTAATTCGGGTGGCGCCATCCACCATTATTTGCCAAATAATACACTTTGTCTCCTAGGAGGAACCTACACGAAAAAAGTCACAAATGTTAAAATTGGCGTTAGAGGTGTCCTTTATCTTTGAAATTACTACATTTTGAAGAATGAAGAAAATTTACTTAATATTAATGAAACTGTCCATATTTCAGGGACGAGCAAATTGAGAAAAATTTACGCACATATTCGACCGGTCTCTTCCAAAAATTCCTGAAATGGATATGCAAACTATCCGGGATATAGAAGAAACGGTGGCTCGAATCACTGCAACTCTAAACAACTCGTTCCAGCCGCATGTGCCGAGAGACAACCAACAAGCGCAATGGATGTCGTCTCAATCAGTTATGCTGAGGAAGTGATGTAGGAAGCTCTCTGGTGCAAAGGCCACCAGAGCTCAAGCGTTACAAAAAAGAGTTGATGTGAGGGCTTCAAATAAATCCTGGGTATATTCCTGTAGTGGCGTAAAAAGGTCATCCAAAGCCTCGAGGTTAAGGAATTTTATAAAAAAAATTGTAGGATCAAACCCTTGTTCTATTGGGTACATCAAGAAAGATGATAGTTTTTGATCTACGTCCAGTGATCGCTGGGAGTGCTGCCTGAATACATATTTCCCGGGCAACTCTGAAGAGATATTGAATACTTCAATTGGCGATTCACATGAAGTGTAGCCAGCCTTTTAAGTGGCTAGAACCAGAAAAAGTCTCATCGGTGGAGCTATTGGCAGTGGCTGATACAATTGCAAATAGAGAGAAACCAAGGTTGTTTTTCCCCAAAAGCGGGAAAGCCGTTCCATACTGGAGCTAAGAATTTCCGGCCAATTAGTCTATCCTCATTTCTCCTTAAAACCGTGGATAGGCTAATTGATACTTATTTTGGGACTAAAACTGATCACATGCCATATGTCCACCCAAAAGCATGTCTACAGCAAGGGTAAGTCCGCCGAAGCAGCCCTACATATCTGGTCAGCTTTATTGAAGGACCCCTCTCTGTTAAGGAATACACTGTGGTAGGTTTCTTAGATATAGAGAGGGCCTTTAATAACATAAATCCAGCCGCTATAGTTACGGCTTAAGCAACCCCAGTGGACCTACCTGATAGCAGTATACGTAGGTTCATTGATAGCCTTTTGATTAAGAGACGCAATTCAGATACCTGAATACTGACCTCCTAAGATTTGTCAGCGGGGGAACGCCCCAAGGAGATGATCTGTCTTCTCTGCTATGGAATCTCTGCATTATCTGGAAATGATGGGTGTCGGAGTTGTTGTCTAGGTAGATGACGTGGCAATAGCTGTTAGCGATAAGTTTGAGATTAGTCTTAGAGACATCCTGCAACGGGCTCTTCATACATCCGCAAGATGGGATTCCGATAATGGTCTTGGTATTAACCCGAATTTTCACCAGGAATAATAAGTTACCACCAGTTACATCTGCATCCCGAGGGAAACTGAAATTCTCTTATCTTAAAGCGCAAAGTACTTAGGCATTTTACTGGATAGGAAGTTGCATACCTAATATTTTGGAAAGAGCAAAGACGGTTGTGGTAGCTCTATATACTTAGCTGTAAAAGAGCAATAGGAAAACGCAGGAATCTGTATCCGCGTATAGTTTATCGGTTATATACGGCAGTAGTCAGACCGATATACTGCACAGCATTGTTGTCTGGTGGTCAGCTCTGCTGAAATCCACCTTCTACCCGATAATAAACAAGATTCAGCGAATTGGTGCTCTATATGTATCACTTGTGACCCGAGAACGACACCCACTGAGGCACTAAATATTATACTACATTTAATGGCATAAATGGCTACGGACATAGTGGTATTCTAGACAGAATGCCTGACCTTCCGGGCACTGTTGGCTACACTATGACAGAACAACTCTTCTACAGGAAGTACCTCACTCTTACACCTGATAGATCAGAATGTATCGGTGGTATCCCAGGACATACGAAATTTGTTAGCTTCTATACAGATTCCAAACTCAATATCCTAATGGGCTTTGATGTCTTTTCTAAGGAACTTGAGCTATCACTTGCAAAAAGACTGACTAATCACTGTAGTGTTTACCAGGCAGAAATCTTACATATTAAAGAGGTAGCGGAATGGTTGAAAATTAATGCTCTGACTCTCAAGTCCCAGGAAACTATATTCCTGATTTCAAAAACTGCCGTTGCTATGAGTACCGGGTCACGGGGACATACCAGGGAACTGCAAGGCAACCGAACTTGCAAGATTAGGAATTACATTACACGCTCCAGGAGAACTTGAATATGTAGACATGCCTCTAGCGTGCACAGGTAAAGGTGTTCACAAGTCAGGAACTGCTAATATTCCCGGCTGATGTTACCCTGCCTAAACTCCAAACGCTCCAAGGCACTGCTGTCGTTATCGATAACGGGCATCTCGATACTGCCTTATTGGAGGGAACGCAGAGAGTTTGAAGGTATTGTGTAATGACTTTTGCAGAAGCTGTGGAGACGAAGAGGAGGAGGAATAAAAAGAACATATTCTGCCCCGCTCTCTCGAGAAGGCGGCATGTCGCCTTAGTCTCTCATTTGAGGAGTTAGCACACATGACTGATGTCAAGGTCCTCCTTTCGAGCTTTTTAAAGTTTTAAAATTGGTTCAACGCGGGTGGGAGCTAGAGATAACTTATGTTTTCCCCCATACCAGAAGCTGAAAAATAACGACTTACCCCCACGTTTACAATTAGTTCAAAGTAAGCGTGAACGTAAATAACACTTTTATGAGTCTGTTTCAGAGGATATTTCCGAGTTGCTATTGCTTGTTCACCTCCATCAGTGGTGGAATGAGGTAAGAAAGTAGAAGAGCGTAAAATTGGAAAGAGCGTAATTAGCGATTGTTGTCGTAGTATGTCGAAAAATGTTATGTCTTTAGCTCGCGACCTCATGGTTTCTTAGGTTAACATCATAACCACTGGCCTACCTCGCTATTCATAGGAAGATAGCTTCATAATAATTACGTAATCCAGTAGGTCACTATTTGTTGACTAAATGTAATGCAGAGGTTAACAAAATATCATTACTAGGTAATGCAAGTGGTAATGACATGGGTTCTAATGGAATTTGTGTAATTTGTAGACAACGCGAGGGATTATTCTAAGACGTAGTTGTTAAACATTTTTTAAAATATTCTTCAATAACTTTTAAATTTTTTTTTTTAAATTTCAACACAAAAATATTTATTGATAAATCCCTTCTTTATATTTCCATGGATTTTCCCTTCAGACGTGCTATTTAATTTGATTACTATATCTCACATTTCGCTTGGCTATGTCCTGCTCTAGAAAAAATTCGACGAAAATGATTTTATTGAAAATTTCATAGAAAATGCAATTTTATTGAAAGTTTTATAGGAATTGCAATTTTATTGATAATGTCATAGAAATTTAAATATTATGGAAAATTGCAGTTTTATAATGATGTCCTTAACATTTTTTTAAATTTTATTTATGGAAAATGTCATCAAAGTTGCATATTTAGTGGAAATAGCATTCCTATAGAAAATTTCAGCAATTTTTTTTTATAAAAAATTTTAAATAAATTACATCTTCATAGAAAGTTTTGCCAACATATTTAAAAAAATCATAGAAATTTTCATTTTAAAAAAAAAAATCGTCGAAATTAGCATTTTCCTTTAAAATTTATTGAAAATTCCACTTCTCACGAAAATTTCGTAAACATTCTTTTTTTTTAAATAGATTTTTATTAAAAATTTATTTTTTTCTGGAAAATTATGTCAAAATTCAATTTTTCTACACAATTTCGTTGAAAATGCATTTTTGTAGAAAATGTTAAAATTCCATTTTTACTTTTTTGCAATAGGCAGAAAGTAACTGAAACATATGGTCTCGAACCGAATACATTTTGACTGAATTCCATTTTTCTTTAAAATTTTTTCGAAAATGATTTTTTTCCAGAAAATTTCCATTACACTATGAAACAAACAATTATCTTTTTGTGTCCGAGGCCTAAAACTTTTTTTGTATAGATTGAGGCATACTATTTTATGAAAACAAAATAAAATTTTGTTATGGTAAATTTTTTTTTTAAATTTTTTTTTGGTTTAATTCCAATTTTCATGGCAGTTACCTTTCGTATTTGGACCATATTTGAGGTATAAGCTCGATAAAGCCGGGATACCATTTAAATTAAAGGAAATAATGAGGATTATAAATGCTGAAAACATCCCTTCCACGTCGTTAAAACAAATAGAAAAAATTTGATTTTTTTTTAAAAAAAAATATTTTTTGCTGGCCCGAAAAAACCATAAAAGATAGAAAAAAAAATCGCAGGCAAGTTTGTTCCATTTATTGAAAGCTAGTATCCTAACGAAGAAAACAATGCCTGTCTGCTAAAAATCTATGTATAAATGTATAGATTATTACCTATATTGTAAAAATAGGGAAAATAATTTTTTATTTTGGCAACTTTGTTTTGGAGGTACCAAAAGGGACGTGGCCATAACGTAATTTTTTTGTTTTCTATGGGTACTATAAACAAATTTACACTGTGCAAAATTTCAAGTGTTTGTATGTGCAGGAATCGAAGTTATAAGCCGTTAACATTTTGTGCAAAATGGTCCATTTGTATGGGAGGTACCAAAAGGGGCGTGGTAATAACGCCCATTTTGCACGGAACTATAGGTACTGTAAAGGCATTACTCTCCACAAAATTGTAAGTATTTGTATGGACTGGTATCAATGTTATAAGCAGTAAACTTTTTGTGCAAATTGGTCCATTTATATGGGAGGTACCAAAAGGGACGAGGTAATAACGTCCACTTTTTACGGAGCTGTAGTTACTATAAAAGCATAGCACTTCACAAAATGTCAAGCATGGATATAGGGGCCAAGAAACTAATACTATGTGCAGAATTGTGAAAGATTCTGAGTAGTAGTATATAAGTTATGAGAGAAATAATTTTTCTCTAAATCTTGACCCGTCTACTCGAAGGAATAACCCAACATAGTCAATCTTTGACCTAAGCCTGAGCTAGAAAAGAAATATTGACGCATACCAAATTTGAAGTCAATCGGTTAATCCTATCGAAATCTATTGTGCGCACAAACCATATAGACAGACGACAGGCTGACGGACATTGCTAAAATGACATAAGGGGGTGTAACGTTCATAAACTTTATTTTGGGATTTTTTAAACTTTTTTTCTGAATAGAGAACCTCTCAAGAATATTGTGTGAAAATTTGGGGTTAATCGGAGCAAAACTGACAAAGATACAGCAGTCTACACTGAAAAAAAAATTTACATAAAATTAAAGAAATGCTCCAAAGACATCATTAGTCTTAAAATTAGGAAAATGAACTTAAAATTAAGTAACTTACTTAATATTGTTGAAATTATCTATATTTTAAGTACAAAATGTACTTACGAGGGCGGTTCGGAAACTTCTTAGCCTAGCACAAAAAGCGCGGTATAAACAGAAAAAAGTTAAGTGTTTTGGAAACTTCCATGTCTGATATGAACACATGTTAAATTTTGTTTCGATCTGGCAACTCCTTCATATAGAAACAGGTGTTCACAAAAGACGCATCCGCGATTTTTTTTACAATGGAAAAATTAGAAATGCGTGGTGTCATTAAATATTTACATAAATAAGGTTTATCGGGACAAGAAATTCATAATGATACGGTGAATGTGTTAGGTGAAAGTGCTCATTCATATGCAACAGTAAAAAATTGGGTTGCTGAATTTAAACGTGGTCGTACAAGCATTGAAGATGAACCACGTAGTGGACGTCCAAAAACAGCAACAACAACAGAAATTGTAGCCAAAGTGCATGATATGGTATTAAATGATCGAGGAATAAAAGTGCGTGAAATAGCTAATATCATGGGCATCTCAAATGATCGAGTCCATTTAATTTTGCATGAAGAACTACAGATGAAAAAGCTTTCTGCAAGTTGGGTGCCGCACTTGTTAACAGTCGACCAAAAACGCATAAGAATGAACATTTCTCAAGCTTGTTTGGATCGTTTTAAGCGAAATAAAATGGATTTTAAGCGTCGTTTCATAACTGTTGATGAGACATGGATCCACCACTATACTCCAGAGACAAAAGAACAATCCAAACAATGGATTGAAACTGGAGGAAGTGACCCAAAGAAGGCAAAAACAATCCAATCGGCTGGTAAGGTTATGGCAACGGTGTTTTGGGACTTCAAAGGTATTTTATTGATTGACTATCTGCAAAAGGGTAAAACGATAAATTCAGAGTACTATTGCAACCTTTTGGATCAATTAAATGTACAAATTCGAGAAAAACGTCCTGGCTTACAACACAAAAAAATAATTTTTCATCAAGACAACGCACCAGCGAACAAGAGTGTTTTAACAATGGCTAAAATCGACGAATTAAAGTACGAGTTGCTTGACCACCCACCTTATTCTCCTGATTTAGCTCCCAGTGACTTTTACCTGTTCCCAAATCTAAAAAAAATTCTTTGCTGGCAAGCGTTTTACCTCAAATGAAGATGCAATTACAGTTGTAAACCACTATTTTGAAGACCTTGAGGAAAACTATTTTAATCAAGGGATAGATAAGCGTTGGACTAAGTGTATTGAAGTTTCAGGAGATTATATTGAAAAATAAAAATATTTCTGAAAAACTAACTATTCTCGTTCATTGATAGGCTAAGAAGTTTCCGAACCGCCCTCGTATTTTGAAGACTAATGATGTCTTTGGAGCATTTCTTTAATTTTATGACAAATTTTTTTTCAGTGTAAGCAACCGCGCCTCATACGTGACTTAGTACATCAGAAAAACTTTAAAACGTTCTCCCCACAACCCATGTTTTGAAAGACAGTGCCCCTCATAACTCACAAACTACTGAACCGATCCTTTTGAAATTTTTAACATTATTTCGTTGCATAATTTACGAGGTAACGCTGCTGATTTTTTTTTAATTGTAAATTTTTTTTATTTAACAATAACCGAGTCGATTTTTTCTTGCAAAAACTGCATTTTCCACTTCAAAGTGTTCCCAAAAATTAAAAAATTTAAATTTCGAAAAAACTCGACAGCGTTGCCTGGCTATAACGATTATCAAACTAAATAAATTTATTTTTTTAATTTCTGATGATCCGGTATCGAGTTTTTTCCAAACGCTTCCGCATAAATACTTTCGTTGCCATATTTTTTGTAATATTTTTTTTTGTGAAAATTTACACAATAAACTTTGAAAGTTATACTTTAATGTACCATAGGTTTCAATTAAAACTTTAAACCGTTTCGTCACAACAAACTCATAAAAATTAGCCTTTCTTGCACGAATTAAAGTTGCCCCCTTTAATATGACCCAAAACGGATTTCCGCTAAATATTCTTGGAGTCTCTCTAGGTCACTCCTTAGATGTGTTACACTTTTGGCCCGCAGCATCTGATATATACCCTTCTTCACAATAGTGCGGGTATAAACACTGGATTATGTTGAAATTCTTTTATTTCTACCAAAAGCGCTATACTTTCTACATTTATCCATAGCATTTCTTCAAATAGGCATTGTTTTCTTCGTTATAATGCTTACATTCAACTATTGTAAGAAACAATTTTTTTGGTGATTTTTTTCTATTTTTTTATGGATTTATACGCGCAAGCAAAAAACGTTTTTTTTCTTTCAAATCAATTTTTTCTAATTATTTTAACAACATTTTAAAAACTTCTGTTTCCAAGTGAAACCGTCGTTAATAACCTTTGTAGTCCTTATACACGCTGAAAAATCGCATCTGTAGTATGTATATTGTCCCAAACATTTTCGGCTTGAAATATACATATGTTTACGGTACACTACAAATATATCATATTTGACACACACAAATATAATATGTTTGGGAGGATATTGTTCTAAACAAAAATATGTTCCCATACAAATTTTTTTTATTTGGAACTAATATTTCTCAAACAATGATTAATTTGTGTTTAAGTATTTTGACAATGTATCAATGCCTTAATTTAAATTTTATGTTTGTAAAATTTAAATAAAACATAAATCGTATAAATCTTTCGTAAATATAAATTAAATTGATGGATTGATAAAAAGTGATGAACTGGAATATTTATAAATTAAAAGACATTTTTAGCTATAAAGTTTAACACGAAAACTAAGAAATATATAATATATTTCGAAACCTTCTTAAACAATAACATTGCTTGTGTGTAAACACATATTTTATTTGTGAACGCCAGGTTGCAAATATATTATGTTCTAATATATTAGGGTTTTCCAACAAGAGGTGTTATTTTGAATCACCCGGTTTTTCGGTAGCTGTCACTTTTGAAGCGTTTATTCTTTGACATTTGACAAGATTCAACAACGCATTGAAATTATTAAAATTCGAAAAATCGAAAATCATCGAAAAATCATCTTGAATGATGAGGCCCATTTCCACCTCGGTGGCTACGTCAACAAGTAAAATTGTCGCATCTGGGGCTCGGAAAAACCAAGAGTTATTGTTGTGAAGCCTCTCCATCCTCAACGTGTGACTGTTTGGTGCGGTTTATGGTCCGGCGGGGTCATTGGACCTTACTTTTTCGAAAATGAGGTTGCATCAACAGTTACGGTGAATGGATTGCGCTATCGAGAGATGATTAATGATATTTTATGGTCGGAGTTGGATGGTATTGATCTGGGCAACGTTTATTTTCAACAAGACGGCGCTACGTGCCACACAAGCAACGAAACCATTGCTCTGTTACGGGAAAAGTTTCCGGACCGTGTTATCTCTCGAAGAGGTGATCACAATTGGCCACCGAGATCTTGTGATTTAACAGACCAGCGTCGATTCAAGACCTCAAAGACAGAATTCATGAGGCTATCAAGGACATAGGGCAGCCACTTTGCGATTTGGTTATGGAAAATTTCATGAAAAGGATATGGTCCTGTAAGCGTGGTCGTGGTGGCCATTTGGCTGATGTTGTTTTTCATTATTAACGGCATACCTTCCTCTTTATTATGAAGTAAACATCCGATCATTTATCTCAAAAAATGGCATTTTTCTTTTAATACCAAAATAACAAATCTTGTTGGAAAAACCGACATATGTGTTCCAAACAAAATTTAATGATTTTCAAATAAAATTTATTTGTTAACAAATATAAATTATTTTAAAAAAGTCTTTTCCAAGTATATTTTCTTTCAATTCAAACATGTCAAAAATAATGATTTTTCCCCGTGTAATTTTCTTTAATTTATGTGTACCCCGACTTTATCGATTATATACTTCAAAAAATATAGGCCAAATACTAAAGGTATCTTAGAAAATGGGAATATTAAAGAAATTTTTTTTATAAAAAATGTTACCATACATTTTTTTTAATATTTTTTCATGTTTAGCGCACCATATTTCACCAGAAAATGTTATACACAGCCATTGCCAGATTAATTAATTAATGGCCGATTAGTGGCCATAAAAGGTCGATGACCGATGGCTATATAAATGTCCACGAATCAGATTACAAGTTGATGACCTCTGATTAAGGGCCACTTACGACATTATGTAATGCTATTTCCTTGAAATTTTATAGAAAAATCCAAATCAATGCGATTTTCTAGAAAAATTAAATTTTTCAGCGTGTATGCTTCAAAAATATTATTTGCCTATAGATTTTCGTAGCGCCTCCTTGCTATGAGTAATTCTACAAATATGGAGATAATCTGTGATATTTCACTATCGGCATTGACGGTTGTTTTTCATGCAAATTTTTGTATACATATTTACGTATTATTCATTACACATATAATTGTTTTGTGTCTATTTTTAGCAAAATAATACCTATTATCAGCATGATTTGATTTGCTCGTTTTGTTGTAGTTGTTGTTAATTTTTCTGTTTCGCCGCTTTGTTGCTGTTAAAGGCACATAACGACAACAAGTAGTCAATCTGTTAAATATACAAAAGAAAAAGAGAAAAAGAAAAAACGACAAGAAATAATCTAAAAAAATATTTAAATATGTACATACATTTTTTTTAACTTTCAATTAGCCGAGCGTATGTGGACATTTTGTACTATTTTGTATCTGCAAATCCATCCAAGTGTGTACGTACGTTTATCCGGCTATTCGTCCATTCGATCACAAGTCTGACTGTCACCAAGCCAACGCCGGTCGGCCAGTTAGTCAGTCAACCGTCCACAAGCCATAATGACAAAAGGCATTAATGTCAAATAAATCAATAACGAAATAAAAACAAATTAACATCAAGTCTGCAAATACGAGTACTACTCACAATCGGGCAAAACTTGAAAATGCATAAAAAACAATACAAATCGTTTTTTTTTTCGTCCATACTACTACTGAAAGCTATAAAAACGAAACGTAGTATATACGTACAAAACCGTTTGGCCACGTCCAAAAAAAACGCAAGAGAAAATATCAAGGTACTCATCATCATCCCATCCTCCGTCCTTCCCCCACTTTTTGTGGCATTTTGTCCCACTGTTGTTTGCCGTTTTGCATAAACTCGCACTCGCACTGTGGTGACATTGTTGTTGTCGATACAACAACAAGATGTCGTTAAAATATTCCAACAAATTATTAACGAATACATATTTTTTCTATAGTTTTGTACTTTGCATTGCACAATTGTTGTCATTGTCTCATTGTCCGTCATTATTGTCGTCGTCGTCGTCGGCGACAACTGACGAATGTTTGTAGTTTAGGTAAGAATCTGAAGTCAATTCTGATGGATGAACGAATGGAATTGGAATTGGTGATGACCGGTTGCAGCGGACAGTCGTTTGCGAAGGTTCTTCTAATATGTATTCTTTGGCTCCAAGATCAATCTCTGTCAGTTTAGTTAAAATTTAACAGTAAATTGTTTTCTTGCAATTAAACGGACTACTGCATTCTTCCAGCTGAACAACTTTTTTTCGCCCAAATAATTTAACTAATAAAGGGGGAACCCTTGCCCAGCACAAGGAAACCTTTGAATATCATTTATTTCAACTCTATTCATTTTATGATAATATACACGCTGTTGATGATACGAGGGTTGCTATATATATTTTTGACCAAGGCAACACTAAGTGTTGCCTGGCGCCATCTGACATTTCCATTGGAAAGTTTGGCATTTTTTAGCATAAACGTACTCAGAGCGTTTTGACGTACGACAATCATTTGTGTTGTTTACAGTGACTTGAAAAAATCAATTTGGCAAAAAAAATGGAATTAACTCGTGAACATTTTTGTGTGATCATTTTTCACAACTTTCGACGTGGATTATCACGACAAGAGTGCATCGATGAACTTAAATCTTGGTATGGCGAAGAAGCACCATCCTATAGCACTGTGAAACCTGCACGGGGCAAAATCGCCTTTTTTGATTTGTTTGAATCGAAAGAAAATATACTTGGAACACAAATTTTTAATTATTATATATTTTCGAGCAAATAAATTTTATTTGAAAATCAATAAAATGTATTTAGAACGCATATGTTAATATATTAGAATAAAATATATTTGCGAACTTATTTTCTCAAATAAAATATGTGTTGAAATACTCGTACACATAAAATTATTGTTTATGAATATTACCAAATATATTTTATTTAAAAAAAAAGGTTTTCAAAACTTTGCTGATTTTTTCGAACTTTAGTTTTAATTTTTTCCATGTTTTCGAATTATGCTTTCCTATTAAAAATGCCTCTATTTGAAACCACTTATTTTTATTTTATAACTATTCCCAGTCATTATTTTCAATTATAAAGAAATTTTACTAACATTAAAAATTTCTAAAAATGACCTTTCAATTGCTGAAAACTTAAAACAATTAAAGAATAGATATATATTCACGCAAATAGATCTTTGTTTGGGAAATAACATATGCAAATAAAAAATATTAGGATGTAAACATAGTTTTGTCTAGAACAACATCATCCCAAACATATAATATTTGTATGTGTCAAATGTTATATATTTGGAGTGCACCCTAAAAATATATATGTTTCAAGCAGAATATGTTTGGGACAATATACTACAGAGGCGATTTTTTTTCAGCGTGTGGTTTAATGAATTCAATCGTGGCCGACGCTCGCTCAAAGACGAAGGTCGTGAAAGTCGTCCAAAAATGGCCGTTGTGCCAGAGAACATTGATGACGTGTGTGAACTGATAAGGCAAGATCGTCATGTGACATACCGTGAGATAGAGGCATCCTTGGGCATTTCTTCCACCAGCATACATTCGATATTGCCGTAAGAAAAGTTTGTTCCCGTTGGATCCCGCACAATTTGACAATCGCTCAAAAAAAGGCTCGTGTCGATTGGTGCAAAGAAATTTTGAAAAAATATGATCGCGGTGCTTCAAAAGACGTTTATAAGATCGTCACAGGTGACGAATCTTGGATCTGAGCCCAAAACAAAACAACAAAAGACGTTTATAAGATCGTCACAGGTGACGAATCTTGGATCTATGCGTATGAGCCCGAAACAAAACAGCAATCGACCATGTGGGTCTTCGAAGACGAGCCACATCCAACGAAAGTTGTTCGTGGAAGAAGCACTTCGAAGCAAATGGTCGCCTGTTTCTTCGGCAAAACTGGTCATGTGGCGACTGTTCCGCTTGAGCAACGTAGGACGGTGAATTCTGAGTGGGACACCACAATTTGTTTGCCTGAAGTCTTCGGAGAAATTTGAAAAACGAACAAGAGAATACGAATCATTGTGCACAATGACAATGCGAGCTCTCATACATCGGCTCAAACCAGCGCCTTTTTGACCGGCCAAAACGTCGAATTAATGGGTCATCCGCCGTACAGCCCTGACTTGGCACCCAATACTTCTTTTTATTCCCGAACATCAAGAAAAAAATGAGTGGTCAATGATTTTCGTCGCCAGAAGATGCTGTTGAAGCGTTCAAAAACCATGTTTTGGAGGTGTCTCAATCGGAGTGGAAAAAGAGCTTCGACAATTGGTTTGAGCCCATGCAAAAGCGTATAAATCATGCTGGAGAATACTTTAAAGAACAATAAAACCATTTTTGATGATAAATATTCGCATTTTCATTATTAGGCCAGAAATATATATAGCAGCCCTCGTACTCTCTAAATACATAATATTTGTTACACACAAGTATTACATATTTGGGAAGATGTTGATCTAAACAAATCTGTGTTTCCATCCTTATACGAGTATGTTTTTATTTGGGAATATTACTTCCGAAACAAAGATTTATTTGCATTTAAGTATTCAGAAAATATACCGATACAACCTTAATTGTGTTAGGCTGACGCCAGACCGCACACCGAAGCAAAACAATGCGACAACTGCTCGAAGTCACTGCTAAAACAACGACGCAACATGTCATGCCGACTGCCGAGAGACAGAAAATTTCCACATGTGTTGAAGTGAGAGATCAGATTGAAAGTGTTTGTTTTTCTCTTTCCTTCTTGCATTTGTGTTCTGACGGAGCAAAGCACAGTTGGAAACGCTTCAAAACGCGCTCTCTTGCTGAAAGTAACGGAATGTGTTACTCTCAGCAAGAGATCGCGTTTTGAAGCGTGTCTATCTCTGCTTTGCTCCGGCAGAACACAAATGCAAGATAGAAAGAGAAAAAACAAACACTTTCAATCTGATCTCTCACTTCAACACATGTGTAAATTTTCTGTCTCTCTGCAGTCGGCATGACATGTTGCGTCGTTGTTTTAGCAGTGACTTCGAGCAGTTTTCGCATTGTTTTGCTTCGGTGTGCGGTCTGGCGTCAGCCTTAAGGTTTGTAGCAATTCGAAGTTAATGTTTTAGAAATTTTCAATGTTTCTAAATATATTTTATAATTCAAATCGTATAATCTTGGAAAACAATAAATTACTCGAAGCATTTACAACTAATGGTGGCTTGAAATATTTAGAAATTTTAAACGGGTGCTTCAAAACAGAAGTTAATGCTGCCAGGAAAAATTAAAACTGAAGTTCGAAAAGTCAGTAAAGTTTTGAAAATCTTTTTTAAATAAAATATATTTGGATAAATTCCTAAACGATACTTTTATTTGTATTTAAAAACATATTTTATTTGTAAAATTTATTTCGAAAATATATTATGTTGTAGTATATTAATATATGCGTTCTAAATAAATTTTATTGATTTTTAAGTAAAATTTGTATGCTCAGAAACATGCTCAGAAATATGTAATATTTAAAAATTTGTGTTAAAATATTCTATTCAAACATATCAAGAAAGGCGATTTTGCCCGGTGTATTTTAGAATTCGCATTTGGAAAAATCACTTATTATATTGTCCCAAACATATTCGGCTTGAAACATATATATGTTTAGAGAATACTCAACACATATAATATTTGGTACATACAAAAATTATATATTTGGGAAGATGCTGTTGTAAACAAATCATTGTTTAAATCCCATATGTTTTTATGTGGTGCTATTATTTCCAAAACAAATATTTATTTGCGTTTAAGAATTCGGAAAATACGAAATTGAGTTAAATTTTTTATTAATTCAAGGATATTTTTTAGAAATTTTTAATGTTCGTAAAAATAATAAATATTAAGATTTTAAATCGTATAATCTTGGATCAAAATAAATTACTTGGAGGATTGACAAGAAATAAATACTTGAAATACTTAGAAACTTTAAATAATTGACTTAAACAGAGGTTAAAGCTGCATATGGTATTGCAGCAATTTGAAACCAATGACAAATTAAAACTGGAATACGAAAAAGTCAGCAAAAGTTTTGAAAATCTTTCTTAAATAAAATATATTTGGAGAAATTCCTAAACAATAATTTGATTTGTATTTAAACACATATTTTATTTGAGAAATTTAGTTTGGGAATATATTTTGGTGTAATATATTAATATGCATTCCAAATATATTTTATTGATTTTCAAATAAAATGTATTTATTTATTTATTTATTTAATTGTTTATATAAATTACAATACAAAGTAAATGTATATTCTAATTTTAAGGTCCAGGGAAAGGCCGGGTTACAAATACCATATGGCTAAATTTTGCAGCGACAGACCAGAGCCTCTGGTGGGAATCGAACCCACAACCCCCAAACTCATAGGCGAGTACGCTACCAACTCGCCTACTGGGGCGCTCAAATAAAATTTATTTGCTCAGAAATATATAATATTTAAAAAATTGTGTTACAAATATATTTTCTTTCGATTCAAACATATCACAAAAGGGGAGTTTACCCCGTGTAGAAATGTTATGTCAAGTGAATTTAGTGTCTGTACTGACCCAATTTGTACCAAAAAGAACGAATTCGAAAAGTCGTTTTTTATCTCTACACGCTGAAAAAAAAATCGCTTCTATAGTACATTGTCCCAAACATATTCTGCCTGAAATATACAAATTTTTAGGGTACACTCTAAATATATTCCATTTGGCAGACACAAGTATTATATATTTGGTAAGATGTTTTCTAAACAAATGAATCAAATATTGTTCAGAAAATAACAAAATATATTTGGAGAAATTTCTACAGAATAATTTTATTTGTGTTTACCCAGCAAAATTTCTCATTACCAAATAATCCGACGAGTAAGCAAAGTTCGATAATGGTAAGTACTTATTATTTAGCCACTTTTCTCATTATTTTAACATGGGGAAGTCATTGGACTAAAGTACTTCCCAAAAGCATACAATAAAGTAGCATAATAAGTACTTATTTGTAGCTCGATTTTATGTACTTGAATAATGCATTATCAATAAGTTATAAAATAAGTAGTAGATATGTAGAAATGGCCATTAAAAATGATTTTTTGCATATTGTCCCGCATATTTCTCGAAACAAACAATTTCTTCATGCCAGATTCGAATTTCTAGTATTTTCATTCAAATCTGCACGTATTGTTTGAAATATAAATAAATCGTATACAATAAATTGCATTATATTAAAATTTGCCAAAATGATTTTGATAACAAAAAATCACTTATTTCCGTTATTATTGGTAAGTCATTATTAATAAGCCGATGTCATTATTTGGTAATCCAGGGAATAATGACAGGTACTTACCAAGATTTTGCTGGGTAAGCACATATTTTATTTGAGAAAATTAGTTTGCAAATATATTTATAACTACCTTCGAATCCTGGTGCATGTTTATCTCCTTCGTCCCACTTTAACACAAAAAGTACAAAGGATTTTCCAACAAGAGGTGTTATTTTGGTATTCAAAGAAAAATGCCGTTTTTTGAGATAAATGATCGGACGTGTATTTCATAATAAAGAGGAAGGTATGCCGTTAATAATGAAAAACAACACCAGCCAAAAGGCCACCACGACCACGCTTACAGGACCATATCCTTTTCATGAAATTTTCCATAAAAAATTTTTGAATAATTTTTTTGAGATAAAATACAAATTAAAACTAAAAAACCATTCAATTTCATTTAAACTAAACATCGAATTTAAATAAAAAATAACAATAAAACGCAATTCATTAAAATACCCTGTAAAAAATCATTACGTATATATATATAGGCACGTATATATGGGTAGTTCTTTCTCAAATGTCCCAGACCAAAAATTAGATATTTCTAAAATTTTTAGAAAATGTTGTCCTAGTATGACGGATTGATATTAAATAAATTGAACGAAAATTGAGGGCAGGAGTCGAAGTCAATGTTCAGAATTTTTTTTCATTTTTACGGCCTGTTCCTTTATTTCTAACGAAAATCTCTGCGAACAAAAGCCAGTCACTCAATTTCATCAGGAATTTGGTTTGTTGTCTAAGGTTCGCACGTTAGTTCGCCTGGCCTTACGTCAATTATGCTAGCATTTTAACAATTGGAAAATAATGTAATTACCAGATCAATTATTTCACAACTTCCGATCTAAAAACACACATTTTTGTGTGGTCGACCTTAGCTAATACACCTCTGTACTCTTTACACTAGTGGTGGATAAAAAATCAACCCTAGGTGGGCCAGCGAAGCTTAATTAAGCGTCTAATGTCTTTCTCTCTCTCACGTCTCTCTCATTAAGTACTGGAGATTTTTGTTTCATCTTAGCTAGCTGCCAATGTTGGCTTCTTCATGCCTTCATATTAATATCTATTTATTTTTGCTGTCAATAAGGCTTTTTTGCCATTGTTTCTATCAATTGACAAATAAAACAAAGTGACTCGATCTGACATTTGTGTTCGTCCCGATGACGAAGAGCGAAGAGAGATAGAGAAACCAAAATTTACACTGAAATTATTACGTTTTCAAACGAGTTCATTATCGTGGGACTTGTCATTCTGATGGTAGTTAGTGATTCCCAAAGGAACCGTTTTGTCGTCTGTCAGGCGAACGAAAACAAATGTTCAAGCTACAGAAACAGGCTGTAAAAACAAGAGATATAATATATATCAAATTTTTGAGTCGATTTAGCCATATCCATCTGTCGATGTAGTATTGTGATCAAATCGATTAGCCGATGGACATATCTGTCGATGTATTATTGTGAACAAAGTGCAGGTAGCAAATATGAACTGATCTTTAGAAAAATTGGTACATAGGTATTTCTAGGCTAGGGACGATCGCTATTAAAAATGTTTCATAAAGGTCCCCTCTGATGTCACTTCTTGACGATCTAGAAAAAGCATTTTTAATTGATTTGGCAACAATTTGAGAATTTTTACTTCATATTGCACTTAATCGTCTATAGTAAAACAGGGGAACATCAGTCCATGTTTTGGAATGACGTATGTCGCCAATAAGTCTAATCTGAATGTATCTTTATATGAAAGATATTAAACCATGTCCCTTTTTTTAAATAGGGAACGTCCCTGGTCCAAAATACGACATTTAAAATTTTTTTTTAACAATCGGTTTACAGACGGACGTGGCTAAATCGAACCAAAAAGCGATTAGCATAATACGCAGCGTTAGCGCGAGTACCATAACACGCAGCATTACCTTGTAATTTAACACATTGCGACTTCTTCCTTTGGGCCACGTGAAAGATAAGGTCTACGCCAACAGCCCAGCGTCGATTCAAGACCTCAAAGATAGAATTCGTGAGGCTATCGAGGACATAGGGCAGCCACTTTGAGATTTGGTTATGGAAAATTTCATGAAAAGGATATGGTCCTGTAAGCGTGGTCGTAGTGGCCATTTGGCTTATGTTGTTTTTCATTATTAACGGCGTACCTTCCTCTTTATTATGAAATAAACATCCGATCATTTATCTCAAAAACTGACATTTTTCTTTGAATACCAAAATAACACCTCTTGTTGGAAAACCCTTTATTTCAAAAAATATGATCCCAATACTAAAGGCACATCCAAGAAAATGGCAATTTTAAAGATTTTTTTTTTAAAAGAAAATTGCCCATAAACTTTTTTTAAGTATTTTTTCTTGTTTAGGGCACCATATTACAATAGGAAAAGTTATGCACAGCCTTCAAAAAAGAATTGTTGCATAGCGCAATAGCTCCAATTAAAAAAATGTTAAGACGGAAAAAATATTTGTTCAGAACAACATCTTCCCAAATATATAACATTTGTGTGGAGCAAATGTAATATATTTAGACTGTACTCTAAATATGTATAAATATATTTAAAGCAGAATATATTTGAGATTATATACTACAGAAGCGATTTAAAATTTTCTAAAAAAATGTTCTATCGATCTCTACAATATTCACCCTTATCGGGAATAAAATTCCATACGGAATTTGTTCCCTAAAATGCATATTGAAAAAGGGAACAAATTCCGTGTGGAATTTTATTCCCGATAAGGGTGATTATAATTATACGAAAAATAAATTCAATTAAATCGATAATTGTGTAAATGAGGAAGGCGAGGTCGGCCAAACCAAATCATGTGAAGAGATTTTCATTTCATTTCACTCTATTCAAATTCACATTCAAACGTTCGTCATTTTCGAATGGTTCTGTATATTTCTTCGTTGGACTGATTTTTTTCGTTTCATTTGTTTAATTATTCATTTATATTATGTGCTGATATACATATGTATATATGTATGTACATTCATGTATATAGATACATATCTACATAGGAAATTTTTCTACATACCTATGTACATACGAATATTTGAGTGTAGTACGCTCATGTGTTAAGAAATAATTTGCGCAATGACTTTATAAAATTACTTAACAAATTGTGTAATGAACTCAAAGTTCAAAACGAAAGGAGTTTTCGTTTAAATGAAATGCAAAATTGAATAATTTGATAAAATGTGTTAAGTAAAGAATTAGTGAAATATTTTAATTATATGCAAAGAATTGCGTAACAAATTCGATATTTATGAACTCAATAGTAAGAAACTTCAGTCGTGTAAAACGATTAAGGTATACCCACACTTTGTGAGTAATGTAAATATGCACTGGTATATGTATTAATATTATGAGCTATTTAATTTTCGTATGTCTCGGCTCTTTTTGTATGGGAAGTACCAAAACGGGGGTGGTGATAACTACCATTTTCAACAGGACTGTAGGTACTATAAAATCATTACACTGTACAAAATTTCAAGTATTTGTATGAATTGATATTAAAGCTATAAACAGTTAAATTTTGCTGCAAAATGGTCCGTTTGTATGGAAATAATGAAATAATGAAATAATGAAATAATGAAATAATGAAATAATGAAATAATGAAATAATGAAATAATGAAATAATGAAATAATGAAATAATGAAATAATGAAATAATGAAATAATGAAATAATGAAATAATGAAATAATGAAATAATGAAATAATGAAATAATGAAATAATGAAATAATGAAATAATGAAATAATGAAATAATGAAATAATGAAATAATGAAATAATGAAATAATGAAATAATGAAATAATGAAATAATGAAATAATGAAATAATGAAATAATGAAATAATGAAATAATGAAATAATGAAATAATGAAATAATGAAATAATGAAATAATGAAATAATGAAATAATGAAATAATGAAATAATGAAATAATGAAATAATGAAATAATGAAATAATGAAATAATGAAATAATGAAATAATGAAATAATGAAATAATGAAATAATGAAATAATGAAATAATGAAATAATGAAATAATGAAATAATGAAATAATGAAATAATGAAATAATGAAATAATGAAATAATGAAATAATGAAATAATGAAATAATGAAATAATGAAATAATGAAATAATGAAATAATGAAATAATGAAATAATGAAATAATGAAATAATGAAATAATGAAATAATGAAATAATGAAATAATGAAATAATGAAATAATGAAATAATAAAATAATGATATAATGAAATAATGAAATAATGAAATAATGAAATAATGAAATAATGTACAATGTAAAGAATTCACACGAATGTTTTGCTGTAGTTGACTATGCAACAACAACGCAGTTGGTCGTGCTCTACCATTTCTTCTTGTTTTTGTTTTTTTGTTTTATTCGATCCCAAATTGTTGTTGTTGCATAGTCAACTACAGCAAAACATTCGTGTGAATTCTTAATAAAATATTAAAATATTAAAATAATAAAATAATAAAATAATAAAATAATAAAATAATAAAATAATAAAATAATAAAATAATAAAATAATAAAATAATAAAATAATAAAATAATAAAATAATAAAATAATAAAATAATAAAATAATAAAATAATAAAATAATAAAATAATAAAATAATAAAATAATAAAATAATAAAATAATAAAATAATAAAATAATAAAATAATAAAATAATAAAATAATAAAATAATAAAATAATAAAATAATAAAATAATAAAATAATAAAATAATAAAATAATAAAATAATAAAATAATAAAATAATAAAATAATAAAATAATAAAATAATAAAATAATAAAATAATAAAATAATAGAATAATAAAATAATAAAATAATAAAATAATAAAATAATAAAATAATAAAATAATAAAATAATAAAATAATAAAATAATAAAATAATAAAATAATAAAATAGTAAAATAATAAAATAATAAAATAATAAAATAATAAAATAATAAAATAATAAAATAATAAAATAATAAAATAATAAAATAATAAAATAATAAAATAATAAAATAATAAAATAATAAAATAATAAAATAATAAAATAATAAAATAATAAAATACAAAAATGTTAAAATAATAAAATACAAAAATAATAAAATAATAAAATATTAAAGTAATATAATAAAATAATACAATAATACAATAATACAATAATAAAATAATAAAATAAAAAAATAATAAAATAGTAAAATAATAAAATACAAAAATGTTAAAATAATAAAATAAAAAAATAATAAAATAATAAAATATTAAAGTAATATAATAAAATAATACAATAATAAAATAAAAAAATAATAAAATAGTAAAATAATAAAATAATAAAATAATAAAATAATAAAATAATAAAATAATAAAATAATAAAATAATAAAATAATAAAATAATAAAATAATAAAATAATAATATAATAAAATAATAAAGTAATAAAATAATAAAATAATAAAATAATAAAATAATAAAATAATAAAATAATAAAATAATAAAATAATAAAATAATAAAATAATAAAATAATAAAATAATAAAATAATAAAATAATAAAATAATAAAATAATAAAATAATAAAATAATAAAATAATAAAATAATAAAATAATAAAATAATAAAATAATAAAATAATAAAATAATAAAATAATAAAATAATAAAATAATAAAATAATAAAATAATAAAATAATAAAATAATAAAATAATAAAATAATAAAATAATAAAATAATAAAATAATAAAATAATAAAATAATAAAATAATAAAATAATAAAATAATAACATAATAAAATCAAAATCAAACTTCCTTTGGACGGACTGACATGGTTAAATCTAATTAGCAAGTGATTCTGCGTCGATCGGTATATTCATTCCACTATTTCTAAGTGTTACCGACATTAGCCCTTTACCACAGTTTTTTGTAGGGAATGATGCAAATTTAAATAACAAAATCAATGATTTTATAATGAAATCTTTTAAGATATTTTAATGGCTCTTAAAATCAATTGAGTATCTTTTAGAATTATTGCTATTTCAGTGAAATCTCCACAAATTGTATTATTAAATTGAACTTTGACATTTCAACGATAAAAGATGTCTACAGCCTGAGACATATTTCCAATGAAAAAAATTATGTCTACAAAAATTTTTTAAAATTGTACACCAAAATTTATATTTGTCTTCATCGTTTGCATAACAAAATTACTTGGAAGCTGGGTTCGATCACATGTTTTGTTTGTTTATCTGGGAAAGATAAAATTTCACAGTAATGTGTACCAGCTCAGCCAACCCGTCTACAAGTTAAAGTAACTCCAATAACAAAAATTGTGTGTGTATGTGTATTTCAAACAAACAACGACAAATTTTAATAAAATTCGACCAATAGATACAGAAGCCTTTGTTCATCCATAAATTGTTTTTCGCTGCCTATTGCGTCTTAATTAAATATTCGGAAGTCCCCCAACAAATTCAACTGTAACATACTCGAATTACACTCGAGAAAAAATAGTTTGGTTTGTATCTGTCCACATGATTAATTTAAATGGGAGATCAAAAAAGATTTTTTGTTCTATTGTTTTTTTTGTTTGTAATTGTTTATAAGCCCCATCCACAAAATGTTTTCCGATGATTGTTTTGAGGAGATATGCTATTATGTCGCTTATTTAAGCTGATTTTTTATGTCCGTCTTCTTTTTCGCCTTACCATGTTTTTTGATGTTATTTACTTTATATATGTACATATGTATGTACATACATACTACATGTATGCTTATGTATATATGTATTAATGTTGTTTATGTATATTTTGTTGTTTATTAATTTTATATTTTTTAACGTATATAGCGAAAACAACGAAATAGGCAGCACAAACAATAAACGTCTATGTACACCAATAAATTCGTGTTTCGCTCTCTTTCGATTTGGCATACCTTTATCTACTTATTAGCAATGCTTATATGCATCTGTAGTACATATGTATATTGTACATTCAGAATTATATACTTACATATATGTATATCGATGTACCTATGCATATTGTATAAGTATGTTAGTACCTATTTAACTGAGTGTTTTATATTGTCGATATTAGTGTAGAGTAGGATTTTTAGCGGATTTTTTTTTTTTTTTCGTGTATGAAATGCTTATGATTTTTTGCGGAGGTGTATTGATAAGTGTGGTTAATTAAGAATCCCAGTGGCGAAATTATCAAAAATTTGCAATGTTTCTCAAATTTAAGGCATATAGACCTTATTTGGCCTTATTTGGTTATTTCTTCCACTATAGTGAACGAAGGTATATATATATCAGTTGCTGCGGGCCAAAAGTGTAACACATCGAAGGAGCGACCTAAGATTCCCCAAGAATATTTTTCGGAAATCCGTTGTGGGTCATTTGAGTAATGTCCGTCTGTCTGTCTGGTTGGTGCGCACAATAACTTTCGACAGGAGTAACCGATTGACTACATGTTAATATGTTTTTGTATCTCAGGCTTAGATCAAAGATGGACTATGTTGGCCCACTTCTTCAAGAATTAAGGATATTTTTTTATATTTGAATCTTTTTTTGCCACAAGAACATAGTTTGCACTACTTTGAAAAGGACTAGCAGCGCTTTTCATTGATACTAATTAATAACTTGGGAATACGTGAAGCGGTTAAGAAGATATGACAATTTTAGCAAATAGTAATTTTGAGAAAAGTCCTGTGAAATGTAACTTTGGAGCTTTGTACCACAAAAAAACTACAATGAATTTTGAAAAACTATAAACGTCAAAATGCATGCTCTCTTGAAGAATTATTGTGACAAAGGATCAGGCAACAATTGTGACAAGGTGATTCTTGTCGAGGTCTATATCTTATAAATTTGGGTGTTAAAAATAAATGCTCCCGGTAGATGATTTTTTAACTGCTATCATACACGCTGAAAAAAAATCGCTTCTGTAGTATATTGTCCCAAACATATTCGGCTTGAAACATATATATGTTTAGGGTAGACTCTAAGCATGTAATATTTGGTACATACAAAAATTGTGTATTTGGGAAGATGTTGTTCTAAACAAATATTTGTTTACATCCCAATGTGACTGCTATTTGTGAAACAAATATTTATTTGCATTTAAATATTCATAAAATACATAAATTGTGTCAAATTTTTCAGTAATTAAAAGTTAAATTTTTAGAAATTTTTAATGTTCGTAAAAAAAAGTAATAATTGAAATCATATAATCTTGGGTCAATATAAAGTACTTAGAGAATTGACAACTAATGATGGCTTGGAATACTCAGAAATTTTAAATGATTAATTTAAAACAGAAGGTAATGCTGCATATGGTATCATAACTGGGAGGTACAATTCGAAATAAAGGAAAAATTGAAACTGAAATTTGAAAAACTCAGCAAAAGTTTTGGAAATCTTTTTTAAATAAAATATATTTGGAAAAATTCCTAAATAATAATTTTATTTGTATTTAAAAACATATTTTATTTGAGAAATTTAGTTTGCAAATATAATATTTTATTGATTTATTTATATATTTTATTGATTTTCAAATAAAATTTATTTGCTAAGAAACATAAAATATTTAAAAATTTGTGTTCCAAATATATTTTCTTTCGATTCAAACATATCAAAAAATGCGATTTTGCCCCGTGTATTAGCGTGGGGGTCTCGGGTTCGATTCCCTCAGAGGCTTTGATCTGACGCTGCGAAATCTGTACACATGGTCTTTGTCACCTTCACTTCGTAATGTTATACAGGGTTTTCCAATAAGAGTGATATGATTTCTTTGAAAAAAACACACTTATTGTTAAGGAAATTCAAAAGTTTTTTATTTAATGTGAAGTGCAATCGATACAATTAAGTTATAAATAAAACGTCATTCAAATGGCCCATGACTTGAAACCAATTTTCAAGCACTTTTTCCACTAAATCAAGTCGTATGTCATGAATGGCACGTTCAATATTGACTTGTAAAGCTTGACGAGAGTCTGGGTTATTTCGAAAGACCAATGACTTCAAATACCTCACAAGAAATAGTCTAATGGTGTTAAATCACAACTTTTTGGAGGCCATTCAATATTACAATTTCTTGAAATAATCGAATCTCCAAACTTTTCTCGGAAAAATTCAACTGTTTCATTTGCTGTGTGGCACGTAGCCTCAATCAGTCAATGTCAAAAAGATAGCTCTTAACGAGAGCTAAAATATTGCACATGGGTGTCAAGGTCGTAGGTCGACTGGAAAGTGTTTTTTTTTGGATTTTGAAAAAATTGACTTAGCATCATTTTCAAAAATAAATAATAATCGCTGTAGAAAGAAAAAGACAAATTTGCCTGAGCTGGGGTTTGAACTCTCGACCTTCTGCTCTCAAGTCTAACGCACTTGCATCACACCTCAAATGTGTCTTGCTTTACAAGCTCGTTTTAGATGTTATAAGCTTCGTGTAGGTTTGTTATCCAAACAACCACGTAAGAGTGAACAATCTGACACACATACAGTCTTCCCCATTCCCACTCTCTCGCCCATTAACCACTACACATGTTTGATTCAGGCAGCCAAGCACAGCACGAGCCATCCATCGCAACAAAACGATTTAGTGTATATGCGTCAGTATAATATATGGAAATAATTCTCAACGACTTCATGTTGGAATACGGATAAGTTGTAATGGTTTGGTTGTCAGAAATAGACATGTCAAACGGGTTTGATTTTCACAAATCCCGGTATTTTTAAATAGCAAATCCCGAGATGCCCGGATTTTTTGGGTTCCCAAAATTCTTTGATATCCCTGTATTTTCGGGATAAATCGGGATTTTTTCATTCTTAATAATGTGATATTTCGAAATGGAATACAAACATTTAAGTTCAGTTGTAATTAATTTGAATAAGGATAAAAACAGCTAAAGCATAAATTAACTTTTGTTAAAAATACAAACTGTTATTAAAATATTTAACAACATCTTATCTTAGTCGTCTGAATTACACTATTCAACAAAAAAATCTTTTTCTAGAATTCCAATTTTTGTGGTAGTTACCTTTAGTATTTGAACCATTTTTTCAAATAAAAGCTCGATAAAGCGAAGACACCATTTAAATTTAAGGAAAAATGCTGAAAACATCACTTTTATGTAGAAATTGAAGTTTAATAACCGTTGTTAAAGCAATTAGAAAAAATAGATTTTTTTCAAAAACATCGTTTTTTGCTGGCACGAAAAAACCTTAAAAAATATAAAAAATGTCGTTCCATATTTGAAAGCTAGCTTTCTAACGAAGAAAACAATGCCTACACATAGAAAACAGTTTGGTTGCCTCAACCGAATTATTTGCCAACCGAATTTTGGTAGTTCTATCTACTATCATGCGATACCATCAGGACAACCAACATTTTGATTGTGGTATTCTTCTGCTTCCATGTTGACAACAATCATATTTGGTTGCGCCAACTACCAAAAACTACTACCGAAAATTATTTAAAAACTGTTTTTATTCATTTTTATTTTATTTATTGAACAAAAAAAACAAACAATTTATAAATACAACCGACAGACGGTGTATGCAATAGAATTTTAGTTGCTAGTACTATATTTTTACTGTTACTATCGAATTCCAACCAATTATTTTCCTGGGTGTATTTAAAGAAAATCTAGAAAACGTAGAAATTATAGTACTTTTGGTAGAAATAAGAGTCTAAATATTAAAGGCACCAAAGAAAATTCGATCTACCGATGTTCTAAATTATGGAGTGGGGACGACTTTGGTTCAGAAGTTAAATTACAATAACTGAAATCTTCACCAAATTACAAAGAAAACATTTTTTCAAATATATTTTTCTTTTTAACTTGGTGAAGATTTCCAGTTATTATAATGTAACTTCTGAACCAAAGTCGTCCCCACTCCAAAATGTACACCAACGGTAGAGTACATATGGACCATTTTTTATAAAAAATGTAAGGAAAAAAATAGATCGATTCTGGGATATCGCAATTTATATTTTTATATCCGGGAAAAGTGACCAAAATAAACTATTTTAGTTAAAATTAATATTTTTTGTGAAAAGTATGCGGAAAAAGCTTTAACTGATATTTTCTATTTTCAATGTCTTATGCTATGTAGCATTAAAATTGACTTGAAAACATATTACTGAGGAAGACAAATATTCTTTCAACCTTGGCCTTGCCTTCTGCCTCCATTTTTCTTTTATTGTTTTTACTATTGTGGGTCATTACTCCCACATACTGGGGTAACATTTTCTGAGAATTTGAAAAAGATCTAATTTTTGACCTGTGACACTTGAGAAAGACTATCCATACGTATATCACTGTGCTACACTTTCGGTGTAGCACATCGACTGTCAGCGTAAAAAAGTACGTGCCAAACTTATTAGACGGCCCTCGTTAGCGTAACGTTTAAATGAATGAATGAAAATTTGTTGTCGGATTTTTATTCATTTGTATCTTTGGCCGTACTATTGTACTCGAATAGCGGATTCAACCCAGCGCTATTATAGCAGCAGCAGGCCGCGTCAGCTGCTACTCGCTTCTGCCGTACGGCGGCTACAGCTGAGAAAGCTAATGTTGTTCTTGTCGTTGTTGTATTTATTATTGTTATTATTATTATTGTTATTATTTTGGTGTGTTTTCTGTTGTATATGAACCTATGTATGTATGTATGTACGAGTATGTCGTCTGTCCGTATTGGCGAATAGATATGTACTCATATGTATGTATATATGTATGAATGGATGTACATACACATGTTTCGTTGTTTTATTTATTTTTTTTTTATTTTTTAGCGTATTTTAGCTTTAGCAACTTTTAGTCTCAATTTGTTTGTGCTTCAACAATAAACGGAAATTATACACAACACACAAAATACAATCAAAGAAGCTGAAAATTTAAAAAATAATCAAAATAATCAAAAAAAAAAACAGAAAACAAATTATCGTTGTTAAATATAACTTGGCAATTAATTATTAGTTTTTGAAAGTGAACACACCAAAAAAAGTATTAAAACAAATCATAAATAAAAATCATATCACCCTAAAATTGCACTTGATAATAATTCACAGTTATTATTTTATAAACGGTTGGACGGGCAGACGGCCGGACAGGCGTAACGAAATAGGCGGGCGTCATTGAAATACGTATGTATGTGTGCTTCAAGTGAAGAAGTCTCAAAGTGAACATTATCTTTAGCGCCGACCACAGCCCCTCCGTCCCTCCATAGACATGTGATTGATTGAGCAGCGTTATCGATAAGTTATCGAAAAAGTGAAATTTGCAAATTGTTATCCTAACCAAATCTTTTGGCAATTGTGGCGAACGTTTTCACAGCAAAACCCCAGATATCTCAAGCATTTTCTTGAATTGACACCGAAAACTTTCCTCTGGAAACAAGTTTGAAGGTAATTGAAGAAAACAAAGCAAAACCACAAAATAATTTCATTTCAGTTACTGCTGATTTACGGTTTCGTGTCGTCCGTCGTTGGCTATTTTACTATTTCAAAGAAAATGTGTTTGTTATTTGGTTGATTTGGCATTTCTCTTTTTTTAGAGGTCTTTTTACGTCATGAGCACTATTTTACAAAAATGTATTTTATTTTGGCGCACTACTTACAAATGCTGTTTGCAAAAATAGCAATTTATAATTACAAATAGATAAGACGTTTTGTTGTGTTCTAATCATTTGGTTTTTTGTTGGTGTTACGGTAATCTAAAATCAAAAATATTAAGTAAAATAACAGGTGGAATCGACTATTTGATATCCTCATCCCCTTATTAGAGCAGGATAAGCATACATACGAGATGTGTTCAAAAAGTAAGGGGACTTTATTTTTATCAAAATGAGCACGTTAAAATAAACTAAACTGTAGAAGTATTGAACTTCCTATGGCGCTAAAGCAAGTTTTCCTTATATCAAGTTCATACATTTCATCACAATTATGAAATAATTTGAATTTAATTCTAGTTAACTCGTACTTCCTTATAGTAACTATTGAAATTAAAATAGGGAAAATGAACTCAATACTAGCAAATTCTGACTTGAAATTATGCAAATTCAGCATATTTTTGTCCTTATTGCAATTAAATATTTACTCAAATGTAATTAAATTTATGCAAAAAGAAAAATTTACATTTAGGACTTTTTTAATCCTTTAAATTTTGATCACCTCCTCCATGTACTTATGTGTTGGAATCTCTTACCACTTCCTCTTTGGATTAATCTCTTCTTCTTTATTTTAGGAATTTAAATGGATTATTAGACACGAAATGTTCAACTTTATGTATATAAAATTTTACCTCCGCTCCGAATGTGATTCGATTCCAGAACCTACCGTTTTGTGAGTCACATGTTTACAAACTGAGCTACCTAGACACATACATTTTTATGAAAAATTTAGTTTTAAAAACAATTATATGTACATCCCAACATTTTCGAAGCAATGTATTTTTAAGTACCCTTGAATTTGATAAAAGGATTGCCATCATTGAATGATAAATAGAGTTGCCATATACTATATTTATAGGCGACGAAGAAATTTTAATATGAACGACATTTTCATATCAATCCAAAAAGAGTTTCGTTGCTTGATATATAGTGTGTCTGGCTCACAATCTTAAGAATGTCGGTTCGACTCTCGCCCCGATTGAAAACTTTTTTAATGTTTCGCCATAAATTTAAGTTTCTACAGGTAACGATTTGCGGAAATAGTTAATTTGTCCCTGATTTTAGTATGTTTTCCTATTTTTGAGTTCAAATTCATGGACTAGAAATGAGTATTCTTGATTATTTTTAGTTCAAATTTCCTAAAACTCATGCTTTCCATTATTAGTTTATAATTTCCGTATGTCTATGTTGGGTGTCCACCGTATATGTCTAATTTTGATAAATTTATGAATATTCAATTTGATTTTTAGTTAATGAACAATTCTGCATATCCTCCAAAAAAATTAAATTTAGTAGTACTAAGTAAAATTTCCCAGTTTTAAGAAAAATTAACTCAATATGTATAAAAACATTGAACTAAATTGGAGTATGAATTTTATTAAAATTTAGAAAATGATTTGTTTTGAGTGTATAATTATCAATTTAGTCACATTCAAAGTAATCCTCTTAAGATTTAATACTCTTTTGTCAGACCTTTAAAGACCTCCTTGAAGAACTTCTGATATACGCCTTTCATATGGCCTTAAACTTTTCGAGCGATGCGGTCTTTATCTCCTCAAACGTGGCAAATTAAATTTTTTTCAATGGATCATTTGAGTTTTGAGAGCGGGTAAAAGTCACTAGGGTCAAATCCGGTGAATACGTCAAAATAGCCAAAAAAGATCACCTAATTTAGACACTTTTTATGAGAAATTTTATCTTAAACACAATTATATATTCCAATATTTTACAACCACTGTATTTTTATGTACACTTGAATTTGAAAAAAGGGTTGCCGTCATGATAAAGGATAAATAAAATTTCCATTTACTATATTTATACGCAAGGAAGCTTTCGAGCTCGAAGTATATTGTATCTGGTTTATAATCATAAAGTTGTCGGTTCGACTCTCGTCTCGAGCGATTTTCAACAATTCTAATAGGTTTCCTCCCTAGTTGAAAGAGTTCTTATTGCCAAATTTTAGCAGGATCGTTCTGAAATTTCTACCAGTACTTAACGAACAACTTAAGATGGACAGACGGACAGCTAGTTATTCTGAGTAGAACGGTATATTTTAAGGTGGGTCTAGCTGTAGTATTTTTTACAAATCTGCCAAAAAAAAAGACAAATTTATAACCTCCTGTACCATAGTGGGGTTGAAAATTTTTTTGGTGGATGTTTTTATTCATATTGTGTGCTTGAATGTAATAGAAAGTACAAATATTTAAATTTCAGCATGATCGGTTAAAAAATGCGCTCTCTAGATCGTAAATATGTCTTATCGAAAGGGACCCTCGTATGGGGGCTATATCAAAGTATGTACCGATGTGCACCATTTTCACTAGACATGATTAAATGCAATAGGAAGCACACATATTTAAATTTTGGCATGATCGGATAAAATAAATCGTCATCTATAACGTAAATATGTCTTGTCGAAAGGGAGCTTTGTATTGGGGCTGTATCAAAAAATGGACCGATATGCATCATTTTCACTAGGCATGATTGAATGCAATGGAATGAACATATATTCAAATTTTGGCATGATCGGTTAAAAAATTCGCTCTCTAGTGCGTAAATATGTATTATCGAAAGGGACCTTCGTATGGGGGCTATATCAAAGAATGGACCGATATGCCCCATTTTAAATAGGGATCGTCGCTGGGTTAAGAAAAAACTCTGTACCAATTTTCATTAAGATTGCTTCATATTTGCGACCTGTAGTGTCGAATATAAAAAAGAACGGAACGCTAAACGTAGTGATACTGTTAGTGTTCTGTTCAAAAGAACAGTATCACTACGACGTAGTGATACTGTTCTATGAACCGTACGTTATCGTAGTGTACCTTTCGTCGTGTTCTAAGAACGGTACGTTATCTTAGTGGTACCGTTCGCGAACAGTAACACTAAAAAAATGTTTAGTGTATTCTGTTCTCGTGTAAGGGTTGCGATACTGTTCCGTTCGCGACGAAAGAACGGTACAGAACGCTAAGTAACCGTTCCTTAGTGTTTTTTTCCGAACTCTGCTTTCAATTAATGTTCTCGATTCCTTCATAACAAATTAAATTTTAAGAATATTCATGGTAAATAAAAGTATTACAACAATTTTAAATTTCTTTACAGAATAAACTGACTAAATTTGATAAAATTACAGAATTAAACATGTAAATTTTGATAAAATTTTTGTATCGTATTAATAATACAGAAATATGGATAAAACATATGCATCGAAATGGATTTAATTTATCCGGTATGCAAAATAATCTAACTGAGTCTATTTTCGATAAATTTTTCTAACAAATTATGTCCTAGGTATAATTTCAACATTTGTTTTTGATTATTAAGGAAAAAACATATTCTATAAATTGATTAGTAAAGAAAAAATGTCCATAGAAAATATATTGCATCGTCAGATCAACAACGACTTCAATACAGATTTTTCAAACATTTTACAATTTGAATTTAAATTTCAAAAAAAATAATGTTTAAATGAAGATAAATTAAAGATAGATAAATTAAATAACCAATAATTACAGTTTCTTCCGCTATGGCGACTATTTGTAAACAAGTGTAGTTTTTTTTGTGTTGTTTTTTCTGCATTTGTTATCATTGTTTATAGTATTACTCTATTTTGCGCTTCACCTTTCCGCTGCTTTTCCTCCTTTCCGGCGCTGCCCTCTACCTCAGCTCTTCCCTATTTAGAGATTTTTTTCGTACATATTTTCTACTCTACTCTATACTTGTGGTTATATTGGATTCATTTGTGTGTTATTTTTTATTGTTTCTGTACACTTATTTTGCGAATACATTTTTTCAGACATTTCGTTGTCGTTTTTATTGTTTTAATATGTGGCGAGTGCGTTCGCGATTGGTTGTGTATTTCTTTTCAATCATTTTCGTTTTTGTCTTAACATCTTTGTATCTCTCTTCGTACTTTACCCAATCTTCCATTTTGCTTATTTCTTAATTTGCTTTGTATATGTTCGATGCCTTTTTTCGTAATTCCTCTTTTCCATCTCTCACGCTCCACCCATGATCATCGATATCATCATCATCATCATCATCACGATCATCGATCGTCACACCGTAACCCACTGTATGTCATTCATGTGATTTATATACGCGCTCTCATGTGTCATGCTAATGATCTGTGTAACTGTTGTGGATAATCTGTATTTTTTCTTGAGTGTACCTACTAGACGAGGGTTACTTCAGAAATTCAAGACAAATATCCACGAGGTTCCACAATAAATGAAATATTTCATATAGGCAACGTTACGTTGTGCACTAATTACAATACTTACCCTTTTTGATTAATAAATCCCAACAAATATCTATTGGTTGGGTTCCATAACAATTATGTTTGCTGTGATTTTTGTAAGCTAGAGTTGTTCTGCATTCGCAACGTTACGTTGTTCACTAATTGCTCTATTTACACATTGGCCTACAGGTGTGATCAATTACAAAAGGTGTGTTTTCGTTACACCATAATCGCTTAATTTGTGGTGTGTTGTGCACTAAGCGAATATAGTTATCCATAGCATTCCCCGCTTTAATTACTCTATGCTAGTCCACAAATGTAACAGAAGGGAGACCCTGTGGATATACCTATTTCGACATTGTTGAATCCAGTGGTGCCAGTCGTTTTTCTAAGTTAGCTCTTGTTTTTGCGATATTTGACCACAAAGGAAATCAACCTCTCAGTTATCTCCGAGGTGATTTTGAAGTGGAAGACTTCGGAATACACGCTTCAGCCCAAAGAACCTTCGAGATAGATTAGGTTAGGTTGAAGAGAGGAGACGTTTAAACGTCTCATGTCCATGGACATACACTTAAGCCAGTGGTTCGGCCTGTTGTGCGCTCCTTATTTATGATCTTTTTATACCTCAGGAGTTACAGAAAATCGGTACTGGACACGAATTTTCTCAGTATCTTCCAGTCATATCCTCTGAGGTGAGTCAAGTCTGGTAATATGTGGGACCCGAAATGTTGACATCTTGCATGTGTGAAAGCCGGGCAGTGACACAGAAAATGTTCCATCGTTTCGATGTTTTCCCTGCATGCCCTGCATTCGTCGTTTCCTGCTAGTCCTATGCGATGAACATGAGCTTGTAAGATTGAGTGTCACTCATCATCTTACTAATATCGATTTTGTTTAGTTTCAGAAAACTTCTTGTTTGGGTCACTCCACAGTATCTTTGTAGTTGCTCCTACTGTTGCGCTATTCCACACAGTTTTGTGAGCCATCACTGCCCAGTGCTTCAACTCATTCTTCGTGGCTTCGAAAGGTTTCCAATTTTCCAAGTTTATTACTCGAAGTTCTCTGCCCTGTTTTCCCGTTAATTTCCAATCACTCCATGGACTGAATAATCATTTATCGCTCTTTTACAGTCCAACACAGTTCTGGATTTGACCCTATCCGATGTTATTGCTTTAATCGCCATTTGTCTATCTGTGTAGATGTTGGCATATTTAGGCTTTGTGGTGTTACTGAGCCAGTTTACACACTCCGTGATTGCTCGAACTTCTGCTTGAAATACCGTGTGGTGTGGTCAGGGAGGCGGAAGTGAAGTTCGACTTCTGGTTCATCAATAAAAAGTCCCAGACCCGTCGTTCCTCCTCGCTTGGACCTTTCTGATTTCCTTGCAAACTTTGAGGACGAATATCGCGAAAACAAGAGCTAGTCTAGAAAAACGGCTAGCACCACTGGATTCAGCAAGGCCGAAATAGATATATACATAGGGACTTTAGCAAATTATGTTATAGTTTAAAATTTCCGCGGTTCAATGTAATTAATTTCTGGTTTTTGGTTAACATATTTTTTATCACGATAAGTCGCGGAAGGAAGCAGATCAGATTTTGATTTCTTCATACTGAACAAAACCTCAGCCGTTTATGCCGTCAATCTAGACCAGCTTACGGTTGCTTAAGATACGCTGTGAACATTCAAATATCAAATCTCCTATGTATAATTTTTTTGTTTTATTAATATTTAAAATGCTCAAAACCAAATGTCCTATATGAGTCAAATCATACCAAAACGGGACGATTTTTGACATCACTATTTTTGATTGCTTCGAAATTTTGTGTATGTATTATTTTCCTAAAAATATCTTATACGTAGTTCAAGAAATTTTTTTAAAAAAAATCGTTTAGAGCTATGAGCAATTTAAAAATGAGAAAATTACGTTTTTTTCTAAAAGGTGTGTTCATTCTTTAGCCTGTATCTCCTGAAATATGTGACCGATTTTAATGTGCTATTCCTTGTTTTGAATTTCAACTACTACAACCAACTGATTCAACTACTACAACCAACTGGAGTCAGTACTGCAACATACGAGTATATACTAATTTATAATGTTTTTGCCCTTTTATACTTTCTATTGCGATTTTCAAAACGATTACACCCTTCGTTTTTTTTTTAAATTTCAATGTCGTGTTCTTAGATGACTTTGTTAGCTTCTATATAAATTTGGAAGTGGTGAATTAATGGGAACTATTTTTTATAAAAAATCATTTGTTAATTCCTAATTAACAGAATGATAATTTTTAGACATTAGTTTATTAATATAACAATAAGAACAAAAAAATTGCTAATTTTGCAAAATTATTTGGAAAAACGTAAAAATCAGCGATGGATTGATATTTAAAAAACCAAACTCGTTAAATAATAGCAATAGTCGAAAGATAAGAAAGTACTTGTTAAACTATATTTTGAGATGAAAAATTTTTTAAAATCTCAGCAACCTGGATTTCTCTTTTTGATGTAGAAAACTATTTTTTGCGTGGTTAGAAAAAAAATTAAAAAATATTCACTCAGAGTTTTTGCTACGAAAATAGGGCAAAGCACCTAAAGGAACGCTTTAATAAAGCAAAAGTAATTTCTGGAACACAACACTACCACGCATACATTATGTTATAATTAATGTAATTAATTTCGGGTTTTTGGTTAACATATTTTTTATCACGATAAGTCGCGGAAGGAGCAGAGAGAAAAAAAACCTCAGCCGCTTATGCCGTCAATCTACATTCCATTGTCCGATAAAAAAAATTAGAGTTCAGACAACATCAACTTCCGAACAGACGGAAGTTCAGTGAAGACGGTGTACAGTGAATAATATTTATTTACTTCTTTTTTACTGTAAATAGTATACTTGATTCGAATCTTTGTCATAAATTTTTTATTGTTCTTATTTTTACATAAGTATACTGATTATTAATAATTGTCATTCTTTTCTTAAATGTTTTATTGTTCTTACCCCCCAATTTCACAACCACCGGTTAGAGCTAACTCACAGTTAGAAAATAAAAATTTCATACAATTTGACAGCTATAACTGTAAGTTAGCTCTAACTGTAGGATAACCGGAGATTGTGGAAATGGTCGTTACTGTTTTAATAAACTAATGACTAAAAATTATTATTCTGTTAATTACGAGGGTTGCTATATATATTTCTGGCCTAAGCAACACTGAGTGTTGCCTGGCGCCATCTGACATTTCCTTTCGAAAGTTTGACATTTTTTAGCATAAACGTACTGAGACCGTTTTGTCATTTGAGCGTGAATTGTTTTGGTTACAGTGTGTAGAAAATTCACCTCCAAAACATGGTTTTTGAACGCTTCGACAGCTGATTCAGGCGTCGAAAAACTTTGACCAAGCAGTTTTTTCTTGATGTGAGTGAATAAGAAGTCATTGGGTGTCAAGTCAGGGCTGTACGGCGGATGAACCATCAATTCGACGTTTTGGCCGGTCAAAAAGGCGCTGGTTAAAGCCTATGTGTGTGAGCTCGCCATAGTGCACAATGATTTGTCTTCTCTTTTTCGTTATTCGTATTTCTCCGAAGACTTCAGGCAAACAAATTGTGGTGTACCACTCAGAATTGGCCGCCCTACGATGCTCAAGTGAAGCAGTCGCCACATGACCTGCGGAAGAAACAGGTGACCATTCGCTTCGAAGTGCTTCTTCCACGAACAACTTTCGTTGGATTTGGCTCGTCTTCGAAGACCCACACGGTCGATTGCTGTTTTGTTTCGTGCTCATCGCACCGCGATCGTATTTTTTCAAAATTTCTTTGCACCAATCGACACGAGCCTTTTTTTGAGCGATTGTCAAATTGTGCGGGATCCAACGAGAACAAACCTTTTTTACGACCAGGTGTTCATGCAATATCGAATGTATGGTGGTGGAAGAAATGCCCAAGGATGGGCATGGTATGGAACATGACGATCTTGCATTATCAGAACACGCACGGCATCAATGTTCTCTGGCACAACGGCAGTTTTTGGACGACCTTCACGACGAGCGATCGTCGATAATCCACGTCGAAAGTTGTGAAAAATTATCGCATTAAAATGTTCACGAGTTAATTCAATTTTTTTGCCAAGTTGATTTTTTCAAGTCACTGTTAACAACACAAATGATGGTCGAACGTCAAGTACGCTTATGCTAAAAAATGTCAAACTTTCCAATGGAAATGTCAGATGGCGCCAGGCAACACTTAGTGTTACCAAAAACTCCTATGTGTATCTCTCTATAGAAATGCTCCAACAACAACTCCTATGTGTTATAGGCAAAACAAACTAACGGCCTGTTTCTGTATTTCTCATGAAAAATTCCAATAAACGTATTAACGACACGTTACTCTGAAAATTATAAGTTCGGCTAATTCTAAATAATTATATTGTAATCTGTTTATATCGTGTGCGAATGAATACCTGTATATTTTTAGATAATTTATCATTACAAAATGCTATTGAAGTATTTCCAATTGATAATCTTTATATTTTCTTCCCTTCTTCTTATTTTCCAGGTAAGCATCAGTGTCGATTCGATTTTTAAGCAAATTCCAATAACAACGAACGAAAATGTGTTTTAATGTATGGCGTGAGTATTAATCTATTATTATTATTAATGGAACACACCATATGTATGTATAGCTATAATATGCAGGAATTACATCATAATTTATGAAATATTAAGTATATATAAATTGAAAGATTTCAACTACGACGGAGAAGAAAAGAAACATTTAAACCATTTTGTAACTATAATTTGTAATTAATTATATTTACACAAAGACGAAACTTTTAAGCACTTTATTCATATTCATTATTTTTTTCTCAATAAATATTTTTACACTTTGTTTAGCCCTTAATACTGAAAAAATTTTTTATTTTGTTTTGTAATTCTTCCTACACAAGAAATCGAAATAGGTAACTAATTACGAGTACATAGTTGTTTTATTAATTCTGTCACACTCTCTTTGCACTTTGCATTCATGTGATCGCTTTGCCTGTCTGCGCTCGCATTTAAATGTCAGATCATTATCATTTCAATTCAATTTATTTACTACTCTAACCACAGAAACAGACAGACAGATAGACGGATAGACCCCCACCGTACGTACACACGGGCGTTATTCATGCACGGCCAGTGGTGTAATGTTATGTTACAACTATAACCGATAACTTTATGTTAATTAACAGCTGTTGTGAGTTGATCTTGTGCACAAACATGTCGTTAACGAAACAAAATAGAACCATTTAACCCATGCATGTCAACGGTTGTCGCTAGGGCAAAAGACAACGGCTGGCGACAAATTAACCCATTAATTTAAGCAGTACTGCACTTGTTATTAGTTCAAATGGATCAATTATAGGTACGTTTTAAATACTACGATATTGTTCGTAATATTTCAATAAAAAAGCTAAATGGTGGCTTTGTATAATTTGTTTGCTCTAATGATAAGAAAAGTTAGGCTAAACTATTTTCTTGGAAATTTCAGTTCGACCATTGAAACGGGTCTTTTGGATTCGTTTGAAATTTGGATTTTCATTGGGATTATAAATATTTGTGTTAAAAAAAAAACTAAATAATTTGTGGAATATTTAGATACATACATAAATACACATACATTTCGCTATTATATTCCCCACTATTCTAATTGAAAAGGAAGTGTAGAGAAATTTTGAAAAATGTGCAAAATTTTTATATAATTATTGTTGTTTGCGCCGTTTGTGTTGGTATTCTTCAATGATATTTGAATGTAGTCACAAGTCGACGACTAAATCATTTTTTTTTTTGTTTCGCGAATTTTGTTATGGTTGTTGTTCAACGAATCAATAATTGGTGAAAGTCATTTATTTAGATGTTGCTAAAAATAAAAACAAAAGCATTAACAACCAAGCAACAACAACAATAACAAATCAGGCAGTGTCTAATCAAGTTTTGTGCACGCTTCGCAAACCCGGGCCCCCACCCCAACGCCATCACCAAGCCTATGCAGGCGCCCCGCTAACCTACCCCACACAACCACCAAACCATCACAGGCGATCCAAACACTTCATGATGGTTCTCCGAGTCCCTCTGTCCCCTCTTCCCTCCCCCAGCCTGCCAAAATGTGGGCACGTAGCAGTACTGTGCGAGTAGCACAGAGCAGTGTGGCAATAGCGAAAATGTAAAAAATAAAGATCTTTCAATTATTTGATTTGATTTTGTTAATAAAATAGCAACAACTATGGAAATGCCACAACGACAACGTTAACTGTGGCGGGGGGTGATGGTTGATCGGGGGTATCAACAGAAATTTTAAGCAGATACAAATCAACGGCAAAACTACAAATCTGCAATCTACTCTGCTATTTAACTGTGCCTATTACCCCCCTCTACTCAATGTTGCTCAACGCTGCATTCCCTACCACTGCACAGTGGTTGACTGTTCTTAAGCTTTTTGTTGAAAAAAGTCGGGCGGGTTGATTAAAGATTACAATCAAAACTTGTCGATAACGGATGCCGTGATTAGGCCCCAGCTCTTCCATTTTGGGAAAAAAATAAGGTTGTAATCATCGCACGCTAGCGCTCACCATTCACAGCAACGTTCCTGCCTTCGTCGTCTTTGAAATAGTATGGTCCAATGATGCCAACGGCGGTATTTTCCTCTGTGCGCATTCTACGTATACGTGTTGGTGGTTTAATGTCCAATAATGTTTCGTCCGATTTGGCTTTTTGCCCTATAGAAGCTGTAGATTACATCCAAACGTTTGGAAATTTAGCATGGTAGGGTTTCTTGATCCATGGACCAACAAAGGAGTTCAAATTTGGTACGTTATACAATTTGTTTCTATCTCCCGCTAAGTTCGAAGATGGGCCATATTGGTCCACTCCTTCTAGTATCTCCCCACAATGTGTTAACATCCAATGAAATATTGATTCTCTAATAACTTGTATACTACTTACTCGAATCTTCCGAAATTCCAAATATACTGTTAGTTTATTAGTGGATATCTACTCCAGGAAAAATGGGCGAAGTTGACACGCCCCTTTTGGTAACTCCCACGCAAATGGTCCATTCTACACAGAAAGTTAACAGTTTATAACTTTAATACCAGTGCATACAAATACTTGACATTTTGTTCAGTTTAATGTTTTTATAGTACCTACAGTGCAGTGGAAAATGGCCGTTGTTGGCACGCCGCTATTGGTACCTCCCACACAAGTGGATTATAGTAATGCAATTTAATTTGATAATAATTTAAATAAAACAAAAAAATAAATACATTTACGAATATTTTTTGGGACTAAAGGTGAGGGAATTCGTAAGTCGGTTTACCCCACTGAACTTCCTGATTTGTTTTCAAAATATGTTAAGTCGAAACAGGTAGTTTTTCCGGAGAGGCGATGCGATTTTGTATGGAATTCATTTATAATACCAATGTAATGTTTTGCGCATAACATTTGATTGGGTTGACGTATAAACCCGATGTTGTGACTAAATATAATTTAGAATGTTCTATATTCATAAATGCAATGCTAAGTCAAATTAGCATATTAAAGTAATCGATATTAGGTTAGGTTGAAAAAGATGAGATGTTTCAACGTCTCATGTCCATGGACATAATCTTAGGAGTATGGCAGTAGATCGGCCTAATGTGCGCTAAATATTTATAATGGTTTTAAAACCTCACAAGTTATAGAAAATCGAAATTCCTGGGTATTTTCCAGTCATATCCATCAAGATGAGTCAGATCTGGTAATGTGTCGGGCCTTAAGTATCGGGATCTTGCACGTGCGAAAGCTGGGCATTGGCACAGACATCTTCTATCGTTTCTATGCCTTACATATGGATTTCATAGAAAAAGAGTTTGGAGAAATTAAATTTCAACGAAAAAAAATAAATTTTTATTGATTTCATAGAAAAAGATTTTGAAAAAAAAATCAATTTCAACGAAATTTTGCAGAAAAATGGAAAAGTTTCTGTTTTGCTGCCAGGACAACTGCGATTTCTTTTTGTTTATAATAATCGACCAGCCCTAATATACATAATCGAAATAAAAGCAACAAAAAACACTATTTAAACAAAAACTTATAAAAACGTGATTTATACTAAAAAAACACAACTTTTGTACATACAGGGTTTTCCAATAAGGTAATAAGGTATTTCGGTAGCTGTCACTTTTGAAGCTTTTCTTCTTTGACATTTGACAAGTAGAAACTACGCCATTACTAAAAAATGAACGATACGCGATTCAACAACGCATTGAAATTTTTAAAATTCTCTACAAAAATGGTGAAAATCTTGCAGTCACGGTTGCAAAACTAAAGCATTTTTTGGTCGTCGTGAAGCACCTTGTCGGACCGAAATACAGAAATTGGTGGAAAAATTCGAGCTGTTGGGACAAGTTAGTGATGTGAAGATTAAAACCCGTCCACGTCGCTCAAGAACAACTGAGAATATTGCTGCTGTAGCCCAAAGTATTGAAGAAAATCCAGGTTTGTCCGTTCCTCGTCGTTCTTTGGAATTGGGCATTCCACAAAGGTCATTACACCGTATCTTGCATAAAGACTTGGGTCTTAATGCTTATAAAGTTCAGTTAACACAAGAACTCAAGCAGGCCGATCATCAACAACGTCGTGTCTTTGCTGATTGGGTCCTTGAAATGCATGTAAATGATCCGGAATTCCATCGAAAAATCATATTGACTGATGAGGCCCATTTCCACCTCGGTGGTTACGTCAACAAGCAAAATTGTCGCATCCGGGGCTCGGAAAACCCAAGAGTTATTGTTGAGAAGCCTCTCCTCAACGTGTGACTGTTTTGTGTGGTTTATGGTCCGACGGGGTCATTGGACCTTACTTTTTCGAAAATGAGGTTGGATCAACAGTTACGGTGAATGGATTGCGCTATCGAGGGATTATTAATGATTTTTTATGGTCGGAGTTGGATGGTATTGGTCTGGACAACGTTTACTTTCAACAAGACGGCGCTACGTGCCACTCAAGCAACGAAACCATTGCTCTGTTATGGAAAAAATTTCCGGACTGTGTTATATCTCGAAGAGGTGATCACAATTGGCCACCGAGATCTTGTGGTTTAACACCTTGCAACTTATTTCTTTGGGGCCACGTGAAAGATAAGGTCTACGCCAACAGCCCAGCGTCGATTCAAGACCTCAAAGATAGAATTCGTGAGGCTATCGAGGACATAGGGCAGCCACTTTGCGATTTGGTTATGGAAAATTTCATGAAAAGGATATGGTCTGTTAGCGTGGTCGTGGTGGCCATTTGGCTGATGTTGTTTTTCATTATTAACGGCGTACCTTCCTCTTTATTATGAAATAAACATCCGATCATTTATCTCAAAAAATTGCATTTTTCTTTGAATACCAAAATAACACCTCTTGTTGGAAAACCCTTTATAAAACCTACAAACCTTCTACTGGCTTTCTTTTCTTTTTTGAAGGCCTAGCGAAGTGATGTACTCCCTAAACCATATACATATGTAAAGCTCACAACCACTGTGTGATCATTATGGTTGTTGACGTTGTGTTTTTTATTAACTTGTACAAGTATGTGAACTGAAAAGCCTTCCTATAGATAAGTACGTGTGTACGACGCGTCGTCATATGAATAATTGTTGTATATGCAGAAATGTATGTTGGGTCTGCTGCGAGTACGTCCGCGACAAGTATTTAAACTCAATACAACATTTATAAAAGTTTGTAGATTTCAGACTGACTGTCTGTCTGTCCCAACTGCCTACTCGGCTACAAGGCTACAAAACGAAGAGGAAAATTGGTATCTGCTGGCATTCTCCTCAGTCGCATCGAGTCGAGTCTGTTGTAAACCTTTGCGGTGTTACTTTGCAGTCATTTTTTGTTGGAATTACTATTGTTGTAGTGGTACCTACTGCTCCTGCAAACCTCCACCAACCCACCGACCGACCATCTATCCAATCCATCTATCTATTTGTCTATCTACGCCTTTGTTTCTTGGATTATATTGTAGATACGAATACCTACAACTCATTCGTTTACTCACTCGTCGTACACTTATTTCGATTTGTTTATTTTCATTTATTCATTTATTCATTTCTCATTTAGATTCATTGTCGTTGTTGTTATTGTCCGCTTTTAAAACTATACGCAACGCATACGGACAGTAATCGTGCTAATCTACTGCTGCTGCACACACTCGATACGAGACGAGGCGAACGAATTTCATCAAAACTCAAAATCGCCACAGAAGAAACAAACATACACAAAAAAATCGCCAACAATTATAACGCCATACGTCGCGCCGCCACCGGCGAGCCAACATCGCCAACGCCAGCCGGACTGCGGACGGATTGGTTGTTGGGTTATTTACATACGACTTTATATTATAAATGTATATAACTACTCGTACATATGTATGTACGTACTTATATATGTCATTTATATACTCAATGATGTAGGATACAGCGGTTGGGGGAAGGAATCGTGAAGCGGCAGTGCAGTTTTTTGTTTTACAATTGAACGGTATTACGCGACAATCGACCGCAACAATTATTTATTTCATTTGTTTGTTGCACTTTATACGAAACAAATCTCATTGTTTGTCACGGCGTTTGTCTGCTGATGGATTTGTTTTTGTTATTTATTTATTATTGCAATATTAATATAAACCAATGCAGCAGCAGCGGCAGTGGCAGAACATCCAAAAGCCATTTTATATAAAAATCTATCTTATATCAGATTAGAAATGGAATTAGAGAAAAAAGCGAATTTCTCTCAAAAGTAAGCTAATGGTGTATTCTTAAGAATTATAGGGTCATAAGGTTATTTCCACTGCAGCCAAATTGGGTTGTATCGAATTGTCTTCTGAAATCAATTCAAAATAATTAATTTCCAATGAAGTCAACTTTTTCGGCAAGACATAACGGTGTAAAGAAGGCGTTACAAATCTTTGTGAAGCGTTAAGACCGGCGTAGCGTAGCCAAAATCGATATCTATCGCCCAAACGAATGTCATAAAGCCCAAAGATTTTTTGGGCGATGTGACATTTCAATAAATTCAAAATTTGGCAAAACACGAATAAAATTGTTAAATTGGGTTAAACATTTTTTTTCTGGGGTGTTTAAACAGACAGCTACAACGTCCAAAGTGTGGCCGGCTTTCGACCTGGGTTAAAGATTTTCTTCTCTGGGGTATGACCATAGATGGCTACGCAGACCAAAATGCCTTTTTTGGAAAAAATCCCCCTTTTGTGACATTTGTAATGTTTCGCCATAAATTTAAGTTTCAGCAAGTACCGATTTGCGGAAAAATAAAAATTGCGCAGTGAAAAAGGACATATAAAAATTTTGCGTTTTTGGGACTACAACATTATCCGAAAATAGTTAATTTTTCCTTGATTTTAGTATGTTTTCCTAATTTTGATTTCAAATTCATGGACTAGAAATGATTTTTCTTGATTATTTTTATTTAAAATTTCCTAAAAGTCATGCCTTCCATTATTAGTTCATAATTTCCTTATGTCTATGTTGGGTGTCCACCGTATATGTCTAAATTTGATAAATTTGTAAATATTCGAACTATTTAAAATATTTCCTCATTTTTAGTTAATGAACAATTCTGCATATCCCCCCAAAAAAATAAAATTTAGTAGTACTAAGTACAATTTTTCAGTCTTAAGAAAAAATTAACTCAATATGAATAAAATCATTGAACTAAATTGGAGTATGGATTTTACTAAAATTTAGGAATACATTTTTTTAGTGTAATTTTTAAAAAATGTATATTTATTTAAAAAAAATCCAAAAATTGGGTTTAATATTCTCAAAAAGTCAAAGTGGTAAACTTTTTATATTAAATTTTTTTAATTAGAGTTTAAAAAAAATCGAGAACAATTTATAATTTAAAAAAAAATCCACAAAAAATGCCGCTTCTCTTTCTGTTTTCTTTCAAACGACGTACAAATCGGTTCAGCCGTTCAAGAGCAATTAAACAAACATTAGCATTATTGGGTTAATGCTTTTTATTTTTAAAATTTCAAATCTTCATAAACTTTTTGAATTTTTTTCAGAAAATAAATGATAGCTAGATCTTTTTTTTACCATTTTGGAAACTTTTTAGTTAAAAATTAAATTCATAGGTTAATATTAAAAATGTTGACCCTTTTAAAATTCACAACTTTTACTCATACTTTTTTTGTTACGGCGAACTCGTTTCAGGAAAAAAGTTTCCCGTTAAATATTAGAAAGTATTTGCAATTTGTAAGTCGAAACAATGTAGTCCTTCCAATTAAACTTAGCTCCAATTTTCTTCAAAAATGTGTGCAGTTTTTGGAAAAGTGCAAAAAAATGCTGCACCTTTTCCAGAAACAAAATCGACATTAGTGTTTTTTTTTTATTCTTTCTTTCATTCTCTTGCCAAAGCTTTCTGTCAAATTTGGAGTTTTCCAAAGTATCTGGAGTATACACCCAGGAAAATAATTGGATGGAATTCGATAGTAACAATAAAAAAAAATAGTACTAGCTACAAACATTCTACTGCAAACACCTTGTGCCGGTTGTATTTATATAGGGTGATCCATTTCGAGGTTCCCTACTTTTTTAAAGAAAAAACACAGAAAATTCAAATTGAATGGGGAATGTTTATTATCATTTGAAAGAACATTCTTTGGCATTTATTTTTTGCAGATTATGTCTATCAAATGTTGGCCGCGGCTACGTCTCAGATGGTTCATTCGTTGAGTCCAATTTTCGATGACTCGTTCGAGCATTTCGACTGGTAACTGGCGAATGACACGCGTTATATTTTGCTCCAAGGCCTGAATCGAAGCGGGTTTGTCCGCATAAACTTTAGACTTTACATATCCCCACAGGAAAAAGTGTAACGGTGTGATATCATACACTGAAAAAAAATTTTTCATAAAATTAAAGAAATGCTCCAAAGACGTCCTTAGTCTTCAAAATAAGTACATTTTGTACTAAAAATTAAGAAAATGCACATAAAATTAAGTAAATTACTTAATATTATTGAAATTATATATATTTTAAGTACAAAATGTACTTATTTTAAAATCTAATGATGTCTTTGGAGCATTTCTTTAATTTTATGACAAATTTTTTTTCAGTGTACGACCTTGGTGGCCAATCGACCAGCCCAAAACGTGAAATTATCTGCTCACCGAAGTGTTCTCTCAATAAATCCATTGATTGATGCGATGTGTGGGAAGTGGCGCCGTCTTGTTGAAACCAAATGTCGCCGAGATCACGAGCTTCAATTTCAGGCATCAAATAGTCGGTTATCATGGCACGATAACGGTCGCCATTGGTGGTTACGTTCTCACCGGCATCATTTTTAAAGAAATATGGACCGATGATTCCGGTACGTCGGATCGGGAATCGGTCAATGGCAAAAAATAGCTCTTAACGAGAGCTAAAATATTGCTCATGGGTGTCAAGGTCGTGAGTCGACTGGAAAGTGTTTTTTTTTTATTTAAAAAAAATGGACTTAGCGCAATTGGCGAACGATTATTTTGATAATAAGTAAGTCGTTCCATGATGGAATGCCAAACAATAATTAACAAAAATAACATGACAGCATGACACGGCTCACAAAAAAAAGACTATTGAAAAGAGTATCTCTACTTAGATAACCATATATCAAAAAATTCACAATAAAAAAAAATTAATTTTTGAACAAAAATGTTAAATTGTTGTTTTAATTTCGCAAAAAAACTTTGCAAAAAACTATTTTTTATTTATTTTTTTAAAAGTTCGAAGAAAAAACTGTCGAAAATGTGTTGGGCAAAATTTTATTAATGGAATATGTAATTAGTTATATGGATGGGAAAAAAATTATCCAATTGGTTTTCTTGTAATTGAAGTTTAATATTTACCTCTCTAATCAACAATCTAACTTGAGCGTTTAAAACCACTCTTATAAGTAATAATAATTAGTAATAACTTATAGTTGTAGACGACCTACCTAATCTACACAGGGATAAAGAGAATTTTTCAAATATATTTAACTAGATATTTGCCTGGTAAGCATAGGTAGAACTCCCATAAAGAATTTACTGGATCTTTTCATCAAATGCATTCTGAATCACTCGATTATTGACTGTAGGAGTTGAGAGTTTTGCAGTGTTTCGACTATTTCGAGCTTTTAATTCCATTTAATTTAATTTCATAAGAAACATATTTAATTTTAGAGATTTGCAAAATCGATTATTTTAGGGCCAATATAGATTTTCTGCGAAATTATTCTATTGAAAATATCTGTCGTCTGGAGGAATTAAGGGGTGCAAAATTCCATGAAATATATTATTATTAAATGTATATACGAGTAAATATGTACATACTTATATTCGCATGCGATACGTAATAAGAGTTTCGCAACAAAGGCGAAAGACCAGAATAACAATCAAGTAGAGTGAAAAAAATACTTATTTACAGATAAAATATCTCAGAAATATTTACATACAAAACTACAGACATACATTCATATGTACATACATACAAAAATTGCTTGCATATACAATTCTAGAAAAAAATTAATAAAATCATGGCAAATACAAATATTACACATATTTGTATGTATGTGTTTGTATAATGTCTATGTATATATTTGTATTTATATACCATATATGTATGCATGTATATGTGTACAGATTGATCTATATAATCAGTATATGTGTTACATATACGAGTATATACATATATGTAAGCATATGCATATGATCGTTTATAAAATTATTTTAATAAAAACGAATTGCAAAACAAATAACAAGAAAATAAATAAATCAACAAGAAAATCGATTGGATAATGGAAATGTATAGGGTTTGTCGTTAGAACTATGATGAAATATAATTGGTGTTGTGCTGGATAATTCCAAGAAATTTTCCGAAGAAACCTTAGCTCAAACTTTCAAAAATACCTATTTTAAATGATCCAGGCGCTCGGAATTTATTTCATGAGTAAAGTTTCTCGGAATAATCCATAATATAACAAGAATCTCGCTATAATGTAACGAGGTTTCCAATAGGGATGATTTTGAAGTTGCGTTTCGGCCATTTGTTATATGTCATGAGCTGTCATTTATTTTTCATTGTATTCAGTAGTGTTTTCAATTTCATCATGGAGAGATATACGCAAGAACAACGTTTACAAATTATTTAGTTTTATTATCAAAATAATAATTCTCCAATTGCAACTTTTCGTGCGCTAAGTCCATTTTTGTTTAAAATCCAAAAAAAAAACTGTTTCCAGTCGACCTACGACCTTGGCACACATGATCAATATTTTAGCTCTCGTTAAGTGCTATATTTTTGCCTTTGACCGATTCCCGATCCGCCGTACCGTTAAGGAGCTAGAGCAAAAAAAACCATCCGTTCACATTTGAATCTTTTGCTAAGTCCATTTTTTTAAATCCAAAAAAAAACACCTTTCAGTCGACCTACGACCTTGACACCCATGAGCAATATTTTAGCTCTCGTTAAGAGCTATCTTTTTGCCATTGACCGATTGTGGCTATGTGCCACACAGCAAATGAAACAATTGAATTGTTGCGAGAAAAGTTTGGAAATTCGATTATTTTATAAAAAATTGTGAGATTGAATGGCCTCCAAGAAGTTGTCATTTAACACCATTAGACTATTTCTTGTGGGGTTATTTGAAGTCATTGGTCTTTCGAAATAAACAAGACTCTCTTCAAGCTTTACAAGTCAATACTGAACGCGCCATTCATGACATACGACTTGAATTAGTGGAAAAGTGCTCGAAAATTTGGTTCATCGAATTCGTTCCTGCAGAAGAAGTCGTGGAGGCCATTTGAATGACGTTTTATTTAGAATTTAATTGTATTGATTGTACTCCACAGTAAAGAAAAAACTTTTGAATTTCCTTAACAATAAGTGTGTTTTTATTTCAAAGAAATCATATCATTCTTATTGGAAAACCCTGTATATGCATGAAAATATTTAGGTGTATTTGGCCTTTAAATTGCATTAAGTCCATGTTTTGGATATTGATCCCATATGAAGTTTCCTTCCGATTAGGCTTTTTGAGCACATTCTTCAAAAGAATTGACCCAAACTTTAGCGTTTATAATTTTTAACCAGGACCCGGTCCATTTCGTTTTTCTACTTTTTGTAAAGGCAGTTAATAGACCATTATTTATACGGAAAAGGTATCAAGGGGAGAAAAACTTCTTTAATTTCATAAATTTAAGTATGAATAATATTTGAATTAATTTCAAGTAAAAAAACTATTTTAAATACTTTTCGAAATGAAAATGTTAATACTTTTGGTCTTCGAAGTGCTATATCCCCTATAACAATCATAAAACAAACAAACTCTACTCTAAAAAAATAAACAAAAAAGATGATTCCATCAATGAAATGCATGTTTTTATTTTAATGTTAAATTTAATAATAATAACACTGTGCTAGTCCAAAAATGTAACAGAAAAGAGACCCTATGAAAAGACCTATTTCGGCCATGCTGAATACAGTGGCATTAGCCGTTTTTCTATGTTAGCTCTTGTTTTCGCGATATTCGACCACCAAGTTTGTTGGGAAATCAGAGAGGTTACATATCTCTTTGGTGATTTGTAAGTGGAAGACTTCGAAATATACGCTTCAGAAAAAAAGATCGAAATATAGAGAACATTTGGAGAATTATTTCTCTCAGAACAGTCGTCCACGCTTCTCACCCCCTTATCCCTGAAAAATTACAATAAAATCTTATCATATGTTAAAAATCATATATATCGTCGACATTTTTGTTTGGAAATTCAAAGGTAACCAATACAAATTTCAAAGGTAACCAACAAAACCTGCTAAATTATACAATCTGTTCATTTTTCATAAATATGTTGGAAGGAGACTCGTAGTAATTTTTCGCGGGGAATATTTTTCTCAAAGACACAAACTAAAATGTCGACGATTTGTATGTCGTTTGACATATGCTAAGTTTTGATTGCACTTTTTCAGGGGTAAAGGGGTGAGCAGCGTGGTTGACAATTTTGAGAGAAATAATTCTCGAAGGGTTCCCTCTATTTCGTTCTTTGGAATGAAGCGTGTATTCCGAAGTCTTCCACTCCAAAATCACCTCCGAGACAACTAACCCCTATGATTTTCTTGCAAAATTTGAGGTCCAATATCGCGAAAACAAGGGCTAACATAGAAAAACGGCTAGCACTGCTGGATTCAACAATGTCGAAATAGGTATATCCATTGGATCTCATTTCTGTTACATTTTTAGAGTGTCCATTTCAAGCACAATGTAATTGTTATATATTTAAAGGGGCAAACACAGAAACATTAATCAAGCCAAGATTTTGGTCAATTATATTTTGTTTGGTTTAAATATGTTTTTTTTTTCTTTTCACTATTTTCACTGCCGCCAATCAGAATCTGTAGTCGAACCGATGTTGTTGACGGCTACCGTATTTAATAGTGTTTTTCGGTTATCATTTTCTTTCGGTTTCATGAAAACGTACAAGAGCTGTAGAAGTAAAAGTAAAACGATACGATTTTGAAAAACGAAAACGAACCAATTTCGTACAAAAACTGTGACATGCTTGTATACAACATTTTTTTAATATTTTTTCGTGTTTAGGATACCAAATTACACCAGAAATTGTCTGTGCTTAGCCCTTCGATGAAAATATTTGTAAAGTAGTGTTTTTGATAAGTGAAAGAAAATTGTACTCTAAAAATGTATATCTTTGGTGCTGATACAAGGAGAACATCCACATTTTGGAGATAAAGCTTTGAAATGTAAAGGGTGGACTATTTAAAATTTTAAATTTGATTCGGCTATAAAAATGTACTGTTAATTTTTCAAATTTCTGGTTTTATTGGAAAGGTTGAACTTTGTCGTTTTATAATATATATCACGAAAGGGTCGAAAGCACCTCATCCGATCAACCCAATCTTTCACGCCCCCCCACAGAAAATAATCCAAATAACTTCAATCACAAGTCAAAGTAATCGGTAGTTCAACTTTAAAATTTTTAATGGCCTTTAGATGTTAACCCAGATTTGAATGTAAGCGCTGTAGAAGCTGTATTTTATATTCGATCAGAACGAAATTCGGCAGAAGGAGGTTTCTTATTACATGACTGAAAACTGCCAAAATTGGGAAAATTCGGTGCAGATTTAGATATAGCCCCCATATATATAGGGTGATCCAAGTAGGGATACTTTTTTCAATAGCCTTTTTTTTGACAGATCACGTGTGAGTCGTGTCATGCTGTCATGCTATTTTTGTTAGGTATTGTTTCGCATTTCATCATGGAAAGACTTACGCCTGAACAACGTTTACAACGATTACAACGTTTTGACAACAAATTCACAGATTAATTAGTGTAATGTTATAACGGATGATCCAGGTAGAGATACTTTTTTCAATAGCATTTTTTGACAGATCACGTGTGAGTCGCGTCATGCTGTCATGTTATTTTTGTAAGTATTGTTTGGCATTTCATCATGGAAAGACTTACGCCTGAACAACGTTTACGCGTGTCATTCGCCAGTTACCAGTCGAAATGCTCGAACGAGTCATCGAAAATTGGACTCAACGGATGGACCATCTGAGACGTAGCCGCGGCCAACATTTGATAGACATAATCTTCAAAAAATAAATGCCAAAGAATGTTCTTTCAAATGATAATAAACATTCCCCATTTAATTTGAATTTTCTGTGTTTTTTCTTTAAAAAAAAGTAGGGAACCTCGAAATGGATCACACTATATAAGCGCTGTAGTAGCTGTATTTTATATCCGATCAGAACGAAATTCGGCAGTAGGAGGTTTCTTATTACATGAATGAAAACTGGCAAATTTCGGAAAATTTGGTGCAGATTTATATATAGCCTCTCATATGTTCCTCCCGATTCACATCCTCCTTAAAATAAGCCTTGATGAGGAGGTGGAGCTATGTACTTTGTTAACGGAAACGAAACCAATTATTCCATTTTATTATCGCAATGTTCCTTTGTGCATTGTTAGGGAGTTGTAGGGTATTATATAGTCGGCCCCGACCGACTGTCTTTCCTTAGACACGATTGTCAGATCTTACAATGTTATCAACTCTATCAAAGTAATGCCAATGTACTGACAATGACAGAATGTTAGCAATAGATGAATTGTCAGTTCAGACGATTGCAAGAAAATCTTATAATTTCAAATATGTAGTTTGTAAATACCTATTTATATGCAGAATTGCCAATACAAATATTTTATAGACAGTTTTGCCAAAAAAAATGGTTCCCTAACAATGGCGCCATTGTCAGATTCATGAACTTCGCACATCTTACAATGTCTTACAATTTATTGATGATGACTTTTCTGCCAACGTTGCAAGACAAAAATTGTTCACAGGGTTGCATTTTTTGTACATTTTGCTGACAATATTGTAAGATCTGACCACCGTGTTTACATAGCTTTACTGGTTAAATATATATACATATATATGAGGATACATATATGAGAAGTGCGTAGTGCGTGTATGAGTGCAAACAATTAGTTTAGTTTGAAGTGTTGCCAGATGCGATTATCGAAAGACGGACATGCACTGGCAGGCAGGCAGGCAATTCAAAGCGAATATCGGACAATGACTTGTAGTTTTTGTATGTGTTTTTTTTTTCATTTAATATGTAAGGCTTGCTGCTCCACTCTTCCCACTCCCAATCAGACGAAGACCAATACTCTCTGGTATTGCTATAGAGTGTCAATGGCGGCCGGTTAACTGTGAACTGTTTGCGCTCTATAGCCGACTCATGATGCCTATGTCGAAGTGGTTAGATGGATGGTAGACTGGCTCATTCCTCAGACACAATAAAAACATACTATACATAACTGTAAGTTACAATAGCAGCAGAAGCAACATCAACAACAACGTCAGAGAAACTGTTCTATTAGCAAACGAACAAACAAACAAATATTGGAGATACAACAAAAAGAATAGAAACTGAAACAAGTTTTTGAGTGTTTGAAAGCAATTTTTGTATTACCGAAGCAAAAAAAGTAACTGTTCAGCAAAATAGGCAAACAAAATCACTTGGTGTGTTGTGTGTAATGCTCATATTACAACAGCAACATCGACATCGACAACAGTTCAGCTCAGCTCAGCTACAAAAAAATGTTGCTGTTGTTCTTGTTCTTCGTTTGCTTTGCACATTTGCCAAGATAATGAAGTTTTGTAGTGTCGGCGAATTGAATCAAATGGAGGAGGGAATGGTGGCGCTGAGTCTATGTATTGTTGTTGCCAGACCGAGCAATGCACCACCACAACAACTGAAAAGACAGAAAAAACTAAAAAAAAATAAACAAAAAACTAATTGAAAATGTAGGGAAAAGGCGCAACTGCATAATAATTGAATGTGCATTACTTATCACTAAAATGTACATAGGTATATTGGGATGTGCTGAATTCAGTTCCCAAAATGTTCTTTCCTAGTTGTCAATATTACTAGGAACTGTTGCAGGTTAATTAGAGTACAAATTTCTAAATTTCAGGCACACCGGTTAGGTTGCAACATTTTTTACCAGCTACCATAGACCAGATTATGTCCCCTAGTGTCACCACGGCGGAAGCCAACCTGTTTGATATACAAAGTTATCGATAGTACGAATATCGGTACCGGAAAGATCTGTTAAATTACCTAGAAAGGCCGACCGCACTATGTCCAGTCGTCGTTTACTCTAAGCGTGACTGCAGTATAGCAAGTGTCTAATGCTCTCCACTTCTTCCGCATCTCCACAGCATCTGCAGAAGTCATTGGAGCCAATACCCAACCCACTTAGGTTTGCCAGATTCGTCGGGATTTTCCCGACTTTTCGCGTATTTGCAGAGTCCCGATTATTGAATTAATTTCGGTGGAAATCCCGACTTTTTTTCAATTTACTCTCTACATACACTATGGACAATAAAAGCGCAGTAAAAAAATTAATAAAGAAAGTACAAGAAAAATGATATTTTCATATGTACTTGTTCTGTACATTTGTAATTTTTCCGTCACTAATCTTTCAACTTTCATCTTTCAACTTTCATCTTTCAAGAAATGTAAATTTTTAACGAATCTCAGCAATTAATCTAAAGGAAAAGCTATTGACGTGGGCGAATTTGGTAGAATTTTCAAGTTTTATAAATTTTAGATGCAATGACATGTTGTACATCGTCTACTGCAATCTTCGACCTATATGTAAAGAATTGCCCACGGATATTTATACCCTACACCAACAAGAGGTGTTATTTTGGTATTCAAAGATAAATGCCATTTTTTTAAGATAAATGATCGGATGTTTATTTCATAATAAGCCATCAGCCAAATGGCCACCACGACCACGCTTACAGGACCATATCCTTTTCATGATATTTTCCATAACCAAATCGCAAAGTGGCTGCCCTATGTCCTTGATAGCCTCACGAATTCTATCTTTGAGGTCTTGAATCGACGCTGGGCTGTTGGTGTAGACCTTAGACCTTTCACGTGACCCCAAAGGAAGAAGTCGCAAGGTGTTAAATCACAAGATCTCGGTGGCCAATTGTGATCACGTCTTCGAGAGATAACACGGTCCGGAACACGGCACGTAGCGCCGTCTTGTTGAAAGTAAACGTTGTCCAGATCAATACCATCCAACACCGACCATAAAAAATCATTAATCATCTCTCGATAGCCCAATCCATTCACCGTAACTGTTGATCCAACCTAATTTTCCAAAAAGTAAGGTCCAATGACCCCGCCGGACCATAAACCGCACAAAACCAGGGCTGTGGAGTCGGAGTCTGGGAAATTTGCCGGGGTCGGAGTCCAGAGTCGAAAAATTATGGTCGACTCCGAGATGTATTGTGGAAAATGTACCATATGTGATAGAACTTTTGCGCTCAACAATTTTTGGTAAAAATTAAGGATAAAATATTGGAAGCTTTTAACCAAATATTCAAGTAAGCCAAAAATATCTATAAAGTTAACCAAACTATCGAGTTTTTATGTAAAACAGTTTTATGAAAGCTCTGATTTTATTTAGCTAACAAAATAAGTATTTTTGCAAACTATACGCTATTCCTAAGCGAGTACAAAACAAATAAGGAAAGGCCGAGCGAAGCCAACTATATGATACCGTACAACACCTTGTCAGAACAGAATAAGCTCAGATATTGTAAATATAAATATGAGAGAATTACCTTATTAATCTAAATCTAAACAGAATTTGTTAAAAAAATCATTGAAATGTTCTTAACTTTTAAGATTTTTTTCTTTGATTTGGCTCCAAATACAAAGACTTTTAAACTAAGTACGTCTTGTACGACAATTAAAGTCATTAATCATCTTTAAATCCAAAGAGCAAACGTCTTTGAAATAAATACGGCATATACTTCGATGAAAGACTTCACATTTTTAAATCAATTACGTCTTGTGCTTACATTAAATACATAAAATGACTTTAGATTAAGTACATTATGTAATTAAACCAAGCACATGATGTACTTCCTTAAGTGTAAAATATTTTTTATTTAATTATTTGTTTACACGTTCATAGTAATTTTTATTATTTGCTTCTTTATTAAAATATTTGATTTCCATAAACAGTTTATTTAGTATGCTGCAGCCTTTAATAATTTTATTATTCAATATTTCCAAAAGTATTTAATATTGCCCGAAATAAGACGCTTAGGTGTCCAAATCATTGTTCCGTGATAGATTGCGATGGATATCGTAGTACTGATATTCTATAAGTAATCTGAAACTATAAATATATGTTTTAAAAAACTTTTGTATTGTCCAATATAACTGCGATATAACTTCACAATTTTAATAATGCCTTAACATTTCTGAGAATTCCAATATCTAAAAACGATTAGCATTAATTTCAAAGTTGTAATGAACAAGAGAATTTAAAAAACAATCTTACCCCCAATTTCACAACCTCCGGTCTAACTCACAGTTAAAAAATTAAAATTGCATATAATTTGATATCTATAACTGTAGGTTAGCTCTAACTGTAGGATAACCGGAGATTGTGGAATTGGCCGTTAATGTAATAATATTTACCAAAAGGAATATTAATAAAATGAACATACATATTGTCGAATTAGAAAGTCCTAGCGGTCATACGACTACCCATCAAAGCATTTTGTGCTATCTTCAACGGTTGCGAAATTACCAAAAACTCCTATAGAGGTTTTTATATTGCGATTTTTATGTAATTAATAAATTCGATTTACACCGCCAAATGTTTACAAAAATGTATCTTATACCGAATTTAATAAGATTAATATATTGGCATTCTATGATCTCTGAGGAATAGATTGAGATCAGCGTTTCCGCGATAAAAACAGCGCGACAAAAAAATTAGGAATTTGGAAAAAAAATGTTTAGAATTATTCTGATATTGAATGTTTTTTGTTCGAAATTTATTCATCCCCGGCAATTTATAGCAGCCATGCTGACACCAATCTATTCCTCAGAGATAAAAAAATGCAATTTTATTAATCTTATTAAATTCGTTATAATATTGTTGTATAAATCTGGCGATGTAAGTCCAATTTATGGATGAAAAAATTTATTTTTTTCACGTTAGCTCACGAAAGGAAACAGATCAGATTTCGATCTTTTCATAGTTGAGTAGAGGGTATGATTCTGAACAAAACCTCATTAGCTGTTTTTGCCGTCAATCTAGCCAACTTTCGATTACTTGAGACACGCTGTGAACTTTCGAATTCCAAAACTCTTATGTGTAATTTTTTTGTTTTATTAATAGACTAGCTGAGCCCGGTGCGCTTCGCTGCCCATGTCAAAATTCGCGCTGTAGAAACTGTATTTTATATCCGATCAGTACGAAATTCGGCAGAAAGAGGTTTGTTATTACATGAAGGAATACTGCCAAATTCGGAGAAAATCGGTTCAGATTTAGATATAGTCCCCATATATATGTTACCCCCGATTTGAAATTCAAGCGCTGTAGAAACTGTATTTTATATCCGATCAGTAAGAAATTCGGCAGAAAGAGGTTTCTTATTACATGAAGGTGTAGGGTATTATATAATCGGCTCCGCCCGACTTTCTGCCTTTCCTTACTGGTATTAGTAATAAATTCACTGAATGAAAAAATACCGAATTCAGTGGAAAGTCCAGAAAATAGAAATGTATACTTATAAAATTTCCAAATTCTTGTTTCACTGATATTGCATCACATTATCATATTGCGATTGTATTGGAGTGAGCAGCTGTAATTATCGCATACCGAGCATTTTTGTTCATGTATTTCCTATATAATACTTGCAAGATATATCAAAATATGGGCTGGGCCACGCCCACTGGTCCTATTCCGCCCATTTGAAAGCCAATCACGTAGACTGCTACCAGATACATATACGCAAAATTTCAACACTCTCGCTAACAAAATGAGCAAGATAATTCAATTTCAAAATTTGGCTTATATGGGCGGTGGCCCGCCCATTGGTCAGATCCCGCCAATTTTTGGACCAATCACGTGGACTGTCACCAGATACATATCTACAACATGACAGCACTCTAGATAAAAAATTGTGCAAGTTATATCAATTTCAAAATTTGGCTTATAAGGGCGGGGCCACGCCCATTGGTCCGATCCCGCCCATTTTCTGACCAATTACGTAGAATGCCACCAGATACATATACACAACATTGCAGCACTCCCGATAGCAAATTGTGCAAGATATAAAAATTTCAAAATTTGGTCATTGTGGGCGGGGCCACGCCTATTGGTCAGAACCAGCCCATTTTTGGACCAATCACGTAGATTGCCAACGGATATATATACACAAAATTCCAGGTCTCTCGCTAACAAATTGTGCAAGATATCACATTTTTTAAATTTGGCTTATATGGGCGGTGCCACGCCCATTGGTTCGATCCCGCCCGTTTTTGGATCAATCACGTAGACTGCCACCGTTTACATATACACAAAATTCCAGCACTGTCGCTAACAAATTGTGCAAAATATCTCAATTTCAAAATTTGGCTTATATGGGCGGGGCCACGCCCATTGGTCCGGTCCCGCCCATTTTTTCACCAATTACGTAGAATGCCACCAGATACATATACGCAACATTGCAGCACTCCCGCTAGCAAATTGTGCAAGATATCAAAATTTTGTCTATGTGGGCGGAGCCACGCCCATTGGTCCGATCCCGCCCATTTTTGAACCAATCACGTAGACTGCCACCGTTTACATATACACAAAATTCCAGCACTCTCGCTAACAAATTGTGCAAAATATCTCAATTTCAAAATTTGGCTTATATGGGCGGGGCCACGCCCATTGGTCCGATTCCGCCCATTTTTGGAAAATTCACATAATCTGCCATTAAATGCATACAAACAAAATTTCAGCACTATACCTATAATAGGAGCAGAAATACCGGATTTTTAACCTGCGATTTGTATGGGAGGTACCACGCCCCTTTGTCCAATTAATTTTTTTTTCTATATAAACCATCTCGTGAAAATTTAGAATCGAATAAAAAAAAAATCATCCAAATCGCTCCAGCCGTTCTGACGTGATGCCATTACACAGATGGACCGTTTCATTTTTATATATATAGATAAAATGCTCTAAACAAAGAGTCCTATGTGTAGATTTCCTTGACGGCTTTTTCACATATGTATAAGATTTTTGTTACGATATATTGGTATTAAATAATTAAAAGATAAATACAAAAATCTAAGATATTACATATATCGCGATTTGACGAAATGGCACGGTTTTCTGTCGACTGCATGTGAAATATCATCGCCGCTTACAGTTTGTTAGATGGCACACACACTGCCGACAAACAGCCGCCGACATTGTTGCTATTATTGTAGAATTAAAAATGTCCACTCGCACAAGCGCACACAACCTTTCTCTGCAACCGCTCCACAAGAACTGATTCCAAAAAATTCCAAGCAAACTTCATGTAACTCTCAGTATAATTCTCAATTTTGCGAACAAAAAGAGTCTAAATTTTCCTCTCGCAGTTAAAAATGATTTCTTAACATAAAAGATAACTAATTCTTAATTCAACGTTACCAAAAAACATGACAGAAAATTAATGTTATATTGTCTTTAAAAACATGACATGAGAATTTCTACAATTTTAAGGAAAAAATCTTACAAACTATTAAAATTTATACTTGAGCTAATGACAGTTGTACTACAATCAATTATTATTTCTTTAATTTTATTACGTAACGTTAAAGTCAACATGACATAGTGATATGAACATCTTATCATAGAAGTAAGGAATTTTACTTTAAACGAATAAAAATGTCTTTGAAATCAAGTAAATTTTCATAAATTTAAAGAAATTTATTCTTCAAACAAAGACGTATTAAATTTTTGATTTAAGGGCAAAATTGTTTTTAATTTCAGGTTAATATTTTTTTAAATTCTACCCTACTAAATTAAAAAAATGATTGCATGTGAAATACAGCTTCCATAGCGTTACAAGGCCAAATCTAAAGAAACATTTACTCGTATATCGACCGGAACCGCTTTTCCAATACGTTTCCTCCCTAGTATGAAAAAGTTGTTATTGCCAAATTTTAGCAGGATCATAGTGAAATTTCGACCTGTACTTAACAAGAACCTAAGATGGACAGACGGACAGCTAGTTATTCTGAGTAGAACGGTATATTTTATTGTGTGTCTAGCTGTGGCATATTTTACAAATCTGTCAAAAAACAAATTTTTAACCTCCTGTGCCATAGTGTGGTAATAACTAACGAATAAACTGGTTGCTTGAAGCGAACATAATTTCCAAAAATTGCGGTATATTAAAACAGAGGCAGTGATTGATAAAAATTTTATTATGATTCCATGTTGAATGAATTGTCATATCAGTTGCAACTTGCAAGTCAAGCGTCGATAAATAAATAATAAAATTGTATTTAATTACTGGTATTGAATACATATTTTTTGTGTTTTTTTAACAAAGCTATATCTTATTTTCAATAACATGAACTCACGTCTTAGTAGAAATATAATTTCTGAAATTTATATTATTTAACTGCCGGGGTCGGGGTCGGAGTCGAATGATTTTAAAATTCGACTGCGGGAGTCGGAGTTTTGGCTCGACTCCACAGCCCTGCACCAAACAGTCACACGTTGAGGATGGAGAGGCTTCTCAACAATAACTCTTGGGTTTTCCGAGCCCCATATGCGACAATTTTGCTTGTTGACGTAGCCACCGAGGTGGAAATGATTTTGTATCTTTCGTATCGTTTTTTTGTTCGATCGTTTTTTCATCGTTTTGTATCGTTCGATGATCGTGTATCGTTCCATTTTTAGTGATGGCGTAGTTTCTACTTGTCAAATGTCAAAGAATAAAAGCGTCAAAAGTGACAGCTACCGAAATACCGGGTGATTCAAAATAACACCTCTTGTTGGAAAACCCTGTATTAATATATTACAACAAAATATGTTTGCAAACTAAATGTCTCAAATAATATATGTGTCTAAATACAAATAAAATTATTGTTTAGGAATTTATCCAAATATATTTTATTTAAAAAAGATTTTTGCTGGCTTTATAGAATTTCAGTTTAAATTTTTTTTTGTTTCGAATTGTACCTCCTCGTTGCAATACCATATGCAGCATTAACTTCTGTTTAAATCAAACATTTCAATTTTCTGAGTTCGTATTCCAAGTCATCATTTCTGGTCAATCCTCCAAGTAATTTATTGGGATTCAAGATTATACGATTTCAATTATTATTATTAATTATTTATTTATATATTTATATGAATTACAATACAAAGTAAATTTATATTCTAATTTTACGATCCAGGGAAAAGCCGTGTTATAAAGAACATGTGGCTGGATTTTGCAGCGACAGACCAGAGCCTCTGGTGGGAATCGAACCCACAACCCCCAAACTCATAGGCGAGCACGCTACCAACTCACCTACTAGGGCGCTATTATTAATTATGTTTAGAAACATTAAACATTTCTAAAAAAAATAACTTTGGATTAGTTAACACAATTAACGTTTTTTCTGAATTCTAAAGTGCAAATATAAATTTTTTTTGAAATAATAGTCCCAGATAAAATCATATTGGGAAGTAAGTAAAGATTTGTTTCGAATAACATTTTCCCAAATATATATGTACTTTTTGTGTGTACCCAATATAATATGTTTAGAGTGTACCCCAAACATATTTATCTTTCAAGCCGAATATGTTTGGAACAATATACTACAGAAGCGATTTTTTTCAACGTGTATGGGCGAAACTTGGGCCAGTGATTTCTCACCAGGAACCGGCCACAGGAATATTTTGTCGAAGTTAATTTTTCCATAGGGAAATACTATGGAAAATTCATCAAATCTGCATAAGGACCTGTATAATTTCAGATTTTATAATACTCGTAATGTTTCAGTTATATATATCTTTTGTCCATTCCATCCATCCAGGGAGCAAACGGTCTCGATTAAAGATTTCCAACGAACTCTATTTGGGGCAGTTCTTGTCGCCTCGTTCCATGTAACGTATTTGTGTATCATTGTATTCAGTGGGGTTTACAATTTCATCATGGAGAGATATACGCACACGGGGGAAAATCGTCATTTTTGATATGTTTGAATTGAAAGAAAATATATTTGGAAGCGATTTTTTCAAATACTATATATTTGTTAACAAATAAATTTTATTTGAAAATCAAGAAATCTTGTTTGGAACGCATATATTAATATATTAGAACATAATATATTTGCTAACTGACTTTCACAAATAAAATATGTGTGTACCCACAAACAAAGTTATTGTTTAAGAAGTTTTCCAAACATATTTTATTTAAAAAAATTTTTAAAACTTTGCTGATTTTTTCGAATTTTAGTTAGTTTTTCCTAGTTTTCGTTTTAAACTTTATAGCTAAAAATGTCTTTTAATTTATAAATATTCCAATTCATCACTTTTTGTCAATCCATCAATGCAATTTATATTCACGAAAGATTATACGATTTAAGTTTTAATTAAATTTTAAAAACATTTAAAATTTATAAAAAAAATTATCTTTGAGCACCTGAAAAACAGAAAACTTGTCTTTAAATCAAGGCATTGATACATTGCCAAAATAATTAAATACAAATTAATCTTTGTTTCGGAAATACTAGTTCCAAATAAAAAAATATTAGAATGGGAACATATTTTTGTTTAGAACAATATTCTCCCAAACATATAATATTTATGTGTGTCAAATATTATATATTTGGAGTGTACTCTAAACATATGTATATTTCAAGCCGAATATGTTTGGGACAATATACTACAAAAGCGATTTTTTTTCAGCGTGCAAGAACAACTATTAAATTATTCAGTTTTATTATCAAAACAGTCGTTCTCCAATAGCAACTTTTCGTGCGCTAAGTCCATTTGTTTCTCGTTAAGAGCTATCTTTTTGCCATTGACCGATTCCCGATCCTACGTACAGTTAAGGAGCTAGAGCAAAAATAAACTTTCCGTTCACATTTCACCAAAAATATAACAATGTTTCCACATATACATATGTAGATGTTCTTTTGTCGAAAATTTTTCTAATAAGGGAAGAATAAAATGATTTTTTTTCAGCATTCTTGACTACATTTCTATTATTTCCAGGTGATTTTTGGTCGAATATTTGCAAGAGTGGTTGTTTGTGCTGGACATGGTTGGAGTTTAAAATATGTAGTCTTTTATAATGGTTGTCCATCGTATATCAAGTTGTCATGTTTTACACGATAATACCTCATCCGTACTGTTTTAAGTGGTCTTGAGGGAACGACAGGTTTTATTCGTTATTTGGATCTGAAGCTTTATTTTAATGTTAAATTGATAGGTGCCTAATAAGACATGTACCTACTTTGTAATTTTTACTGTTAAGCTTATTGTATCAAACTTCTTCGAGTGCCGAACGTGTTCACTATACATACAGACATTTTGGCATATTTTCCTTATATGAGAATAAAACAAGTTTTTCACTACAACCTAATATACGACACGCATTCATATCTACTTACAAATATTTAAAAAAAAATATCACTGATTTCATTGAGTCAATTTCATGGCTATTAAAAGTTTTAGTTTAATGAACCTCTTACCTTTTTTTCACAACCAATAAGCCGCCGAACTCCTCGAACAGCACCGAGTGTTCCGCACACATACGAGTATACAGTCTTTCATTCAATCGAGCGATAAACTCAGCTTTGGGATATACATATTTTTGTGAAAATCGTATGATTCACATGCGATTAATGTTTTCAGTGATTGATTTTTCACGATTCCTTTGTCGTTTTTCTTGTTGGCTCGTTTCTTTTGTTGTGAACTGATTTTCTTTTGTAGATTTTTCTCGATTTTTTCCATAGGAAATGATATTTTCGGGTAACCTTTGTATGGATGAAAGGCTGCTAGGCTTCAAATGACCCCACTATATTTGTGTTTGTGCGTCATTTAGATTTTTGTTTAATCTTGCTCACTTATTATCCTTTTCCTGCTCTCGTTTCGTCTGTCATCACTTGTTTTGAGAATACTTAGTCCGGAATCACACGAGCCAATTTTTCCAAGCAAATGTCATTGTTTGTTGGAGAGAGAGGCAGAGAGCTTTTCCGCCTGCCTCTCTCCTACAAATACTGACACTTGCTAGGAAAAAATTGCGCCGTGTGAAGCAGGACTTAACACACAATCATTCATTTCTTTTTATCGTGTTACGCCTGGTTGTACATATACTTCTGTCAGAGATGGGAAGTATATGATACGGTTCAATGATGTGCTAAAAAATGTTTATAATAAGTAACAAATACCTATTTATGTTCAGTAATCGCTCGGAAATTAAAACAACTTTCTTTTCGGCGTTTCTCTAATTACCAAGCATCTTGTTTTAGAAACTAGTAAATACATCTGCTTGCTAAAAGAAAATTTTATTTATAAAAAATCTAAACAAATAGTAGTTATAGCAAGTAAGAAAAGTTCAGTCGGGTTAACCGACTTGTGAATAATGTAATAAATGTAGGGAATGTCTTAAAAGCATTTTCGTGCGCTAAGTCCATTTTTTAAAAAACAGTCGACCTACGACCTTGATACCCATGAACAATATTTTAGCTCTCCTTAAGATCTATCTTTTTGCCATTGACCGATTCCCGATCCGACTTACCGTCAAGGAGCTAGAGCAAAAATAAACTTTCCGTTCATATTTCAAAATGATGTCCATTTCCAAGGCCATTTTTTTTAAATCCAAAAAAACACTTTCTAGCCGGACTACATCCATGAGCAATATTTTAGCTCTCGTTAAGAACCGATTGTGGCTATGTGCCTTACAGCAAATGAAACAATTGAATTGTTGCGAGAAAATTTTGGAGATTCGATTATTTCAAGAAATTGTGATATTGAATGGCCTCCAAGAAGTTGTGATTTAACACCATTAGACTATTTCTTGGGGGTTATTTGAAGTCATTAGTTGGTCTTTCGAAATAAACCAGACTCTCTGCAAGCTTTACAAGCCAATATTGAACGTGCCATTCATGACATACGACTTGATTTAGTGGAAACAGTGCTCGAAAATTGGGTTCATCGAATTCGTTCCTGCAGAAGAAGTCGTGGAGGCCATTTGAATGACGTTATATTTAGAACTCAGTTGTATCGATTGTACTTCACATTAAATAAACATCTTTTGAATTTCCTTAACAATAAGTGTGTTTTTTAAATCATATCACTCTTATTGGAAAACCCTGTATATGCATGTCCATTCAGAGTCGTAAAAACCCTTAAATTAAAGAAGATTGTGAGCGCTTCAAATGTTGGGATTACCACTTTTACCTAGAGACCGAGGTCTAGTATTTGTCATTAAAAAATTAGAAAAAATGTTTTTCTTTTTGTTGTGTTTTCGTTCGTTTTGTTTTGGTCATTAAATCGTTATTGATTTGTACAAAATCAAAGGGTGTAGCAAATACAATTACTTACAGCTTAGCTCCCCATATAGCTATTTCACGGATGCTACTCTGATCATTCAGCGAGGTTTAGCTATGATTATTTGGTGAAATACCCAGCTTTTTCAAAAAAAAAAATGTTTACTTCTGGCACGAAAAAAACAAAAAAAAAATTTTAAAAAATCGCAAAAAAAATTTAAATTTTTTGATAGCAGCTTCCTAACGAATAAAACAAGGCCTATTTGAAAAATGTATAGATAAATGTATGACCCATGTTGCAAATGTAAGGGAAAATAAAAAAACATTTTTCATATATTTTATTTTGGCCATTTTGTTTGGGTGGTACCAAAAGGGTTGCTCCAATATCGCCCATTTTGCAATAGACTATGGATACTACAAAAGCTGTACAAATTTTTAAGCGTTTGTAGGTGCAGAAATCGTAGTTATAAGCCGTTAACTTTTGTGCAAATGTCCATTTGTATAGTAGGTATCGAAAGGGGCGTAACAACTTCCTCCATTTTTCTCAAGATGATTCTTGTGGAAGAGGTACTTTAAGGAGTGTACCAACATGGCCCATCTTTGATCTTAGACTGAGATAGAAACAATTATTTACACATACCAAATTTGAAGTCAAGCGGTTACTCCTTTCGAATGTTATCGGACGGACAGACATTGACCAACTGACCTAAAATGGCCAAAAACAAAAGCCATTACGCCAAATATTCCTGGGATCTCTTAGGTCACTCCTTCGATGAGTTACACTTTTTACCCGCAGCAGCTGATACGAGGGTTGCTATATATATTTCTGACCTAGGCAACACTAGTGTTGCATCGATGAACTTAAATCTTTGTATGGCGATGAAGCACCATCCTATAGCACTGCGAAAAACTGGTTTAATGAATTCAATCGTGGCCGACGCTCGCTCAAAGACGAATGTCGTCCAAAAACGGCCGTTGTGCCAGAGAACATTGATGCCGTGCGTGAACTGATAATGCAAGATCGTCATGTGAGATAGAGGCGTCCTTGGGCACCAGCATACATTCGATATTGCATGAACACCTGGCCGTAAAAAAAGTTTGTTCTCGTTGGATCCCGCACAATTTGACAATCGCTCCAAAAAAAGCTCGTATCGATTGGTGCAAAGAAATTTTTATAAAATACGATCGCGGTGCTTCAAACGACGTTTATAAAATCGCCATAGGTGACGAATCTTGGATCTTTGCGTGTGAGCCCGAAACAAAACAGCAATCGAACGTGTGGGTCTTTGGAGACGAGGCAAATCCAACGAAAGTTGTTCGTGGAAGAAGCACATCGAAGCAAATGGTCGCCTGTTTCTTCGGCAAAACTGGTCATGTGGCGACTGTTCCGCTTGAGCAACGTAGGACGGTCAATTCTGAGTGGTACACCACAATTTGTTTGCCTGAAGTCTTCGGAGAATTTCGAAAACGAACAAGAGAAGACGAATCATTTTGCACCAAGACAATGCGAGGTCTCACACATCGGCTCAAACCAGCGCCTTTTTGACCGGTTAAAAAGGCGAATTGATGGATCATCTTCCGTACAGCCCTGATTTGACACCCAGTGACTTATTCTTATTCACTCACATCAAGAAAAAACTGCTTGGTCAACGTTTTTCGACGCCTGAAGCAGCTGTTGAAGCGTTCAAAAACCATGTTTTGGAGGTGAATTTTCAACACACTGTAACCAAAACAATTCGCGCTCAAATGACAAAACGGTCTGAGTGAAGTTATGCTAAAAAATGTTATACTTTCCAATGGAAGTTCCTTCCAGTTTTCATCCGGCAACACCAGCATTGCCAGGACCGAAATATAAATAGCAACCCTCGTATGTACCCTCGTTCATAATAGGGGGGTATAAAACATGATTTTGTTACAATTCCCATATATGTATCTACGAAAAGTGGAATTTATGATGATAGCTTTCAAAAATTGGAACATACAATTTTTTCTATTTTTTTCGTGATAGCAATAATGATTTTTTTTTTAAAAACATCAAATTTTTTAACGACAGTTACTAAAAGTACAATAATTTGTTTAACATATTTTTCGTGTTTAGGACGCTATATAACACAAAAAAATGTATGCACAGTACTTTGCAAACCAGTCGTGTGGTCTCCGGAAAAGACACTAATAATACTATGCATTACACTTTCTTCTTCTTATTTCCAGGCAACACTTTTCTATCGCCTAACCTTGACCTAATTTTTTGGATTAAAAATGCCTCAGAATTTTAAAGGAAATCTTAAGAAAATTTCGGTTCGCTACATTTCATACATTCCTATGTATGTACATACATACATATGCATTTTCGATGACCATACGAGTACAGCAGACCAGTTTAATTGAATTCATCTTCGTCCCCACGAAGAATAAAAGGGAAGTTTTCTCCAATTTTCTCGGTAGTTTACTCACCCCATCTCTGTAGAGATGAAGGATGTATGTATGTACGTTAAAACTACATATGATTGTTGTTTTGGAGTTGTTTTTGCTTTGCCTGTCATGTTTATTTTGCTACTTTGTGTCATGTTTTTCCTCATGAAGAGAGATTTTTCAGCTTACTTTGTTCTCAGCGCCTCTCAGCTCTCTTTTTGTTTTTAACGCGCATACACGCACACACTTGCCACTGTAAAGTGCAGACACACTTTTGCTCTTTTTTTATAATTTCTGTGCGCCTGTTATGAATTAAACAAACAAGACAAGATTTATATGTTAGTTAATTTTGCTGGAATTTTTTGTCGTTGTTGTTGTTGCTGCTGCCCTTTTTTCTTCCACATTTTTTCGATTGGGTCTTCCGAAAGATGAACAAAACAAAATTATTATAACACAAACGAACGAATAGATTGATGCTTTCTTTCTTTCTTCATTGTTGTTGATGTTGTGTGGATGTGTATAAACATCTGTTAAATTATTATAAATATTTTAAGTTTAAGACATTTTTCGCTCTCTGGTTACAATTAAAGTGAGTGAGTGTAGTACTGTATATGGCTATGGTTGGGTTTTAGCAGTTCGATTTTTTTCTCCAAATAAAATTCATATAAAATTTCTTTGTACCCCACTGTAAGGGTAGATTACACCCAAAAAAATTTGAACAATTATTTTATTAACAACAATTCAGGAAACAACACAAAACACTTTTCCTCTACATACACTAACATACATACTTAGTAAGAATTTAGTGCTCACTCACTGTCCCCCCTCTCTATCACACTCTTTCTCATTCCGTGGGATTAGTGGAGCATCTTTGGTGTGTGAAACGGTTGAAAATATGCGTTTGTCATCATGTGGGTGGTGGGGATGTTGTTTGTGGGTGAAGGGAGGGGGTGGCATTTTCGTTCGTATTTTACGAAAAAAGTTCATTATAATGATTGAAGGAGATGTGTTTATGTTTATGCTGCTGCCGCTGCGGCTGCCACTGGCAATGCTGCTTTTGTGTTGTGTTTTTGTAGCTGCTCCTCTTGTTTTGTTGCTGGTATTGTTGTTGCTTTCCTTCATTCGTTTATTGTTCAAGCACTCACTCGGCTGAATGTCGTCGTCGTCATCGTCCGTCTGTCCGTCCGTCGTAGAGTGGTGTAGTTAGTGTTGTTTTTGTTGTGTGTTGTTTGATGTGTGTTTGCTTGCTTGTTTGTTTGTAGGAAAAGCAACAGCAGCAGCGACAGCATTGGGGCAGCAGCGAAAAAATCGTTTTCATATTATAACGGCATTGGCAAAGAGAGCTTATTTTCAGTTGCCCTGAGAGCATGAGACCGTGTGGTTTTGTGTAGATTTGTTTTTCTGTGTGTTTTTTAAACAATTTTTGCGTCATTACTACAACTAAATAATTTTTTTCCATCGCCTTGCACTTACATATAACTGAGTGTATGTATGAGTATTCATCTTCGTCGTGTCGTCGTCGGTATTTCGGGTAGGTGTGTACGAGCGAGTGTGAGAATCATACCAACAGCCAGCAGCAGCTACAATAGCAACAACAACATTGCACTAAATTGTTGTATGCTTTTTTTGCTGTTGACTTTTTTTCATCATCTACTTCTTCGCCGTTTGGTGTTGTGCTCATAGGTTCGATTCGGTTTGTGTTTTTTCTTGTTCTCTGGTGGTGATACTTGTGTAAATGTGTGTGTGCCGTGCGGTAGTGTAAAGTGTTTCTTGTCGGGCTTTTTTCGTCTTCTCCGCTGGCGTTGCGCTGTGTTAATAAAATAAATAAAGAAATTAAATTTAAATAAAACAAAAATAATCCAATTCAATGGTAGTGTGGAATAACAACAACAAATTAACACATAATTAAAGAATAAATAAAGGCACCTACACATATGCACATTGTATGCAGAAACAAATGCAAAAATGTTGGATTAAGAAAAAAAGAAAAGTGCACTGCATATTGAAAGAAAGAAAAAAATTATAATTGATAAAAAGTAACAAATGTCGAATAAAACTAATTTCAAAAAATCTTTACAATGCAGAAAAAACGACCAAACAAGTGGATTAAAAAAATCGGTTTTATTGACTGTTGCTATTACAATGAAATAAAAAATGGAATTCATAATTAATCAAACGATTATTTCGAGAAAATATACCTACTGCAACAACAAAAATATGAAATGTTCAAAACAATTTGTTTTAAATAATTTATTTTGTTTAAAATGATTATTAATCAAAAAAGAAAACAATAATAACTTATTATTATAAACATAGAAAATATAATAACTGTGATTACAAACTATTTAAAAATTATTCTTTATCACCTAATAATTAATTTCTTTACTAAATCAACTAAAAAATAAAGTGTCATAAAACAAGTGATAGAAAATATTATCTTACATAGGTATTTACAAGAATTTTCGTCATGACCAAGTCTTTTTGTTTAAAACATATTCTCAATTAAACCTTTGTTGCTCCTATATACCTATCTACCTACAGACATACATACATAAATTTGTTTATTCTGCGCTGCTTACTCTGGACAACAAATATTTGACAGGTTACTTAAAAGCATTTACCAGCTAAACAAAAAAAAAGGATTTTGGGAAACCTAGAAGTGGTTTTGTGCACACAGTGAAAGCTCCCGCAGGCGGACAGATATTTTTCAGACTACGTAAAATGTCCGTTTACGTAAATTTTTTTTTGCAAATATATACATATATATATATATGTATACATAAATGGGGGTTGTCATGTCAAGTGAGTCAATTTTTAAAACCGATGTCTTCTGATCGGTATGAAGCTTGTACTAAGTTTAGTCGAATTGCATAGTAGTTATGACACAAAATTTCAACGATATCGGTTATGGACGAATGTCCGAGGTGTTGAATATTGACATTTTGTCCATTTTCCTTTTTTCCCATCCATATAACTAATTACATATATATTGTATTCAAGAAATTTTGCCTTTTTTAAAAATAAAAAAATCACAAACATACCTATTTTTGTCTTGGAATGGGACTTGTATATCTATCAAAAATACCAGTGCATACAAATACTTGAAATTTTGTACAGAGTAATGATTCTTTACTATATGTAGTCCAGAGAAAATTGGCACGCTCTTTTGATACCTCCTACACAAATAGAACTTTTCGCAACAAAGGTTAACAGCTTATAACTTTAATACTAGTAACGGGTTTTCCAATTGGGATGATATGATTTTGAAGTAACGTTTCGGCCATTTGTAATATGTTATGATCTGGCATTTGTTTTTCATTGTATCATCATGGACTTACTCTTAAGGAAATTCCACTTACTCTTAAGGAAATTCCAAAGTTTTTTATTTAATGTGAAGTACATTCTATACAATTAAGTTCTAAATAAAACGTCATTTTAATGGCCTCCACGACTTCTTCAAGAAAGAATTCGATGAGCGCAATTTTCGCAACAATTCAATTGTTTCATTTTCTGTGTTGCATTTGGTCAATGACAAAAGATAGCTCTTAAAGGGAGCTAAAATATTGCTCATGGGTGTCAAGGTCGTAGGTCCACTGGAAAGTGTTTTTTTTTTATTTAAAAAATGGACCGCATCATTTTCAAATGGGAACGGAAAGTTTATTTTTGCTCTAGCTCCTTAACGGTACTTCGGATTCGGAATCGGTCAATTGCAGAAAGATAGCTCATAACGAGAGCTAAAATATTGCCCCTGGGTGTCAAGGATGTAGGTCGACTGAAAAGTGTTTTTTTTTAAATGGACTTAGCCCACGAAAGTTGCAATTGGAGAACGATTGTTTTCATAATAAAACTGAATAATTTGTAAACGTTGCTCTTGCGTATATCTCTCCATTATGAAATTGTAAACACCACTGAATACAATGAAAAACAAGTGACATACACTTCAAAATCATATCATCCCTATTGGTAAACCCGTTAGTTGATCCAAAGAAATCTAGTGAAAGTTCGACTTTATTACGCATTTGAAGGAGTAAAATAATTTTGGCACAGTTTTGTAACTTTTTGAGGATTTTTTTGTACATTTACGTTAGATTTCAAATGAAATGCACATTTTTTTTAATTCCACTACATTTGTCCTTCCACAGTAGATATCCTTTGTGAAAGATAAAGCCTATGCTGATTATTTAGTTGTTTATACCCTCACTTTAGTGTTACGAGGGTATATATCATTTGCTACGGCCAAAAGTGTATCACATCGAAGGAGTGATCTAAGACCCTAAGTATGTTCGGCGGATATTCGTTTTGGGTCATTTTAAGTGAATGGGAAATGTCCGTCCGTCCGTCTGTCTGCTGGCTGGTGCGCACGATAAATCTCGAAAGGAGTAACCGATTGACTTCAAATTTGATATACGGTAATATTTTTTCTATCTCCGGCTAAGTTCGAAGATGGGCCATATTGGTCCACTCCTCCTGGTACCTCCCACACAAAGGGTTATCTTTTAGTGAAATATTAATTCTTTAGTGACAGCTATACTACGTATTAGAATCTTCTGAAATTGCACACATTGTATTATTTTATTCGTCGCTATCACCTCGATAAAAATGGGCGAAGTTGCCACGCCCCTTTTGGTACCTCCCACACAAATGGACCATTTTGCATCAAAATTAAACCGCTTAAAACTTTAATACAAGTGCATAAAAATACTTGAAATTTTGTACAGTATAATGTTTTTTTAGCGCATGTAGTCCGGTAGAACATGAGCATTATTGTACAGCCCCTTTTGGTACCACTCACACAAATGGACCATTCTACTCCAAAAATTAAGAGCTTATTACTTTAATTCCAGTGCATATAAATACTTGAAATTTTGTACAGAGTGATGCTTTTATAGTACCTATAGTCCAGAGAAAAGTGAGTGAGTTATTGGGATGCCCCTTTCGGTACCTCTCACACAAATGGACCATTTTGTATCAAGAGTAAACAGCTTTGAACTTTAATACCGGTGCATACAAATACCTGAAATGTTGTACAGTATACGCTTATAGGTCGGAACAGTGCAATGTATTTAAAGAAAATACTGTTTACCAAAAAATAGGTTTATTTGTTAAACCCCTTCTGGTCCTCCCACACAAATTTACAGATTAATTACACTAATGCTATATATTACATTACTCACAAAGTGAGGGTATACCTTAGTCGGTTTACCCGACTGAAACTTATTATATATATATATATATATTTTGCAAACTTGTGGCTCTAATAAACACAATATCGATACCTTCATTCCAAGGTATGCTTAGTCGACTTGGCACGTTCATTTTTAAATTCTAAATATTCCAAAGTATATTCGCTTAAAGTTTGATATTTATACGTCAAACCAATCAAAAGTTATGCACGAGACAGTAGAGGTCATTTGATTTACATTACAAAAGGAATTTCATTCAAATTAAAAAAGTTCATAAAACTTTTATCGCTTCTCCTGAAAACCTGTTTCGACTTGGCAGGTTTTGGAATGTAGTTATCCATATATAAAGACAAGTCCGATTTTGAGGACGCAATGTGGTACCTTCGGGACATGGCTTGATATTATTTCGTGAACAGTTTTACTCTACGTGATTTGTTCTTTCTTTTCAGTATAACATTGATCATGTTCGGGTACATTTCCTCATAGGTACAAGTCCCAAATTTTATATATAAGGTGCAGTTTTGACTCGGGCAGACATCAGTATAAAGGCAGACCTCAGTGGTCGACCCTAGTGAAGAAGACCTAAATAACAGTGCCCGATCTAGTCCACCGGAAGACCTCAGGATTTAGAAAGTATCTCGTGGTCGATTTTAGTGTACAGGATGTTGTAAATGGTCGAATCTTGCATAGGGAGAGACCTCAGTGGTCAACACTAGCACAGATGAAGTCTTCTGTGGACGACTCTAATGTATAGGAAGATCTCCGTCATCGACTCCAGTACACAGGAATACATCAGATGTCTTCTCTAGTATACAGATGTCGACTATAGTATACAGATGTCGACTATAGTATACAGATGTCAACTCTAGCATAGTTGAAGTCCTCTGTCGTCGATTCTACTGTAGAGATCTCCCTCTATACAGTGGAGGAAGATCTACTAGAGGGATTAAAAATTGTGAAAATCATTTGAAAAAATATATATATATATATTTGGAGCATATTTGGCCCATATTTAATCCATAGAAACCTACCAAATATCTCAGCTTATTATACAGGGTTTTCCAAGAAGAGGTGTTATTTTGAATTACCCGGTATTGAGGTTGGATCAACAGTTACGGTGAATGGATTGCGCTATCGAGAGATGATTAATGATTTTTTATGGTCGGAGTTGGATGGTATTGATCTGGACAACGTTTACTTTCAACAAGACGGCGCTACGTGCCACACAAGCAACGAAACCATTGCTCTGTTACGGGAAAAGTTTCCAGACCGAACAATTATTTTACATAAATATCACATTATTTCACATAAAAAACGAACCCAAGTCCGAATCTGAAGACTCAATAGGCCCTTCCTGGACCATATTGTCTTAACATTGTTTCGTAAATAATTGGTCGTCTCCAGTATTAACGCATGCTATTGGTCGATCTAGTATATAAGTAACTTAGTGATCAACTCTGGTCTAATAGATATCGTCCGGTCAAAATCCTAAAATTCGGGAAAGCTTAACTTTTAAGCGTCATAATATAGCATGGTGTTAGTTAAAAAGCATTGGGCTTGCTTTTTAACTAACACTAAAACGCATTGATGCACAGAGTGCACTCTACAAGCCATGATATAATATGGCGCTTAAAAGTTGTGCTTGTGATTTCTTTTGTGACCGCTCGAAAATATAGAAGAACGTGATCGCACCTTAAAATATGAAGAACAAAAAATATGTTTTTTTTGATAACTCGCTAAATTATCGATTGAACGGACGTTGAAAATATCTTTTTTTTTCGCTCAAATGGGCTTAAAATAGAAAATTTGAAGAAAAACGATAACTTTTTTATCTAGTCAAACTCGAAAAGATGTAGGTTTTTCTTTTATTTATTTTCGAGACAAAATTCTTGATAATAATTCAGCGCAGGGTCATGCATTCATGGATTAGTTTGAGCGATCTGCGATATTTTATTTGTAAAAAATTAAACAATACTCCAATTTTTTTAGGAACATTGTAAAATTTTTCTGATTTTTGTAATATATCTCGATAACTACACCAGTTATCGAAATTGTTTGCTTTAAATTTCCTGCCTATTTAAATTCGATAACACAAAAGCAACCGAAAACTTTTGTCTGATTTTCCCCATTCAAAAATAAGTTTTAAATAGTAAAAAAAAAGTGATTTTGCGATTTCGATAACTATGGTAGTTATTAAGTTTCCATTTTTTACCTTTCCCCCATTCAAATCAGGTAAAAATTGTCTGTTCCTTTACTTATTACTCATTTTTTCGATTTCGATAACTATGGTAGGTATTATGTTTCCATTTTTTTACCTTTCCCCCATTCAAATCAGCTAAAAAATGTCGGTTCCTTTACTTATTACTAGTTTTTAAAAATTTTACAACAACAATATAGAAAAAGGGTTAACATTTTTGAAATAGTAAAATATAGTATACTATATTATATAGTATGTATATACATACATATATATTAACTATTGTTGGACATGCTTAATTCAATCAAAAATGTCTTCATTAAAGCCCTTATCGCACTCAAATTAATCCGATAAAATTCTTAAATCAATCGCTTTATGCATCCAAATATGGATCGCCAGATCGAAAGGTCTCGGATATCATACTCTTCCCAATATGTCAGAAGAGAAAGAGCGAATCTAGAAGAGACAAATCATGTTGCTAAATGGTTGATACCAAGTACCGCACCGCTTATAGCGTGAACTCTGCCACCAGCCTTACATAGATTTTAGCATGAAAAATCTCGTATATCTTAAAATTTAAATCATTTATCTTATTCTGGGCGATGTTTAAATTTCCTAAGGATAAAATTCAGCCCATGACAACTCTGAGTTCACCCTAATACATGTGTGTGTATGTGAGTTTGATTGTTTGGAATGAGTCATTACGATGACATGCACCTAATAGCAGCATGAAAAGGAATTTTTTGAATTCAGTCATACATTGTCAAATTTATAAACCTTACTTTTTGCTTTAGTAAACATAGGTAAGTATAAAAATCTAAAGGGAATTTTCCTAAGGAAAGTGATTAGGGAGGATTCGAATCAAATGTGAATGGTTTTTCATGCTAGGTTTTAAATTGTTGGATTCATATTGCAGAAAACAAAATATGTAGGTACTGCTGTGTGATGTAGTGCAACATTTGAAATTGTGGAAATCTGTAAAACTAAGAAAATTAAAAAAAAAAAAACGAAAAATAATAGAAGACAGTGAAATAAAAAACAAAGTTGGTGAAAATGTTTTCAACTCGTTACTCGTTTCAATGGGCAGCAGGGACATACATACATATGTATAAACCTATATAGTCACACAGCAATCAACTCGCCGCAGAAAAAAGATGAGAAGAAAAAAAGACCTTTTATCAAATGTGTGAGGCAAAAAAAAAACGGCCAAACGACGATGATATAAACGATACATACACTCCACTCTTTTCTTCTTCTCCTCCTCCTCCACCCAACGAAAACATATAGTATGTACTCATTCGTCGTCGTTGTCGTTTTATACGAAAGCATTTGCAAAAGAAGCTCAACTTAACCGAAACAAAAAAATCGCATAATAGACAGGCGGCGCACTCACTCTTTTTTTAGTTTTTACACCGATGAGATGTTGTTCTTGTTTTTGTTACAGTTATTGTTGGTGTTGTTGCTAGCGATGCCTCCGATGAGGAGGATGACGACGACGACCTACGACGACATCTAAACAACGAGTATTTAATTTTTTCGGTTGTTGATTATTGGATTGGTGTTGTGTCGTGCTGTATTAATGTATGTACATACGTACGTACGTATGCTCAGTTAGTTGTTTGTGCAGTTAAACCATAACGAATCGGAAACACAGATATTTAGCAAATAATAAAGAGCTAAGAAGAAAAGTAACCAGAAAACAACCGATGACGACAACAAACGACCACAACAACAGAAAACATTCGTTCAACGACCGCCGCCATACAGCCTGACAGTCAGAGAGACAGACGACGTGACGGATAGTCGCTGGAAACAAATTCGGTCGAATTAGTGAGTGCGAGTATAGATAAGCTTCGCTTATGTCTGTCTGTCCGTCGGTCGTTCAGTTGGTCAGTCTGTCGTTCGACCGTTGCCTCGATTAGGTTACTCTCGATGGATGGCCTGATGTGCGTTTTTGCTGTTGTTTACTTGTTTATAATAATTTTAGTTTTGTGAGCTTTGATTAAGCGTCTAAAATGTGTGAGAGAGAGACAATCACAGTCGCATATTGCAAAAAATATCTTAATTTTTTTGCAACCATTCTTCATCATACACACAGTCGACATTCGGTCATACCAAATAGTGGCCTCTCATGTACATACATACCTCTTCTACCTACAACCAAAACAAGCAGAAATACCTACATAACCGAAACTCGCGAGTTCTGCTGCGTTATAGTTTTTCTTTTGTTCGATTTTTTTCTATCTAAAACAAATAAACAGTGTATCTCTCTCTACAGTGATGAAGAAAAGTTGTCAAACTCCTGGTAGGAAAAATTTCCACGACTACAAAACATTCTAATAACGGAGGTAACTCCGTTAACGCTAAAGAGTCCATACAGATGTCAAATCCGCACATACTGACAGCAATAACAGCAAGCTTTTAAATGTGAGACAGGCCTTATGAAATACCTGTTGAAAGGACTACTAGACCAATAAAATTCCTTTATCTACTAGTGCTTGTTCCAACGCTCAAAACTTTTAACAAATTTGGCCTTTCTGGACAGGCTGTCATTTTGGCCGGTTCAATTCAATAAAAATTTAAAATTTTTCGAAAACTGATACGAAAACATAGATCAATATCAATGGCTGTTTGCGATTCGCAAAATCAATAAAAATAATAGAGCGATAAAAGTGTTGTTAATTTTCATAACTTGTAAACTTCATCGAACACTATATGCTTCTTGGCGTATAGCATGTTATCAAAACAACAGGCTGACGCTTGCATTAGCACCATACCATTAACCATTCAGTTGTTAAGGTAACACTTCGTGCACCGATCCCTTTATTGCAAACTTTATATTTTTTTCATAGAATGTAGATGTATGCTTATTAGAAGCTTTTGTATCTAATCAACATAGCCCTGACATCAAACCTTTTATTCCCTGACATCAGACTTCACAATCCCTGATGTCAGACCTCTTATGCCCTATGTCAGACCTCATAAGCCCTGATTAGACCTAAGTTCTGCTAATCGACCTCCCAAGCACTGATATCAAACCTCCTAAGCCTCGATATCAGTTTACTATGTCCTGATATCAAACCTCCTAAGCCCTGACATCAAACCTCCTAAGACCTGATATCGATCGTCCTAGACACTAATATCAACAGTCCAAATCTTTACTATAAGATCACCTCCTATGCCCTGATATGCGAACACTTACGCCTTCATATCAGACCTCATAAGTCTTGATAGCAGACCTCATAAGCCTTGATATCACATTAGGAATTATCGCACCCTAAAAATAGGTTGCCGTCCCATATTTAACTGCGCATCTCCTCGGAGTGATTGGAAATTAAGGGGAATATAACTTGGCATCAAAGACCAGAGAACTTCAAGTAGTAAACTTGCAAAATTTTAAACTTTTCAATGTGACGGAACATGAGATTTAAAACACTGAGCAGTGACGGCTCACAAAATTGATACAACAAGTTGTTTGGTGAAACTTATCGGGGACGATACTATTCAGATGATTAGGCCATAAAAAATTAAACTAAAAATTCTAAAGTCCTTCATACATGGGTCAGAATTTGTAGCATTGCATAAAAAAATTATAAAAAGCTTCTAAATGGTTAAATAAGATACCGCTATAATTTATTAAAAAATCTAAAATCTTATGGGGATATAAAGAGCAAAGGCCCACTTTTATGATTTTTTCTAAAATCTATAAATTTTTTTCCGAAAAAATTGGTAAAAACATTAATATAAAATAATTTTATGACACGCAGAATATGCACCAGACTATCATAAATCCACACAGTAATTGGATTATGGAGACTCAATACCTGCGAATCTTATGGGCGAAAAACTAAGGCAGTTCTGGACACTTTTCTTTAGTTTCTGGAAAACACTGCCTGTAAAATTTTAGAAGCAGAAGAAATATGTCAAAAATTGCTAGACCTGCCTTTGATTTCATTCCCCAAAAATCCAATTACTGTTGTCATAACGAGCCACATCAAAAATGGCTCGTTATGACCTCTTTCAAACGAAATAAACTTTGTAAAAATCAGTTCAGCCGTTCAAGAGTAATTACAAATTTCGTAGAAACCAGAAATTATTTTTTTTTATATTTCAAAAACCTATAAATTTTCGGATTGTTTTTTTCAGAATATAATGATAGCTAACTTTTTTGTCAAAAATTCATTCATCATGTATATAATTTCTTAATCCGATCAGCTGCTTTAAAGATATCTTATCCTCTTAAAAACATCGAAAAATACCAAATTTGTATACCTATTTATTTTTTTTATTTCATCGTAATTTAATTATTTAGCGGATAGTTATCTGCCTAGTGGGATTGATATATCGATATCTCCATTCATAAGTATGCGTCGAAAGTATTAATTTTTCAGAAGAGACTTAAGTTTACAGTTTTTTTGAAAAATTTAAATTTGTGAGGAATTCCTTTATACTGAATATCGTATGACGTCTACAGTTTTGTACATAACTTTTGATTGAGTTATCCGATTATCACCAAATTTTAAAATCATTTAAAATGGAACATTTAGATATGCTAGATTTATCATACTATGGAAATAAGTATCGATATGCAAATACCAGTACGTATCTAATACTTGGGGCCTCCATCCATAATTGTACGAAGACTTCTGTATTTTGCTGTATGATTGTGAGCGCACCACATCCTCAAGACCTCCATGAGATGATGTGGTAGAAGAAGGAAGGAAGGAAGGAGAGGTAAAAACAAAATTAAAAACGAACCCACAATTATATGTAGCTCCTCCATCAAACAAGAACTACACTTCTATAGGGACCCGACTGACGGACAGAATAACCAACCGACCGACATACAAACAGCACATAAAATGCACAGACATATGTATATACATTTGTCTGTCTTTCAGTCAGTCAGTCAGCCAGCCTGCCAGTGAGTCTGTCGTTTTGACGTAGTGTTTTGAGATATGGTGGTATGAAGGTATGTTTGTTCAGTTTCAGTTGCGACCACGACATTCGACAACAAACCGACTATGTGGAATACTCATACATACCTACATACATATCATGGTTGAGAAGGCGCAAAGCCCAGTCGTCGGTCCGTCAGTCACTCGATTCAGAGTGCCAAACAACAATCCAACCAAACCTACCGACAACCATCCAACGTCAATTATTAAAGTGTATTATTTTTTTTTGCTTCTGCTTTTTCATTTGTATACGCTCGCTCGATGGCTGGCTGGCTTTTTCGGGGCTTTATATGTGGACTTTATTACCTTTAAGAGTAGAAAAAATCAGCAAGCAATACCAACAGCAAAAACAACAACAAGAACAAAAAAAAGTGCTGCGCTGAGCTCTCCTTTTTCAGTGGCCGAGCGGCGGTGTGTATGTGTCGTGTCGACGATGCCAGCGACGAATGTTGTGTTGTGTGTTCGCCGTTCGTTCGTTCACGTGTGTGTGTATGTTTGTTTGATTGTTTTGTTGATGGCTGTTTGGTTACGGTGTCTAAGGCACTGACTTAAAGCAACTACAACCACACAACAACAGTGCTAAATGTTCCGACTTACAAACGTGACGTGTTTTTAATTTCGAGTGTTGTGTATTTTCTATATTTCTTCTTAACTTGCGCCTCGCTCGCTCGTCTTTCGTCGCTCACTCGCTCAGTTCGCTTCCCAATTGTGATACTATTTACTACACTCTAACAGCAACAAAAAGTATGCAAAGGCAACAACAATAACCAAAAAAATTGTGCAAATGTATAAGTTGCTAAAAGCCCGATAGAGGCTTGGAGAAACTCCCAAAACTAAAGGAATAAATTAACTAAATTAAATAAAAAATTCGCTTTATTTGCCATGTGAATAAAATAAAATAAAACAAACGAAAAACGTTCTAAAGAAAATGCGATTCTAGTGACAAATCCAGGAAAATTACATTCGCAAAAATAATTGGAGAAATAAAATTTTTATATAATCTTAATAAATTTTGGTCTCTAAAAAATCGTTTTTAATCCTAACAAAGTGTTCTTATTCTTACAATTATGCAAAAACCTAGTGTGTTCCAAAGAAAAAATACCAAACTTGCGTTCATCATCGCTGTTAATTTTGTTGAAATTTCGTTTTGTGATATTTTCCTTAAATAAGAAAAAAGAAATAAAAGAAAATCAATTCTTTTTATTTTAGTGTTGTACATATGTACATAGCCTAATGTGAGAAGAAAGAAAAAATTAACATAGTGCTGCAGCACACATTTATGCATGCTTACATAAATTTATATAAATACATACAACACAAATGTCCGTATGTAGACAACAACAACAGCAACAAATCCAACATAACAGCACTGTATAGTGTCAGCCTCCAAGCATTATTATTAGCAGCTGTCAATAAAGCCGGTCATCGCCGACAAACAGCTGTTTAAAAGCATACGCTCTTCTTCGTCCATTCTCCTCCCCAACATACTCAAAAATTCTCTTACACTCAGCAGCAGCAACAACAAACACTCAAAGTGTTTATTTCCCACAACGCAACAGAAAAGGAAAAAATGCATCTCTGAAGGCAAACAAAACAACAACAAAAAACAAAACCATAACAACAGTGCTCTTAACAGAGACACTGAGAATCAAAAACATACACAGAGCCGAGTGTGAGAGAGAGAGTGTAAATAATTACAGGAGAGCTATACTATTTGCTCTCTTTGTAGTAAAGACCACACAACTACTCTCCGATGTCTCTCACTCTGCCAATGTCGTTAATAGAGACTTCCACGATAACCGAAAGTTCAGCCCATAGAAATTTTACCAAATACCACCACCATCATCAAACAACAAATCCTATGGTTGTTATACAAGCAACAACAACAGCAGCAGCAACATCCTCCACAACAGCAGCTTCCAGCCAAAAGAGTTTGGCAGCCACAGCGGCAACAACAACAACTAGAACAACAACCAAAAGAACCCGCAAAAGATCAACAACAGATTTTACGGCCACTGCAGCAGCAGCCGCTGCACTCATAACAAATGTAAATTACATACAAAATCCAATAGCAACATCAACAGTCACCACCAACACAACAACCAAAAGGAATAGAAAACATCAACTGCAGCAGCAACAACAACAAACGCTATATGTTCAACAGAGAGTAAGTAACAACCACAAAATTAGCCTCTCTCTTCACAATGATAATACCATCTTCGCAAGAGACAACAATAATAAAATGTAAACAATTGTTTCGCTCGCTTTTGCCGTTTTCTCTTCTCTACGCTTTATGTACATTTCGCTGCGAGAGTTTAATTTCTTCAGTGTTGTATAAATTAGTAGCACGTGCTTTTTTTTGTACTCGTTTCCTTTTGTAAATGATTTCTGTTGTTGTTAGAGAGGGGGAAAAGACTGCAGCTCTTATAACAGCAACAACAACAAATTATGACACATAATTTTTCGTTTCCTTTGTAGTCTACTACACTACACTCTCCCAATGAAAATAGTAGTAATATGTACTTGCAATGTGAGGGCAACAAACAACTCTATTGCTAGAGTGCAAGTGAGAGATACAGAAAAACACAAAATTTTTATTGTGTGTGTGTATGTATTCTGTTCTTCCACTTCTTTTCATTATGATAATGAGAATTTAACAAGAAAAAAATTGGAGCAAATGCAAAAAAGATAAAAGGCAGTAGATATACGAAACAATTTAAAAAATATTTATATATGTACATATGTGTGGTCTATCTATATACAAATATCTCGCACACCAAATGCATATACCAATGATATACTCGACGGTGCTATCAAATGGAAAGTCAACGTTTTTTGTGTAGACTCAACATAAGTGAAAGACGACTATCATTTGTTCGTATTTTCTTATTTTCTTTCATTTTAAATGCACAGGAAAAACAATTTACTTCTTAAGCATTACAAGTATCTAAGAAATATCGCATACCTTTCCATAGCACAATTATTAGAAGGTAGCACCATCGACAAATATCCGGATACAACCTTCTCGGGGTTTCTGTTTGTCATTTTGATTTTCAGTCAGCTGATTTTGATTTGTTTATCCACATTATTCAGTTTCTCCTTTTTAACAAAGTTTATCACAATATTTATTCGAACAAAATTGTTATCAGCTGACTACCTATTTGATATTACCTATTGTGTAATGGCACATTGCGTCAATTTCTTGGTACTACTTCAATTCCCATTTTTTTTAATTACAGAATTGTCCTTATTCATGCAGCTGACAACAATTAGCACTAAAGGAAATTTTTTTATTAGCAATTTTGGATATGGAGCGCTTATAATAGGCATGTTTTCGTTGTAAGCTAGCACTTTTAGTTTATCACTTTGCAACGAAAACAACTGACTTCCACTAACTGCCACATAAGCAATAAGTGCCGGATTTTCACTATCTGGTAGCAATGGTGTCATGAGTTGCGAAGAAGGAACAGTGCGAAACAGACAAAAAATTCGTGAAAAGTATTTATAAAACATATATTTACTATTCTATGTTCAATTGTTTACACTCTTTTTGCAAATATTAAAATAATATCCCACTTTTGTTCTTCTTCTTCCCGTTAATTCACAATAATTGATAACAATCTCTCCAAAAATGGGATGCCGTATTGGTAAATATAGGGTGCCCAATCTGGCAACATCATACTCGATTAAGACAGGAACACAAGCACCAAACATCATCGGGAACTAATAGTGCTTAAAAGTGCTTAACTCCCCATACAAATTAAGCACTTATGGTGTAACGAAAACCCGCCTAATGATAACCTCAAATTCTCATTGTGCTCTCAATTTGTAATGGACCGCTTTGATACTATACTTTCATGTGATTATTGATGTTAGAAAATATGTACTGCAATGCATTTTTAACTACTTAGTAAATGTATTCATTTGCCTTTCTAAGTGTACAATTTCTTCTTAGCATTCGTTTTTTTCATTTCTATAACATGTGAAAATCGATTTTTAGGGAATAACAGTGAGAATTGATATTTTTTCTTTAATAGGGGTTTTTTTCCGAAACAGCTGTGAGCGTTGGAGTGATTTATGTATTAATAAGAATGATTCTTAAGTTAATTTAAATTAAAATGCTTCCACAGACGTTTTGCTATATATATACATATATATTTGTGGTATCCTCTTTTCACTGAAAGCATGGGGGATTAAATTTTGGTTACAGTAGAGGCACAAAACATTTTTTAATACAATTGGAAGTACTATTTAGATAAACTAGTATTATCGTTATAATTAAAAAAACTGAAGTAACACACATTTCAAAATTAGTTATGCCCTACACTGATGCCACTTTAGCTGCATCTGTATAGTAAAGGGTTTTCCAACAAGAGGTGTTATATTGGTATTCAAAGAAAAATGAAATTTTTTGAAATAAATGAGCGGATGCTTATTTCATAATAAAGAGGAAGCTATGCCGTTAATAATGAAAAACAACATCAGCCAAATGGCCAACACGACCACGCTTAAAGGACCATATCCTTTTCATGAAATTTTCCATAACCGAATCGCAAAGTGGCTGCCCTATGTCCTCGATAGCCTCACGAATTCTATCTTTTAGGTCTTGAGTCGACGCTGGGCTGTTGGCGTAGACCTTATCTTTCACGTGGCCCCAAAGGAAGAAGTCGCAAGGTGTTAACTCACAAGATCTCGGTGGCCAATTGTGATCACCTCTTCGAGAGACAGAGCAATGGTTTCGTTGCTTGTGTGGCACGTAGCGCCGTCTTGTTGAAAGTAAACGTTGTCCAGATCAATACCATCCAACCCCGACCATAAAAAATCATTAAACATATATCGAGATAGCGCAATCCATTCACCGTAACTGTTGATCCAACCTCATTTTCGAAAGAGTAAGGTCCAATGACCTCGCCGGACCATAAACACACGTTGAGGATGGAGAGGCTTCTCAACGTTAGCTCTTGTGTCTTCCGAGCCCCTGATGCGACAATTTTGCTTGTTGACGTAGCCACCGAGGTGGAAGTGGGCCTCATCAGTCAAGATGATTTTGTATCGTTCGTATCGTTTTTTGTTCGATAGTTTTGTATCGTTCGATGATCGTGTGTCGTTCCATTTTTAGTAATGGCGTAGTTTCTACTTGTCAAATGTCAAAGAATAAAATCTTCAAAAGTGACGGCTACCGAAATACCGGCTGATTCAAAATAACTCCTCTTGTTGGAAAACCCTGTAGCTTTTAAAAATACTAGTTTTTAGTATTAAGATCCTGCATCTTATTCCTAATTGATTGATTCTATCTCTGTCGGTTTGTCTATGGCGATAAATTGGATAATATTGCTGAAAAATGTCAGGGTGTTGTTGTTGTTGGATATGTATGTACCTAATCTTAGCAAAAATTCGATGACACCGGTGGAACGTATCCCAAAATATAGTCCAAAACATTTTCTATCGTAGAGTTTGCATTTTTAAATTTTTGAGAAAAGATAATGTAGCTTCTAATATGAATTCGAACGGATGTATTCCGTGGAATTTAGATTACAATATCAAACGATTTAGAAAATCGTATGGAATTTTCGTACTACTAGAGGTAGTGCTGTGTTGCGGACGTTACATGCGTAGACATTTTTTGCTAATATTAATCCCGTTGGTGTTCTGGATGAAATATTTTCATATAACAATCAGCATCAAAAATTATTTATGAGTACTTTGAAATGGCCTTTAAATACATATTCTCCTTATTGCTTTTGAATAATGCAATATTCATGGCGAAAGTGCCGTTGCGGCGTTACAAAAAATGGAAGTAGGTTTGGAGGTTAACGTGAGTTTGCATCTGCAAAAGGGTAAAAACGCTTGGGAACATGTCCTCATCACAAACTGAAATAGCACCTAATGTATTTGATGGCTTATCATTCTTCTGCTTCCAATAATCAATCCATATACTTATTTCATGATTTTGCTGAATTTTTGAAATCGTTTTTGTAAAAAATTGTGACTTCTCATCTATGTAGGAATATTACTGCGGGTTTTTAAGCGCGACAAAAGTTGGAATTGTAAAAACTAGCAAAAAGAATTAAGTTTTAATCAAGAAATATTTTTATTAGAAATATCAATACATGTCATTAAGATTTGAAAATAATTTTAGGCATATGGCCACCACTGCGGGTAATAACTCAATTTTTGGTGGTCAATTGACGACAAGTCCATTTCTGGAAATCAAGTTATCGCCAATTTTGAGCTTGGTGCGGTCGCCGTTTGGCACATAGCGCCATCCTCTTGAAAACATATCTCACCTGGATCAATGTCATCCATATTTTCAAACAAAAATCATTGATCATGGTGCGGTAACGATCTCCATTGACAGTAACGCGAGCTCCGGCTTCATTTTTTTTAAGAAATAGGGTCCGATTATGCCAACAGCGTGTAAACCTCGCAAAAAAGTGAATTTTTCTGGATATAATGGAGTATGTAGAGTTTGCTGTGGATTAAATCCGGTAGATGGAGGGTAACGTAAATTCGTACAAAAAAGGTTAATTTTTTGTAATATTTTCGACTAAAACCATTGGTGTATTATCGTATAACATTCGAAGTATATTGTGTAAAAAGTTTACGAAGAAATATTGAATAGTATGACAATGGCAGCTATTATTTGGAAGTCTCGGAAACAAAATAATTTGTGGTGTGCATCGTAATTCGTTGATGAATCTTCTGAGAATAAAGAATAAAATTATGGGCCTGTTTCTGTAACTTATTTTCGTTCGTCTACGGCGAACGATCAAAAATCACTCAACTATTACTTGAATTCTGTAAAACGCAGGTTAGAAATATTTTAGGTACGAGCTTTTTAAGTGATTTCCTATAGACACAACGAATTATAAACTGCTGTGACTTATAGATTTCTCGGAATAATTGAGTGATTTTTGATCGTTTGCGGTAGACGAATGAAAATAAGTTACAGAAACAGGCCCTATTTCTCTAGATAATATTTTTTTCCGAAATTTAAATTTTTGGGAAAATGAAAGCAAAACAAAGCGATTTCAGTAAATTTGTCATTGTAAAATTAAAAATATGAATTTGGACGAAAAAACTCTCCAACGTTACCTCGTAAATTATGTACAGAAATAGTGTTTCAACATTTCAAAACGATCGGCGCATCGGGTTGTGGGAAAACTTTAAAGCTTTTCGGATGTACTGATTCAGGTATGAGGCGCGGTTGCTTATACTGATGTATCTTCATTAGTTTTGTTACGATTCATCAAATTTAGCAAAAATATTTGTAAGTGGTTTTCTATTCAAAACGTTACCCCCAAAGGCCAAAAATGAGCTAATCGCAGAACACATCTTTGCGATATCGTTACGTTATGTTACGCGAACCGATGACCGATATTCAAAGCAAATTGGCATAATTTGGTAGCAAGATTTAAGCGTGAATTTATTCATGATGATTTGCAGTATGACAGTTCGTTTGACAGCTAAACCTTTCGTAAAGATCTATTTAAGGAGAGGAAATAATTACGTAAGAACAAAAATATCTCATTTATAATGTCTTAAAACGCTAATAGGTACTTATGTCTAAATTCTGACAGCGATAATTATGTTTTAATTGTTAATTGCATGTAGTCACAATTTTTTTATAAACTTTGATGTGATTTAGTACATTTTAGAATTCTGAAAAAAAATGTAGTTAACTAATCTACCGGCCAAAAAAATCAATTTTTATCAAAATAAATTTGGAATAGAAGCTTTCCTTCCAACAAAGTAATTACAGACCACACGAACTCAACGCTACACATAACGTTTACCACAAACCCATTTCACTTCCACCAATTCCATTCCGGGATTAGCCACATTATATTATAGACCCTTAACATAATCTATCGGCGACATATAAATATTTAAAGCAACTATGACATAATTATTATTAACAAGGAATGTAGAAAATCGAGCAAAAATTGTCCAAAATACCCTGGGTCACAGATCGTAATTCTAGAGCGATGTTTAAATTTCTTTTCCAATTTAGAGAGCGAACGAAATATCTCAAGAGAAGATTTTAAAATGATCTAGAAAAACATATATTACATGTAGTCACATTATCACAGAACCTGATGAACTCATAAGTGAATTCCAATCATTACCAACTTTAATAAGGGAAAGATTCCATAAAAAAATGTTTGAAGTTATGGACCCTGATCCATTTCGGTGTAATGTAGTCATTTTTGACTTCATCTAGAAAAATGCGAAAGTCTGCGAAATGTGGCGAGTAATTTGGAAGACAATACTGGTAAACCATAATAAAATAATGTAAGTTTCCATTATAGACATTACTATTATATATTATTTTATTTATTTTACAAGTTATACTAATATTTGTAACCCGACATCGCGAACGTGACAAAATTTTCACTCAGTTTGTGACAAGAATTTTTTCATCAAATTTTATTTAGAACAAGTAAGAAAGTTTCAGTCGGGTAAACCGACTAAGGTATACCCTCACTTTGTGAGTAATGTACATAATATTGAATATTACTCGAATTATTCTGTCAATTTGTGTGGGAGGTACCAGAAGGGGTTTATCAAATACACTTTTTTTGCTGAACATTAGATACTTTAAATTCATTGCACTGTGCCGCCTTATAAGCATTTATGTGCACTGGTATAAATTTTATGAGACATTATATTGTGGTATGATTTGTGCATTTTGTGTGGGAGGTACAAAGAGGGGCGTGGCAATAACGCCCATTTTTCACAGGGCTATAGACACTATAAAAACATTACACTGTACAAAATTTCAAGTATTTTTATACACTGGTTTTAATGTTATAAGCTGTTAACTTTTGGTGCAAAAAGGTACCTTTGTGTGGGAGGTACCAAAAGGGGCGTGACAACATCACCCATTTTTCCCTGGACTGTAGGCAATATAAAAGCATAATACTGTACAAAATTTCAAGTATTTTTATACACTGTTATTAATGTTATAAGCTGTTAACTTTTGGTGCAAAATGGTGCATTTGTGTGGGAAGTACCAAAAGGGACGTGGCGACTTCGCCCATTTTTCTCGAGTTGATAACGACTAAAAAGCTAATACTATGTGTGGAATTTCAAAAGATTCGAATAAGTAGTATAGCAGTTATTAAAGAATCAATATTTCACAACATTTTAACCCTTTGTGGGGGAGGTACTATAAGGAGTGGACCAATATGGCCAATCTTCGAACTTAGCCTGATAGAAAAAAATATTACCACATACCAAATTTGAGGTCAATCGGTTACTCCTTTCGAGAGTTATCGTGCGCACCAGCCAGCAGACACACAGACAGACGGACGGACATTGCTCATTCGACTTAAAATGACCCAAAACGAATTTCTTCCGAACATACTTGGGGGTCTTAGGTCACTCCTTCGACGTGTTACACTTTTTTCCGTAGCAAATGATATATACCCTCGTCACACTAAAGTGAGAGTCTAAAAACAAAAGTATAACTTCTGCAATTACAAATGTAAGAATTATAATAATAAGGAACACATGTTTGTTTAATTTTTTAATTCGAAATCAAATTTTTGTAATTTTTAATTTCTTTTTTTAGTTTTATTTTTTTTTAATTTCGTCGTGATGCTTATTTATTATTATTTGTACTCGTCTGCATAAAAAGTTAGCATATATGAAAAAAACATTGTTTTCTAATATGTCCAACAAAAGAAGGCGAACGCGAAAAAATTTTGATTAAAATTAAAGCTTTCTTAAAAGCAACAGCACACATTTTTTTTGTTTTCTTTAAATTAAGCATAGTTAACATTGTTTGAATATAAATTTTAAATTACTTGCTTTGACTGGATGAGCAGTACTGATACAAAACTGCGTTTTGTTATCGCGAACGTGACACCAAAATAGCAAGGGAAAGAAACTTACAAATTTACCGTTAGTCGATGCTTTATTTATCTCTGTTTCTATTTTCCTAATAGTTTGTAGTTGGTACAAAGATCTTGAACAAAGATTGCAACCATAAAACGAATATAATACAAAAAAAGGTGCCAAAAATGAAATTCAAATATTTCATTAACAATATAAAAGAAAAACACATTAGTTTATCGACTTGAGATGTCCATATGTATGTATGTACAGCGTGTCTCAGTAAGAATGCACTTTTTTAATTTAGTGTAATTTTTTGAACAAGTGGCAACTCTGACAAGACAAGAAGGCATGTTCCGATTAAGTATAGAATAAAATATCCGTCAAATGCTTCAAATCAAATAATCTTTAAACAATTCATTAATATACCTCAGGTATGTGAAGAACAGTTATTTATTGCACATTCAATTTGTGCTGATAACATCGAACCCATTAATGTATTTATACCTCATTAAAAGAGTCACACTTGTTTTTTTTTCAGTGTATTTTAATTATCACAAAGTCATCAACAAGAACAAAAGTAACATACATGAGTTGAATACGTGCGTTGGTGTGTGTAAACGCCACACACGAAAAAAACAACCATAACAGAAATGAAAATATTCTAAAAATATTCCATTCCCCATTCCCGTAACTAAAAATATTTACAAGTTTTTCAATTCGTTCATCATCGCTGTTGTTTGCCGTCGCCATCGTCTGTCCGTACGTGTTTCGTATATCGCTGCCCGTCTATATCTGTGCGCAAACATAACACATATCGCCGCTGTAGACCTCCTCTGGCCGCGCACATCACATTATTGTCGAGTGAATCCGTCCATCGCTTCACTCGTACCACAAGTCACACACATCTGCATGCATTCACTTGCCGAATATCGGTGTGAATTGAAAATGAAATTATTTCTGTATGAGTTTATTCCACCAAAAACAAAAAAAAACTAAACAGCAGCAGCAAAAATAATTCGCATGACGTTACGTGACGTTGTATACGGTCTCTCGACCTTGACTCATCGGCATGAACTGTTAAACTAAAACGTTTTACACACGAACGAAAAACAAATGCATACCAAACCAAACAGTTAACGACACGAGAAGAATCGAAAAAACTCGACAACAACAAACGACTGAATAACACCCAATCAAACCAAACGGCACAACTTGTACATAGCGAACATCGAAGCATCCAACTTGTCCGATGGCAATGTCGTGACATACATAGAGCTGCAAGTTTTAGCACAACAAACGACACAATAATTGTTCACAGGGATGGGAAATTCATATTTTCTGGAGTTAGGAAATTATCTAAAGCTAAGTAGTTATAAATGATTGCCAGATTAGACAATGTTATCAACCCTGTTCAAGTGCTGCAACTGTACGGACTATGACAGATTGTTAGGCAAAGGTGATTTGAAAGTTCAAACGATTGCCAGAAAACCTTACAATTTCATATATTTACAATATACATATTTTGTAAATATTTATATGCAGGATTACCAATAAAAATATTTTAAAGACAGTGTTGCCAATAAAATGTTTTTCTGACAATGGCGCCGTGCATAACAATCTGCAAATTATCTCGCAATGAATTTTCGGCTAAGGTTGCAAAACAAAAGTTATATTTTTACACGGTTGTAAATTCACAGGGTTGCATTTCTCCGCCATTTTTCTGGCAATATTGTCCGATCTGCAAATCGTGTGTACTTAGCTTAAGGCTCAGTATTGGCTTGCCGTAGCCTCCTAATTATTTTTGAAATGGATTTGTATATGTTTGGGAATTTGAACTTTGAAGCTCTTTAAAAATATTTGCCAAATAAAATGTTTTTTTAAATCAATTCTAGCTTATTCCATTAGACAGGAATCGGTTTATCTACACTTTATTGGTTGCGTATGTTATTTTTTACACTTGTTTATTATTTAGCTTCACTTGAGTTGTCAACTGGCAATGCAACTGAAATAAAAATTAGTACGTTTTATGTATGACAACTTTTTTCAGTTGGCGTCATTAATAGGGTTTTGACACTTCGGTAACAAAAAATATTGTAAACAAACAAACAATACAACACCTGATTAGGAATAGAAAACGCAGATTAGAAATATTTTATACACTTTTCTATGGACACAACGAACTATAAACTCCTGTGACTTATAGATTTCTCTTAAAAATTTATTGATTTTTGATCGTTAATAAGTTACAGAAACAGACCCTTAAACTTGGCTTTAAAGCAAATCCACATTCTTTTGTAATTCATCTGAATGATTCGCCGATGAAGATATGTTGCGGATATGGGCCGCATCAATCAGACGCTTCAAATGTTTCATGAGAGCGTTAAGCCAGAGACAAAGTTAACATATGCACAGGACACTATAACGAAGGCACTTTGTAGTCGTTTTTCCAATGTCAGAGCCTTGAGATAGATGACCAGCGTTTTGCTGTATAATGCAGCAGGACATGAGACGAGCCATTGATTGGCACCGCCACTTCTGGCATCTTCGTAGAAACTACATTCCCAAGCGAAACGCATGAGTAGTACATTCGGATCGTGTATGCTATTCGTGTAGGAAAGGTCATAGCGTTAAGTGACCTCTTGAATGTAGCTAGCATGGTGGGTCATACAGACTGAGAAAACCGCCTCGGAGACTTGCGGAACACAGAGTGGCAGTCACCCATTCCAATGTGTATTGGCATTCTGCAAACTGGCTCTTTGGCTTTGGTTTCGCCAAAAAACCGAACCGCGAGCTAGGTTTGGGTTAGCTTCCATTTTCTATTAACACCTCAAATTGTTGTTTTGTGGCGATTTTAGCTATCATGGAGTCTACAAACAAGGGAAAAATGTACCTTTCATTTTTTATTCTTTAAAAAATTACACAGCAACCGAAAAATGCTTTTCGAAAAATCTCTTATTTAACAACTAAAATTGTCGTTAGATGCCATCCGTAATGTAGTTTTGGAGATTTGCAACGCAATTAAGCTTTTGTTGCAATCCATAATAGACCCGTAAATACAAAATAGTTATCATTAATATGTATAAAGAGCTAAGCGATTCTAAGCAATATTAGCTCTCTATAGAGTCTCACGCTTGTGTTCTGAGTGGGTCCAGCCCTTAGTGAAAGTATCTTTCACTTCGTCAAAGTAGAAGAAGATCTGATGCCGCAGATTTTTATATTTCGTTTTTATATCAAAGTAGATTAACTAAAAGGGGTGTGTGGATATCAATGGACACTGCATTTGCGAGTTTATCAGCAACTTCATTTCCAAATTTATATTTGTGGCCAGGTACCCAGCATAGGGTAATATGCTATTATTCGAGAACCTTGAGCTCTGCGACAGCTGCTGACTACATTCAGTCTCATTTTCGTGTTCAGTAAAGCCTTTAAAGCGGCCTGGCTATCGATGAAAAGGCAAATATCGTATAGCTTGTAAATGTTTGCATCAGCGAGATAATTTCAGCCGCTATAGCGATCGCATATACAATAATTCCGTTTGAAAGATACTGCTTTCGTTGAGGCCATAAATAGTATTTATTAACTTTCCAAAAATTCAGTATTCAAAGTTTAGTAGAGCCATGTTATATTTACCAAAAAGTAGCGTCACGGTTTTATAGTTCACTAGTTGGTGGTGGGTCAATATAAGTCCGGCTCCGCTAAATAACTGGGGAAACCGACGTTGTAGCTGAAAACTGGCGTACACAATTTATTGTTTTCATTAAAAAATGAGCACACCTAAATGTGGCGTAGGTGCTGCAACATATCGAGCCCTAACAACCAAAAAGACGTAAGCGACACAATGATTTACTTTTAATTTTTTGAGGGAAATCGTTTACTTAAGACAAATAACATCATGTATCCGAAATTTATAGCCGTAACACGTACCGTTATACTAAATTTCACAGTTATATAAACAGATGTATGCATTACATATGCATTTAAACAAAAAATAATCGCAAAAGAAACCTTCTCCTCTAAATTTTTGTGAGTGGCGCTTACGTCTTTTTGGCCTGTCTTATTTATTATTATTTTTTGTGATTGAGAATGCGTATGTAGAAATATATTTTTGTGAATGCGAATTTTAGTTACATCCCTACTCTTTAACAAGGCCACGTTCAGAGAAAGTTCGAAAAGCTAGTTCACTTTAATTTCCTTTTTATGTTTAATCTTATGCAAGTTTGAATATTTTTTATTTTACTTTTTGAAAACATTTAGAAAAACTGCCCTTATTTTATGGACTTCAGCAAAAGTCGTACTCTATAACAACTAAATTTTTTACGTGAAGTTATTTACTATATATAATTGACTAAGCGATAAAAGAAATTGTCTTATGTTTTTGTTGTAAAATGTACTTATCTAAAGGATTACAACATATTAGTCTCAAATCTATATTAAAGACAGTATTTTCTATTTGTTTGCAGATACAAATGTAGCGTTACTAACAGTCGACTCTTACCAACTTTTAACTCGTACGAACCCACGTTTACCTTTTACCCCATATATTTCCCTTGCTCATGTGTAAAATCTGCGGGAACCCTTGAAAGACGCTTTAAAATGTGCTGATTTTGTCCTTTTGTACAATGAAATAAGTATTCCCTCCCTTGTGGACATTCCTACACACAACTGCAATCAGTATAGTTTGATGTTCGATTCATTAGCTCTCCAAACATGTTCCATACGTTGGTTGCACCACTGTGTCTGAGTTCGATGTTGCGCTATCTCGCCAAAGAGGAATTTGTTGTTAATGGGTTTGATTTTATTTTAGTCTGGTCGTTGTCGTGTATCATTTCATGTATATTATTTTTTTCTTTCATACATTTCTGGCTTGCCACTTTTGTTGTGGTTGTTGGAGTTGTGTGTTGCCTTTTCGTTTCATATGCGGTTATGTTTGGTGTTGTTGTTGTTGCTTTCTGTCTTATCACCACTTGGAGTCCATTCCCCTTTTAAACTAGTTGGACTGGTTTTTAGTTTTCATTTCATTTTTTTTTTGCTCATTCGTGTCTTTCATCTTCGTGTTTGCGATTTTTTCGCTTGAAAGTTTTTTTCGTTTTGTTTATGGAATCGTAGGGAGTTGGGGGGTGTGTGTGTGTGTTGTTGTTGTGGGGACCAGTCGACTCGAGTGTGTGTCTATGTGGCATTGTATGAAGTGCACTACTCGTTCAAAGAGCAGCGAATGTATGTATGTGCGAATATATCTGACTTGCATTTTAAATGTTGCTCTCTTTTTCTCGTACAAAATATGTTTGGTTGTGTACACCTATTGCGTGTATGGTGAATGTATGCATGCTGTGGTGCTCCCCAGCTCTTCCCCAGAGCTGGGGTAGCATACTACTGATTCGGATTCAGTTAGTAGTCGGTTGCCCCGTTTCAATGGGTTTAGGTTGCTGAGCGACCGTGGTGGCGGCTGCTGCATCTCCTCTATTCTGATTTTGGGGCTATTGTATCGCATCTGTGTGTTTGTGTGCCTTTATGGTTACGCTCTTTGGTTAGTTAGGTTAGGTTGGAAAAATTGCTGGTTCTGCTATTGATGAATATTTTTGTGTGGAGGTGTGGTGAATACGAAAATAGGGTGACGACCACTGAAAAATTCGATAATTCATTATTTCTCAAATGTGTTGAAAATAATTTTAATATCTGATTATTTTTTGTATAGCGTATCAGAGACAACAGATGTATGGAAACACCAGAAAAATGTGTGAACGGACGGATGCAAAAGGGGAGAAAACTTTGTATATTAGAATTTTTAAATTCTAGTTCATTTGAATGAATTCGTGTTTGACATTTTTGGAGAATGAGATGTGTTTGTCTTTTATTTAAATTTTGTTTTGTTTGATGACCTAATTTTTTTTGTTAGTAGAGAAAACAATTTATTCAATAAGTACCTCATTTTTGTGTGAGTGCAGAATTTTTTTCTATAGGTTTTCTATACTGTACAAAAATTAGGTTAAATAGGTAACACTGCAACAAAAAATGTTTTTGTGTCCAAGGCCTAAAAACTTTTGTGTAGATTGAGGGATATATGTACCTAGCTTGTTTGATAGCATCAAAACCAAAAATTTCTTTATGTAAAGATACTTTAGACTATATTTACTTTAGTCTATATTTTTTAAGTACTATAAGCCCGAATATAGAAAGCATAGAATTTAATGTAATTATGAGGGCTACAAATGTTGGAAATATTTCACGTAGCGCTCTAGCTCGCAGGCGGCGATAATAAAGTCGAAATATTTTGATCGTTCTTAATCTGGTACCACGGGAGTCAGGAAAGCCCTCATGACGCAGGCTTCGGCCTGACTATTGTATATGTAGAGTTTTAGATGGGCTCCGCTCCTAACCAAGGAGGAGGGAAAACGTGTCCAGAAACACGGAATTGTTTGGTACTCATGCACATAGTGCGTGGGGGCGTTGGTCGACGCATGTATTCACCCAGGTGTTTATAGCACGGTGGAGTTAAGCCTAACGGCAGGAACTCACCTAAATCCAGAATACCTACTGTATGTTCGTAAGCTTTTGATATACCTACAAAAAATGTAGAAAAGAAAATTTTCTTACCATGTTTTTTTGTGATTCGATAGCATTTTTGTAGCTCTATGTTTAGTGCAAAATATGGGATTCATAGAGTTTTACTTTTTATAATGATATCAACAAACATATCGATACCTCCATTCTTATGTTAAGTGCAAAAAGGTAGTTTTTTAGGAGAGCCGACCAAAGTTTGATGCATTTTTTTAATGTGTGTGAAATTCCTTTATAATTCAAATCGAATGACCGGTACGGTTTTGTGAATAACTTTTAATTGGGTGGACGGTTAAGCACCAAATTTTTACTGAATATAATTTGGAATATTTAGAATTTAAAAATTTAATCTCCCTAAAAACATGCTAACTCGACTTAGCATATTTTAGAATGGAGGTATCGATATGGTCACGAACGTACGCGAAATAGAAGTAATAAGTAGACATATAATGAAATGACTATATCTGCGAAATGGAACGGAATATTCTAAAGTGATTAATCTATATATATAAAAATGAAACGGTCCATCTGTGTAATGACATCACGTCAGAACGGCTGGAGCGATTTGGATGATTTTTTTTTTATTCGATTCTAAATTTTCACGAGATGGTTTATATAGAAAAAAAAAATTAATTGGACAAAGGGGCGTGGTACCTCCCACACAAATCGCAGGTTAAAAATCCGATATTTCTGCTCCTATTATAGGTATAGTGCTGAAATTTTGTTTGTATGCATTTAATGGCAGATTATGTGAATTTTCCAAAAATGGGCGGAATCGGACCAATGGGCGTGGCCCCGCCCATATAAGCCAAATTTCGAAATTGAGATATTTTGCACAATTTGTTAGCGAGAGTGCTGGAATTTTGTGTATATGTAAACGGTGGCAGTCTACGTGATTGGTCCAAAAATGGGCGGGTTCGGACCAATAGGCGTGGCCCCGCCCACAATGACCAAATTTTGAAATTTTTATATCTTGCACAATTTGCTATCGGGAGTGCTGCAATGTTGTGTATATGTATCTGGTGGCATTCTACGTAATTGCTCAGAAAATGGGCGGGATCGGACCAATGGGCGTGGCCCCGCCCTTATAAGCCAAATTTTGAAATTGATATAACTTGCACAATTTTTTATATAGAGTGCTGTCATGTTGTAGATATGTATCTGGTGACAGTCCACGTGATTGGTCCAAAAATTGGCGGGATCTGACCAATGGGCGGGCCACCGCCCATATAAGCCAAATTTTGAAATTGAATTATCTTGCTCATTTTGTTAGCGAGAGTGTTGAAATTTTGCGTATATGTATCTGGTAGCAGTCTACGTGATTGGCTTTCAAATGGGCGGAATAGGACCAGTGGGCGTGGCCCAGCCCATATTTTGATATATCTTGCAAGTATTATATAGGAAATACATGAACAAAAATGCTCGGTATGCGATAATTACAGCTGCTCACTCCAATACAATCGCAATATGATAATGTGATGCAATATCAATGAAACAAGAATTTGGAAATTTTATAAGTATACATTTCTATTTTCTGGACTTTCCACTGAATTCGGTATTTTTTCATTCAGTGAATTTATTACTAATACCAGTAAGGAAAGGCAGAAAGTCGGGCGGGCCGACTATATAATACCCTACACCTCCCTAACAATGCGATAAGGGTCATTGCGATAATAATTTGGAATAATTGGTAAATGTATTTTGAACCGATAATCGCAAAATTAAGCAATATTCGTTCCTAAATTGAGAAAAATCTTTCTGGAGAACTTTGTAATGATCGGAAGTAAAGTACAACTTCTATAGCGCTTTGTAACCAAATCTGGAGGAACATATATATGGAGGTTATATATAAATCTGAATCGATTTTCCTAGAATACTCATTCATGTAAAATAGAAACCTGTTTCTGTCGAATTTCGTACTGATCGGATACAAAACACAGTCTCTACAGCGCTTACATGTCAAATTGGGGGTAACATATATATATGGGGGCTATATCTAAATCTGAACTGATTTTCTCCGAATTTTGCGGCATTCCTTCATGTAATAAGAAACCTCTTTCTGCCGAATTTCTTACTGATCGGATATAAAATACAGTTTCTACAGCGCTTGAATTTCAAATCGGGGGTAACATATCGTCGGCTTAATGCTATTTTGTTCCATACGCCATTTTTTATGAACGGAGAAAAACGCAATTTATTGTTTGAATAAAAACGGGACTGAAGAGTTACACAATTTTTATTTCATAGGGTTCCCAACAGTGTTTGTATGATTCTCATGCATTTCTATGCCATTACATCCAAAAATAAGCAAGTTATAACAATTTTTGTACTTGGCATTTTGGTCCATATCCACTTTTATTTTAATATTTTTTCGTATTTGTATTACATGGACCACAAAAAGGGTCGGTATGGAAGGACACTAATTTACATATTGTGATCGAAAGAACGTAAAATACTGAGTGAAAAATATAGGGCGATAGAAAAATTGAGACATAGAACAAAAATATCGAAATTATTTCCCGTTATTCAGAGTAAAACAAATTTACCCTACCAATATCTCGAAAACTAGGCGAGAAAGGAAAAAAATGATTGCAGATTCCGAAAGAGCATGCTTGGAACCCATATTATCAACTCCTAACTCAAAAAACACAAAAATGGCGTATGGACCAAAATAGCATTAAGCCGACGATATATATGGGGACTATATCTAAATCTGAACCGATTTTCTCCGAATTTGGCAGTATTCCTTCATGTAATAACAAACCTCTTTCTGCCGAATTTCGTACTGATCGGATATAAAATACAGTTTCTACAGCGCGAATTTTGACATGGGCAGCGAAGCGCACCGGGCTCAGCTAGTTTATTATAAAAGAGAATTAATGTAGCTATCTATTGGGTATTTACACAATAAATTATCTCTATCGATTTTTTTTAATTGGATTTAGTACTTGTCGCAAACGTACGGGTTCCTATTTTTCAATATCTTTGAACCGTTGATCGTCCTTTTTTTGGTATCTTTCTACAAAATCTCGCAATTACAATCAATTAATAAGAGTATTAATTGATTTGTAATTGAGAGATTTTGTGGAAAAATTGCCAAAATAACAAAGGTACGTTTTGCATGTAAAATAATTAAATACCTATCAAAATGTGTTTACAAGTAGCTTAAAATGAAAAAATAAAATTTTTCAGTTTTCAGGCCAATTACCTCATTCTTTATATGTACATAAAATCCTTTGTACGCTAAAATTTGCACTAAGAATTAATTAAATCGCGATAAATATGTGATTTATCATAATAATAATTTATATGTATGATTCTAACCGGCAGGTGGGCTGTAGTGGACTTATGTTCAATATACATTTGCATGGTTTTCAGGATTTTTTTTCCTGAAACTCGGAATGTATGCATTTTTGAATGAAATATCAATGAATAACAAACCAATACACACAACAGCTATAAATGGCGGAGTGGTCAAGTTTTTGGCAAATTTTGCATTTCAGAGCGATTTGACTTAAATTTAAAATGTATGTGTGGTATTTCTTGATAGTAGTTGCTATTATGATTCTAAGCGGTAGATGTCGCTGTAATTGAGTTATGGCATATACAATTTTTTTTTATGATTTTTTCCTGAAACTCTGAATGTATGCATTTTTGAATGAAATATCAATGAATAACAAACCAACACATCCCAAGCAGAACGGGCAGGACAACCTCTACTGGCGTCAGCTAGTTGTATTATAAAGATTTTGAATATGTTTTTATAATTATACAAAAAATATACGGCGATTAGGTACCAACATTTAATTTTTTGGTCCTGGTCTGGTCCATTCGGCGAGAATTCACATATTTGGTAATTTTATAGGAGAAGCAAAAAAATAAATAAAATAAAAAACATTAGAAAAGCGGTATTTTCGTGATAATACTTAAACATACATACATATACTGAATTTTGACTTTTTTTGTTATTACGACCTTTTTCGTTTCTAATGACGATATGTATGCGCATATCGATGGCATATATCCAAAAGCTGCTATACTTACAAAATAGACCAACTGAACACTTTCCTATTCCTTACCTACTGGATGTTTTGAAGAAAAATGTGTTGTAACTAGGTTAATTTGTTCCAGTATTAATGTAACGACACAGCTTTTTGTGAGAAAAAATACTTGAAATCTTTATTGCGGTGCTATTATTTTACCGCCACTGTATGTACAGATAATTATGAAATTGAGACTTAACTTATTTTGCTAATTTCATTATTTGACTATTATTCCTGTAATACCTATATTTCCACCCTTATTACCTACATATGTAAATGATTTTCAGATCCATCATAAATTCACCACAATCCCACTGTAAATCTATTAACTTGAAAATTAATCACACTGTGAAATCAACAACCACCGCATAAATGTCCCACTGTGTTTAAATAATAAATTAGACAGTCAAATGATACACCTCATTGACCTAACATCTGTTAATTTAACACCTTATCTTGTTATATCTCAAAGCGGCAGCAACAGCGCGCATATAAACCAACAACAGCACAGTCAAAAACTCAAATATGATTAACAGTGCAAGAGAGAATCAACATTTTTGGTTAAATTGAGAGTAATGCATACAGAAAGTGAGGTGAAGAGAACATTCATACATATGTACATAGTTGTAAAATATAGGTAGTAAATTGTGGCCAAAACACTGAATTAATTAAAAAAATCCATTAATAAATAAAATAGGCAGTTTCAGTTTTTTACATTAATTTGTTCTTTAAATAAATTCTGTCTGTTGTTTATAAACAATTCCCGACTTTTTATTATAGTTACTTGGGTTGATTAAACACGAGAGAGGGTAACCCATTGTTTGAATTATTTTTTTGTTTGGTGCTATTTTGCTGCTGCTATTCTATTCGCGCACATAAACAAGCGCACCTACAACCGAAAATTGTCCAGAGATACATACAGACATACGCTCATTCACTCACTCGTCGTGGTGAGTGTATGTTTGAATGTATGTCGGTATGTATGTTACAATGACGTTGCGAACAGCAGCAGCGCACCAACGAACGATGAGACAACAACACAGCACACCACCACCATCATGAGACCATTTATTGGCGTATATTTCTCTTCCTTCCTTTTAACATTATCAACGTCTCGCGGAACAAGACAAGTTTTTTCTTCAACATCTCCATACACAGTTTTTTCAATCAATTACACAAAATTATTAAGAAATTTTGTTTTTTTTTTGTGAAATGTAATTCAACTTTTGCAAAAAATTGTCTATTGTGGCTGCAAAACGAAAAATTTGCATAGAATCAGTGTTGAAAATTAAGTGTTTTCAAAATATCTTGCCATAAAAAATAAACGAAAAAAATTCATTGCAAAAATTATTTTTTTTTGAATAAAACTGAGGAAGCAGAAAAATCTATTAATTTCTTTTGGGTTTTGTTTTTTCGGCAATGATTGCCGACACTCTCCAACACTCATGTACGAGGGCAGGCAGGCGACGTTGGACGACCCCATATATATAACACATATCAGACGATGAGACAACAACGATGACGAAGTGAAAAAATAATTTTTTTTATTTGCTGATATTTTCACGTTCAGTTATTTTTTGTTAAAAATCGTATTGAGAAACAAAAAGAAACAAAGACGTGACAAAAAATATTGAAGAAACAAAAAACAATTTTCCACGATACTCAAATGTTCTCTCACTCACACACACGCTCTTTATCTCCCTCTCTCACGGTCGGCGGCGCTACGACTCTCATAGGCGCACACACACTAGCGGATAGAGCGAGCGAAATGACAGTCATCGGTCGGTTTGCGAAAATACAGAAAAAAAGACAAAAATAAAAAACAACTTTTGCAAAAACTTTAATAAATTCGCATAAAATGATTAAAATGTTTTTAAACAGAATCTGGTAGAAAATTTGTTTTCCAACAATTGAAAATTTAATCGTGAAATAAAAATTTAAATTAATTTATTAAGCAAAGTAAGAGAAAAGGTGCAAAATGTTGTTGAGTATGGGTGTGTGTGCTGTAGGGCCTTAAAGAAAAATACAAATTTAAAGGGAGGAAGGAAGACCACGACTAATATTTTTGCTGGGAAATTAAAATCGCATAAAATCTGAAGATGTTGCTCAAACTAAATTAATAACAAAACAAATAAAATAATAAGTAATTAGCCAAATTGTAGTTAATTAATTTAAGAAATAAAATAACGTTTAATTTTCAAAAGTGCTTTAATTGAAAAGGAAAAAAATCACAACATTCTGTAGTTTATGTCGTTGTCTTCCCCTTTTGTGGTAGCCATTTTTATTTTTTCTCATGTTTGCTTTGTTATTTTAAACGTATTTATTCGGTGTCTTTTGGTTCGCTGTCGTCGTCGCCGTCTTCATTTTCCCCCATCCATCTATCCATCCACACTTCATGCAAATCTCTTAAAACTTTTTTCCTCTACTGCTATTTCTGCTTCTTTCCCCACCTTGTAAAACGGCAAAACTACGTACGAAACGTCGGTTGAACCGTCTGTCGCGTCGACGGGTTCTATAGATATTCGTGTTTATTCGCGGTGTGTGTGTGCAGCAACAACAACGGTAGCACGAGAGCAAATTCGCTCTTCTTTTTTTGGTGTATCGATAAATCAGCAAGCACTCTTCGTTCGTCCGGCGGCTGTGTATATGTTCGTGCGTGTTTAAAAAAAATCATTACTTTTTGCTTTGTTGCTGTTTTATTATTACAATATTTCTTGTTCTCTGTTTTGATTGTTGTGTTTTCTTTTCCTTCCTTCTTATTTGGGTAAAGAAGAGTACAAAATGGTGTGTGTGCGATATTTGAAGACACTTTCCAACACTGGTTTGACGTATTTGACATAATATTAAAGTGTAGTATGTATAGTGTTAACTCTTTCTCTCTCTGGTAGTGGCAGGGTATCTCCTCTGTCATTATAAAGAACAAACTAACGACAGCTGTTCCATCGTCATCTTCCCTACAAAAAACACCAAAAAAGAGAAGTAACAGCCGATAATAGTAATAAAGAAAAACTACGTTTAATTAATAAAAAGAATACAATTGTGGAAACTATACGGAAGTAAAATCCTAAATAGACATAATTTTTGAAATAGCAAACGAAGTAATTACGAAAATGTTGCTTAAAAGATGTGAGTTTGTTTTCAAAATAAAAATTGTTTTTTTTTGTATTAGAATTCTATTTATTTTATCCCTGGTAAAATATTTTTTTATATTCATTCTTTGGTGTCAAACTTTTAAATATGTATAAATTGGTTAATGACGACACACTGACAAAGTTGATATGTTTTTTGTCAGAGTTGTCATAATTCGCATAGTTTTTACATACATACATACATTTTTTAATATTTACAAATTATTTTCTCTTTTTGTGTGACATTTCCTTTCGATTTTATTCTCAATGGATATTATTACACATACTACGGTGCATGTGGGAACATACATATGTACATATATTTGTTAATTTCTTCTGTATGTATGTCAAATGCGGAGTGTGTTCAGTTTATTTTTTTCTTGAGATTCCCACCCTTAAAAATTCATTAGTTCTTCCTTGGATGTGAGAATTTCGTCATAATTAACATGGTGGAAGTTTTTTCTCCTTAACCCTTAAGAACTTTACTTGAGAATTAATACACTTTCCTTGCTTTCCTTTTGTGGTAAGATCGCCGTTTTTTTTTTTTTTTGTTACGACATTATCCACATTGGTTTTATCCATTATCCACTTTTTTCTTTGCAACGCATTAGAGTTACCATGCCACTCATATACATACATTTAATAACAAGTGCAATGAACACCCTGTATATGTATGTTGTGATTAAATATGGGAAATTTAGTCCTGAAATACGAACGTTTTTCATAAATTTTAATTATAAACACAATTACTAATAATTTGTAACGGCAAAAATTATTAGTAGTTGTGTTTAGAATTAAAATTTACGAAAAACGTCATGTTTAGAGTTTAGTTATTGATTAAATAGTGGTAATTAATGTAGGCTCGATGTTTCTGCATTGGAAGTGGATAGTATGGAAGCTAGTCCCTATTTACACGAGAATATTTTTATCAGAAGAATTTGATTCTGTTTAAAACTTGCCTTTGCTTTCACACGACGTTTTATAGTGCGAATAAAAAACCCAAAACGTTCAGCCGAGTACGGAGAATTCCCACCTTTCCGACTGCCCCACTTAAGCCGCTTAATGCTAAGCCTCGTTTTTATTGGGACTTATTGCCGTTGAACTTGATCTGACGTAACGTAATATTCTATAATTTCATTAGAGAATAATTTACTTTCGTTAAAATTAAGCTTTTTGCAGTTTTGTCTCTGGATTTTTACTCCCTAATCGAAAGTTATCGAACAATTTTATCCGGTTATTTAAAGTAGTAAAAAAATAAATTTCGATAACTAAGGTGGTCATCGATTTTTATTTTCAATTGTTATCTAATAAATTTATAATTCTTTTGCTCGTTTAAAAAAAATATTTTTTTTTCAAACTTTGGCGTACGATAAGTGACGAGATATGTTACATGAGATATATAAGCGAGATATATAACATGAACATTACCTGTTCTTCTATCCGAATCCAAACCCTTGCTGATTAAATAGTGCAACGCATAACGTATGTGTGTTGCATAGTTCATATTCACACTTGCGACTTAAAACCAAAACCCGACTTATTCATAGATAATAACATTTGTCCACAAATACATTTGTCCCGCCTTTCGTATGAATTTTGAAAGATGTAGCGGCAAACTGCTGTGGTCAGTGCCGACCTTATGGCAGATTCAATCAGGTTTTCGTTACGCTACAGCATTACAAGGTTTACGCGTGACTAATTCAGCCGTTATTCCTTGAACAGCATCTTATTAACCATACATTTAAGTAATAATTAAGTGGATAAACGACAGTTGCTACAAAACAAAATTCTATTTATCCAGAAAAACAAACGTTCTACAAATGTCCTTAAAATATTTACACTATCCTTAAAACATTTATAAATCCTATGGATATTGCTTAAATGTTTATTAGTTTCACAATATAATATTAGATTTTTTTATGCAATCATTCAGTATATGATGAATAATTCTAAGCAGTATGTACGTACATTGTACATACATACAAAGATAAAACAAAGATATGACGTCACAAAACTTAAATAGACTCCACTTAAACAAATGAGCTAAGCGAACACTTCATTGCTTAATTTTTCTTATTCCGAAGCTGTAAAATTAATATACATATGTACCTAATTTCTAAATTTTTTTTATTTTATAGAGACTCGTCTCATTAATAACTTACCTTTTTGTTTCTTCTCTCTACTTTCCATTACAGATGTCCGCCGGCGCTCAATTGCAGATGGCCCCACAGACATCGACGTCAATAAGCCATCATACAACACAACCGCAGCAACATTTTGTTCATAATCCACAGCAGCAGCAATCACAGCCCCAGCAACAACTACAACAGCAGCAGCAAGCACTATTGTCACAAGTTCAACAGCAGCCCCAGCTAATACAACAATCACATCAACAGCAGCAGCAACAGTTGCAATTGCAACAGCAGCATATAACGCATTATACACAACAGCCTCCAACGCTTGCCACCACGCAACATCATACACATCTTTCGCAGCAGCATCACCATCTTCAAGCGCAATCGCCGCAACAGCCACAGCCTCCACAACTACAACAGCAGCAACAGCAGCAGCATATACTGCTGCATCACCAGCAGCAGCATAGTGGCGGTGGCCACAGCAGTAATCCTGACTCGAATATGAGCACTGGCTCTTCACACAGCGAAAAAGATGTTGTCCACCCCGACATGCTAAGTACACAACAACAATCGAGCGGCATTGTTCAACAGCAAATCGGTATCCTGCAACAACAGCAGCAAACAACAGTAGCATCGGTCTCAGCAGCTGGTAACGGTATGATGAACACCAGCGGTATGGGTATATCAGCGGATCCTAATGCCATGCAAACTACAAACCATCATCTTCCACATCAACTCGGCCACCAGCCACAAACCGTAGTTGGCAGCGGTGGTGCGGGTGTTGTAGGTGGTACCACCGGCGGCGGTCGCATGGAGAAAATGTCTCGAACGCCGAGCGATCGTAAACGCAAACGGAAGATAACTGCTTTGCATGCCGATGATAGTGGTGGTGCCGGTGGCGGCGGCGGTCCTGGCGGTGGTGGTAACGGAGGTAATAATTCAAGCAACGCTAGTAAATCAGCTAAACACAACAATTCCTCCTCCTCCTCTGCAGGCACACAGTTATTAAAACCCAATTTATCTCTAAATTTAGGTGCTCAACAAGATCGTCTCCAAATGCCTGGGTCCGGCGTCGGCGGCGGAGGAGGCGGCAAGACGCCACGTCTTTTGCCGCCCGGCAGTGCTGGCGCGGTCAGCGATAACAAAAAGATCAACGACTATTTCAATGCGAAACACAGTGTACAGTCAGCATCCACTAATAGTCCTATGAGGCATACAGCGGGAGGCGGCTCCAAGAGTCCATCCTCTGCTGGCGGGCCGCAGCAGCAGTCGCAGCAGCCAGGGCCACAGGCCCAACAAGTGCCAACATCTGTTAGCGGTAACAGCACGTATCCCATGTATCCACCTAGTCCACAGCAACCACAAATGTCAGCAACCGGTGGTGGTCTACCGCCGTCAACCCCCACGTCACAACCCCCGCCTCCAGATTTCCATTACAGTAGCGTAGCGGCCGCCAACTCGGTCAATTCGGGCAAGCAGCCAAGGCAACAACCACAAACTTCCAATGCAATGGTTCCTCCGCAATCACCTCTTGTGGGTGTTGGCGGTAATGTTGGTCTAATGTCATCCTCCCACATGGTACACAATCAAGCAGCAGCTGGTGCCGTCGTCGCAGCCGCAGCACTAATGGCTGGCGGTACAGCGGTAGGCGCAGGTGGCGGTAATGGGCCACCACCTCCACCATTGCCACAACAGCAGCAGCAAACTCTACAACTTCCCGCCTCTTCCGTCGTTGCCACCAATGTGCAACAGACACTGACAACCTCGCAGCAACAGCAGATGGCTGCTGTGGCGGTCGCCCAACTGAACTCACTGCAACATGCCGGCATGCTGACCAACAATCCAGGCGTCGTTGGCGTACCACAGCCCGGTGGTGCGCCACCGCAACAGCAACCCTCGACAGCGGCGATGGTTACCAAAGCAACTCAAACAGACCTCTCTCAGCACGAAATGCAGGAGCGCGAATCGGAGAACGAGACCAGCAAATCAAAATTGGATGAGATGACAAGACTGTCTGATGAACAAAAATGTCAAATTATTGCTCATCAAAAACTAATCGATCAACACAAATCCCACATAGCCAAGTGTATTGATGTGGTCAAGAAGCTGCTGAAGGAGAAGTCCAGCATCGAAAAGAAGGAGGCTCGCCAGAAGTGCATGCAGAATCGTCTGCGGCTGGGCCAGTTTGTGACACAACGTGTAGGTGCTACATTCCAGGAGAACTGGACGGACGGCTATGCCTTCCAGGAGTTGAGTCGGCGACAGGAGGAGATCTCCGCCGAGCGCGAAGAAATCGATCGTCAAAAGAAGCAACTGATGAAGAAGCGGCCAGCCGAGTCGGGTCGCAAGCGCAACAACAATAGCCAGCAGAATTCCAACTCCAATGATTCCTCCAACCTGAATGCCGGTTGTGATCGTCTCTCTGGCAATGACAGCGGCATTGGTGGCGTTACAGCAGCCTCTGGTGGCGGTGGCAGTGGCCGCGGCCTGACGCGATCCAACTCTACACAAGCTCAGAGCCAGCTGCTGCATAATGGCGGCGGCGGCAGTGGCACCAGTGCCACTGGCATGGGCACCGACCGTCTGTCGGATCGCGGTGGTGGCGGTTCGGGACGCGGTGATAATTCTGGCAGTGGTTCTGATTCAGCAACGTTCCTTAAGCCCGATCCCGTATCGGGTGTCTACACCGCTCAAGAATATTACGAATACGATGAGATTCTAAAACTACGTCAAAATGCTCTCAAAAAAGAAGATGCTGATCTTCAGCTAGAAATGGAGAAATTAGAACGTGAACGTAATTTGCATATACGTGAATTAAAACGCATCTTGAACGAAGATCAGGTAAGAATTTCATAGCACACTCTTACGTACACATGTATTGAAAATAAATAATTTGTTTCTTTTTTTTATTTACTTCCAGTCCCGCTTCAATAATCATCCAGTATTGAATGATCGTTACCTACTGTTGATGCTTTTAGGCAAAGGTGGTTTTTCTGAGGTCCATAAAGCCTTCGATTTGAAGGAACAGCGTTATGTTGCATGTAAAGTTCATCAATTGAATAAGGATTGGAAAGAAGATAAAAAGGCCAACTATATCAAGTAAGCGAAGCCGGGGATATACGGCACATTTAACAAACGTCCATCTGGAATACGTTATGTGTTTTGTTTGTTGTCTGTGGTTTAGGTGGTCGCTAACTTTGCATAATTAGTAATTGTGAACAAAGTAACAGATTTCTCATAGTAGGTTGCATTGGGTTTAACACCAGATAATTTCATTTTCAGGAAACCCCAAAGCGGTAATTCTTTAACTAGTGTATCATTACTAAGCAGACTGCAGTTTCAAATTTCAATTCCTGTTTTGTCTGGGCAATTTTAAAATTGTAGTCGTGTTTTTTCACTTTCTATCTTTTAAAAAAGAAGTTTCCTTGTTAATTTAAAACGAAAAATTGCCACATTTTGATACACGCTTTCTGCTAGTAATCCTTCCATAGTTATATACGAGTTCTTAGGACTAAAAAGTCCCTTCTTATTCCGGTATACAATTATACATTAAACTCGGAAATTTGGGAACAAGGTAACATATACCATAAAATTGGTGAGGAAGTTTAGGTTGCATTGGGTTTAACACCAGATGATTTCATTTTCAGGAAACCCCAAAGCGGTAATTCTTTAACTAGTATATCATTACTAAGCAGACTGCAGTTTCAAATTTCAATTCCTGTTTCGTCTGCAATTTTAAAATTGTAGTCGTGTTTCTCACTTTCTATCTTTTAAAAAAGAAGTTTCCTTGTTAATTTAAAACGTAAAATTGCCACATTTCGATACACGCTTTCTGCTAGTAATCCTTCCATAGAAATATACGAGTTCTTAGGACTAAAAAGTCCCTTCTTATTCCGGTATACAATTATACATTAAACTCGGAAATTTGGGAACAAGGTAACATATACCATAAAATTGGTGAGGAAGTTTAAATACACGACTACGTGAAACGTCTCTCACGAGACGTATTCTGATAGTATATCTTACATCAACATCAATCAAATTGTTTGTATTATACAATCAAAAATTCAAATTTCATAAAATGATTTGTGCCAATTTTCTAATTTAGGAGATCGACATAAATCAGAGAATGATTTGGAACGGGGTGCGGGTTTAAAAGCCCAGCCTTTTCTACACTTCGGAGGAGCCGTTCAGAATTGAAAAATTCAAACATTTATATACAGGGTCTCGCATATTCGACGGACCCATCTGAAATAGTTGAAATTTACATTCAACAGAAGAAGTCAAGTCAACGTGCTTTTAAAATATTAAAAAATGTGAGAAGTGCGCCTTCTAAGAACACCATTAAGCGTTTATACGAAAAATTTTCGACTGGTGAGGCTCTTTCTAATCCGAAGAGGCCAAATAAAAGTCGACCAAGGCGATCGGCCGAGAATATCGCTGCCGTGTTGAGAGGTCCCCAAGAACATCCCAAAAACGCCGTTCTCAGCAGTTGGGCATGGCTCGGTCCACTTTACAACGGATTATTCGCGTTGATTTGCATTTGTTCCCGTACAAAATTCAATTGACGCAAAGATTGTTGCCTGCGGACAAGCCTCGTCGATTGGAATGGGCCCAACGAGTCCGTGGGTCCGTCGAATATGGGCAACCCTGTACATAATTCAGCGAAATTAAAACCCGTAGAGGTGATTTAGAAGTTCTGAGTGATAAGAAATATTTAATTTTGTTGTACAGTTGCACATCAGAGAATATATGTTACTTCTCCAATCTAATCTTAATCTATAGCATAACACTAATTATTTAGGAATTTATCTGGACAATTAACACCCAAATTAAGTTCAATGTAGGGCCATAAGGTATTTTCTGAATAGACATGTACAAATTCTCCTTAAAAGGTGGGGGTCAGTCATAGCATTTTCAAAAAGGCTTCTTGCGTAAATGTCCCTTCGGATATAAACACATACATATGTTTAACTTGTATACAACTATTTTTTATTTTTTCTTCTAGGCATGCTTTGAGAGAATATAACATCCATAAGGCACTCGATCATCCCAGAGTGGTTAAATTATATGATGTCTTTGAGATCGATGCAAATTCATTTTGTACGGTTTTGGAATATTGTGATGGTCATGATTTAGATTTCTATCTAAAACAACATAAGACGATACCCGAACGTGAAGCACGTTCAATAATTATGCAGGTATATTAATGTTTCCTATAAACTTTCTAAATACTTATCCTTAATCGTACGCTCGTCCTTATAGGTTGTATCTGCTTTAAAATATTTAAATGAGATTAAACCACCGGTTATACATTACGATTTGAAACCGGGCAATATTCTACTAACCGAGGGCAATGTATGTGGTGAGATTAAAATAACTGATTTCGGTTTGTCCAAAGTTATGGATGATGAAAACTACAATCCTGATCATGGCATGGACCTGACCTCCCAAGGGGCGGGCACCTATTGGTGAGTTTAATGGAATGTGGCAGAAGGAGATATCAAGTTATAATATGGTTTTTTTTCTTGCAGGTATTTGCCACCAGAATGTTTTGTTGTGGGAAAGAATCCACCTAAAATCTCCTCAAAAGTTGATGTGTGGAGTGTTGGTGTCATCTTCTATCAGTGTTTGTATGGCAAGAAACCATTTGGTCACAATCAATCACAGGCCACTATATTAGAGGAGAATACCATTTTGAAAGCCACAGAAGTACAATTCTCCAATAAACCAACAGTATCCAATGAAGCTAAGGTTAGTATTTTTGTTTCATTAAAATTTTTAGAAATTTGGTATTTATTTTCCATTTTAAACACTTTCAGAGCTTTATTCGAGGCTGTTTGGCTTATCGCAAAGAAGATCGCATGGATGTATTTGCGCTGGCGCGGCACGAGTACATACAACCTCCCATTCCGAAGCACGGCCGTGGCCAATCGCTGACCCAGCAACAGCAACAACAGCAGCAGCAACAGCAACAACAACAGCAACAGCAGCAATCATCAGGTAATCAAGCCAACTCTGCCGGACAGACATCATTCTCAGCGGGCATGTTTGGCAATTTGAATCAATCGAGTTCGTCCTAGCTGCACACTAAACGTAATTCCAATTCATAATTGTTAAAGTTAATACAAAGTAATAGTAATAACATCAATCACCACAACAACAACAACAGCCACAATCATCATTACCAACAACAACAGCAGCAGCAAAACCATCATGTTAATATTAAACAGAATCACAGACAACAGCAGCAGTCACACACAAATCCGAATCTGAATTCATCTCATTCTGCTCCAAGGACATCGTCGTCTCACCATAACCCAACAAACCAGCATCATCATAACCATCATACCAGAAGAGCGATTGCTGCCAGCGCTGTAAGAGCATCAGCGGCAGCGGCCGCCTCAGTAGGAGCTTGTAGTCCTTCCACCGCCGGCCTTACCATTGTCGTTGGAGGCGGCGGTGGCGGCTGCAATGCTGCTGTTTCTGGCACTAGAAGTTTCCGCAACCAACATACCGCAACATTGCAACAACAATGCCGTCAAAACAAACAACAGGAGCAGCAACAGAAAATGCTCACCTTTTCTTAAAGAGAAAAAGGAAATTATATACCGACCACTTCATCACCACCTCCTCAGCAGCCCCAAAGAATAATAAGAACGGAATTCTATATTTAAGAATGGACGTTTTTAAACAAATTTACACTGCCGTTTGCCAGAAAAAAACACTTTCTTTTTCCCTAGAAAATCCAAACAAATCATTTATGGGGGAAAGCGTCCAACTTAATAGTTAGAAACATTTGGGCTGGTTTTTAAATGAGCAGAGTGTAGGCAGCAGACGGGGCTTAGTGGTGGAATTGTTGTATTCTTTACTGAAAAACACTAAAAACAAATAATTTATCAACTTTTTTTATAACAGAAAAACATGAACAGTTACCAATATTAAAAGTGATTCTCAAGAATTAATTTCATTTCCGCTAGAAGAAAATTTATTACTAAAACAAAAAAATCAAAAGTCCAAAATAGAAAAGTAAAGTAACATAATTTAATTCAATTCTGAAAAGAGCAGTCATATTACTCGTGAGGTTATTTTTGGAAAAAAAGAAAATTAAAAAGGTGTTTCTAATACAGTTTTATTTATTGATTTCATCGAATGCTTTGAATTCGATTTTCAAAAATTGAAAATTTTGCATGTTAATTTTAGCAAAATTTCGATTCCGTTTTATGTATGTTCGAAAATTATTCGAATGCAACATTTTCAACAATTTAAATTTACATTGTACATATACATTAAATAACACTCCAAACAAGCCTTTCTTATAATCTGATTTCAATGAAATCACACAGTATTCAAAATATATGTGAGCTCTTTGCAGACGGCTTTGCATTTATGATGTCATAAAAAGTTTGAAGTTTTTCGAAAATTTACCAGATAATGAAAATTCTCCATTGAAAGATAGTCAAGATTAAATTTGCAATTTGGAATATACATAAGTACTTTAAAATTAGCTTTGTACGTTCAGTAAAAGATTTTTTCGAGATTTCTTTTGAGGAACATTCTCCTCATGAGTTATCATATATAATACTAACGAATTCGCACTATATTCGCATGGAAATCGATATGTATTTAATTGAATTTATACTGAATTTATATATGTACACTGAATTGCCATAAACTTGGCAAGCAATTTGTATACAATTTTCATAAATCAAAATAAAATTGTTTCTCGACCTTTTTCAATGAAATTGAGATTTTCCAATTTAGCAAATAATGAATTAAAAATTTAAACATGAAATAGAATTTTTAATATTTCGAAATTTACGAAGGAAAAGATTAACAAAAGAATAAGAATACGAACATACCCCCACTCACCCCCCAAAATTCCTTCACCACTCAAAGTATATTTTCTTCAAATGAAAAAGAAGAAATAGAAACTAATTTTTCTCTTCCAGAAATGGTGAAACATTTAAACCGAAACAAAGGAAAATAACAAAAACCTACCAACCAACTGCTAAAGAATTTAATTATAAGTTAGAATCGAAACAACAGTAACAATTTTTAGCCTACAAGGATAACTTGAGAGTTTTGATGCAACAGAAAAAACGACTATTGAGAATTTCCAAGTATATATATATAATAGAGAAAACAAGCAGCGCTGCCGCCACAGCAGAAGGAAAAACAAGTATAGAAATATATGAAGAAGTTTAAAAATAAAAAAGGAACTTTGTTATTGAAAAGAAAAAATATTCTCTGAGAAAATATAAGAAAAATGTGGTTGAGAAAGAAATTAAGTTTAAATATTAAATGATGGTATATTAAGCCTAACTTTTAAAAATAATTAATTAATTAATTATAAACAACAACAAAAAACACACATCTATATATAATATAATATAATTACCATAAAATTATTATTATAATTAGATATTTAGGAGAAAAAGAAAGAAAACAAAAAAAAAAAACAAATCCCGTTTTAAGAAAATCAGCTTAGTAAAGAAAATCCACAAAAAGAGCAAAGCAAAAAATGAAAAAGAACCACAACCAATAAAACCAACCCCCGTCCCCCATTTATCTCTAAATAATTAACCAAATTATAAAAAATATAATAAAAAATCACCTAAAACGAATCAAAAAATACATACAAAACCCAAACCCAATCTCTCCCCTCCCAATCGTGATCCTTTCCAATTATGGCAGTAGGTTTAACTTTGGCTCGGGCGCCCCCTCTTTTGTTGGGTGGAGAAGAGAGTGTCAATGAGTGATAGATGCACCGCAGAATTTTTTATTTTCTATTTGAACTTTGTGTTCAATTCATATTATTATTTTTTTATTATTATTATCTATATGATTGATTTTCTTTTCTTCTTTTTATTTTATTTCTTTTTGTAACGTTATTTTTTAAGGTTATAAACGAATAGAATGTTTTTAATTGTAATTTAGAATTTTATTTTCACTTCAAGAAAACAAACAAAAAAGAATGAATATAAGTCCTAAAAATTTACTATATACATACATATATGCTAAGTGATTTATTAAAACAAAAAAAAAAACATAAACATAAACAACAATTACAATTAATAATTTTGTAAATAAAACCAGTTGTAAGTTATTTGGTAAAATATTCAAAAAAAAAAAAAAACAAATGTATTCCTTATTTTTTTTTACAAAATGTTCTCTTTGCGAGGAGGTTGTGGGTAATCGGAAATTAAAAAAAAAATAAGCACTGTAATAAGCAACTGTTCTTCAGTCAAATGGTTTCTGAAGTCAAGTTATTTGCTTAAAATCTTCAAAAGAAATTTCACAACTTATATAAATTCAATAAACTTTGCAAGTTCTCTTCCGAGATAGATGTTCTGAAAATCGTTCGCATGCCTTAAATCATTAACAGATTGGTACATAAATTATGTCCCAGCACAAACAGAGCATCCAAAGAAGCGATACAAATCCCCATGTTGCCCTAATTTGGATTTTCACCAATGAATTTAACAAGGGCTTGTCGCACCGGGGAAGTACTCATTTGCCACCACAAAAGTACTGTAAGATTTGCTTTGTTGGTATTGTATTTATTCTTGTTAACATCACTTCCGACGCTTTATTTTACATCCAATCGTTTTGATTGTAATGTTAATTTATACTCCAAAATTACATTTTGTTAAGTTATTTAGAAGAAGTTCATGAAATGCCGAAGAAATGTTCATACTTATGATTTGGAAGTACTTATAATGTTATTCTTTTGGAAATACTTCTTTTTTTTCTTGCTAATAAAAATACTAAGGTGAGTTGCGGGACAACTCTATCGCCCATGTGGTGACAATCGCGTGAGTTCAAATCGCAAAAAATTCCCCTTTCAATTTTAATTTTTTTTTTTTTTTTTTTTTTTGCAATCGGAAATGCGATTGCTATCACATTGGCGTATATTCCTCTAGTGCAGTGTGACAGAACAATGGAATCATGCCATTCGATAACGTTTCCTTCGAAAAATTTTGCAAATATTAAAATATAAACATGGGATCTAATTAAAATCTAACCAGACATGCCATTAGAATTTATAAAAACATCTACTTGAATTCGAGAGTAGTAATACTCTTCTATAGGTAAATCAAAATTATTTCGATCGTAAAAAATTCGAAAGAAAATTTCTAAAAATCGAATTTGATTTCCAGGCAAACGAATTTGTCAACAAACAGAATAATGTTCTTGACGGGAGAAATGTGTTTCTTAATTTTGTCTACTTATCGTATTGTGTATGTATCAAGGAAAAACAGCAGATATACATATGTTATTATTTTCATTCACAAAAATTTTAATTTTTAAATTTGAAAGGAAAAATACTTCGATTTCTTAAAGAAATCTCAAGGTGGGAAAAAAAGCTCTTAAAAATGTTCGTAACAAGCAGAATGCTGAAGAAATTTATAACATCTCAAATAAAATTCGCTTCTTTATTGACAAAAATAACTCATTTCTGAATTTAAATGAGGATATCTTAAAATTGCACTTGATTTTCGAAATAAACCTACATTTTTTGAAATTTTCTGATGGCAAATGTTTACAAACTAAATGGTGTATTATTATCATATTCTACTGCAAATCCTATTAGTGAAAATGTAGTGAATTCACTTTGGGTTAATCGTTGCCTCCGCTTGAATATAAAGAAAGATTTGATTTAAATTTGTTTTTATCAAATGTTTTTAAATGAATTAAAAATAATTGAAATTCACTTTCATTGAAATTGAACCATACACGAATGTAGAACATAGTCGTTTGTTTCATTATATAAAAAATTTCAAAATTTAAAATAATATTGGTTTCTTTACAGAAAAATACGTTCTTTTCCTAAAGTGTTTTTCAAAAGTAACATCAAGAAAACTTAGCTATAGACCTCTGTTCTGGTACTCACTTCACATTAATCTCACTTTTCACCTTTACTTCACAGGACGAATAGCGCGCTGTCTGGCAACAGCAGAAAGTATTGGCTGCCTAACTTCTGCTTAAATAATGCCTAACATGTGATTTGACTTCCATGCCATACCATACGGTCAAATCAAAAAATGTGCCCTGTCGAAAATGTGTCCTGTCCATTTGTGCCCTGTCGAAAATGTGTAGTGTCCTTTGTGCCAGGTGAATGTGAATGTGACATTGACAATGTCATATAATTGTTACGGCTGCGGTTTGGCACAAATAGTGCCAAACGTATGGCACAAAGAGTGCCAAACGAATGGCACAAAGACTTATGGCAAAAGGCGTGATAGCGACTTTTAGAACACCTCTTTCTTAAGACATTTCACGTGGGATGCTCCAAGTGAGTGCCAGAACATACCCGATAGAAAACGTAAAACAAAACAAAAATTTCGGTTTGAAAAATAACATCTAATCTAAAGTGAAATTGATATTTTAAATAATGGGACTTGTCACAGAGTTAAATTCCGCTCGGAACTGGAACGAAATCCGAATTTTTCTTCTACAAAAAATGTAAATTTTTATTTCGGAATGAAACCACTTTTAATTTCAAAAGTGGAATTGACACGAGTATATATAATTTTATCAATCGAACAATTTATTTGCAAAATTTCGATTTTGTTCGCCAAAAACATATGTCATTAATAGACAGGAATATATGCAAATGGATATTTTTTTTGGATGGTTTTACGGCAAAACCGATGACAACATTTTTTTCGTCAAAAAATAATTAAATGTTTACTCGTACCTACCTATTTTTGTATATTTAATGCAAACTGCATATTTGCATATTTTATTTTTTTATTTATTGAATCCATTAACGTAGTATAAAGCCAAGAAGACCAATCAATTATATTACATTGTTAAAATGACCAGAGTTTTAAACATAACCTATAATTAACAAACTTATACTTATAGTAAGAGCAAAAAATATGCAAACATATTTATGTTTCAAATTAGCCGCAAATTCGATCATTTACTGTTGTTCCATTTTGTACCGGCTATTATTTTCTAAAAACGATTTAAATTTGTTTTTAATTTTAATATGTTAGTGTTTGTCGCCTAAAATCTGTACATGGTAATTCTGAAAAGGCGTAACAGACAAACGGTTGAAGATTTATTCTTGAAATTTCGTGCGATTATGTTTCAAATATTAGTTAATTTTCTCCAATTTGCCGATGCATATTTTTTATTTGCATATACATTTTTCATTCAACATATGCACATTATATTTTGCATATGTTGTGAATATTCCATATGCAGATTGCATCGAATATAGAATCCAAAAATAAACCTAATACTAAAATATGAACTTGTTCGGATGACAAAGATTGCTTATATTTCCGCTGTCTAGTCATTAATCATATCGATACCTCCATTCAAAACTATGCTAAGTGCAAAAAGGTAGTTTTTCACGAGAGACCATCAAGTTTGATGAATTTTTTGAATTTGTGTGGAATTTCTTTGTAATGCAATGACCCCTTTAATGTTTTGTGAATAACTTTTGATTTGGTTGACGGATAAACACAAAATTATTACTGAATATAATTTGGAATATTTAAAAAATGAAAATGCGATCTCCCTAAAACATGCTAAGTCGACTTGTCATGTTTTAGAATGGAGTTATCGATATTTTTAATACACAAAAAAGTGTTTTTGATTTTTTCTGAATTCCCAAATTCGAACGGCAATTGTAGAAGCTAAAACAAAAACGTTTGGAATTGGTACTACGAAATCAAATTAATTCCGAACGGAATCTGTGGACTGTCGCAATAACTTAATTGTTATAGAATCACCAATTCGAACCGATATTGTCGAGGTCGGTGGCTATAAATATTGCATAAAATGGAGATTATCGAATTTTCGTCTCGACATCAAGAATGCAATGTAAATGTATGCATAAGAAAGAAATACATATGAATTAAAATAATCTCCAGAAGTATATTTTATTTCTCTACTGGAACTCTACTTCTACTGTGTCTGAATCGGAATTGAAATCGCAAAATATAATCTTCTGTGACACCAAAGCTATTTTTTTCTCGGTTTTAATTCCGATTCCGACAACAATCGGATTCCACAACAACCCTGAATATAAACTAATATGGATCAGATCTTATATATCAAATAATGCTTTTCAGGTATATAATTGTGAGGTAAGGGATGAATAATACAGAGAATATTATTTGGAAAAAATATATATATTGATAATTTACGTGATGGTTTGACATGATGATAAGTAAATAAAATTTTATTTGGTTTATTCTCAAAATTGTATTTCCTACTGCCATTTTAATAACAACTTTGTGTAAAGAAATTTGTTAAGAATTTTTTTTTATTTTAGATTTTTTTTTTATTTAAGATATATATTTTTGAACGCTTCGAAAATTTTGATTTCCCTACTAAATTTACAGAATTTATTGGTACAGTATTTTTTTGTAATTATTTAAAATAACTTATTTATTAATTTTTATTTGATCTATGGCGTAAGCGACATTTTCACATAAATTGAGTTAAGAATGGATTCGGCATCATAATAGGCAGATACAATTTTATATAAAATAATTTTTTCAAAAAAAGGCAAAGGTGACTTAGAAACTTAAGTTTTGCTAGCAAACAAAATTACAATATAGTTAGTTTTGAAAGTGGCGTAATTCCAAGTGGATACCGTGCATTGTTTTGCAGAACTCATGACTTATTATTACAATGAAATTATTACTGAGTCCAACTAAAATGTAAATTCGTCTTTGGAAATAAGTTGCAACAAAAATTTAACATTTTTTTGCTTAAAATTGAATTTTATCCACATTTTCTTCATAAAAATTGATTAAAATAAAAATGAATATTATGAATATTACCACACAATCAACAATCAAATGCTATTAAAAGCTCCTTAGGAATAATATGCAAACAAATATGGATAAACAATTTTTCAGGAACATTTTTCTAAGCTACAGCAAATGTTTCAATGTAATCATAAATTTAAATTTTAAGATCAAAATTCGAATTAAGTCTTCTAAAATCAATGAGTCATACCCCCCTGTTCTGTATTCCGAGAGCGGCTTGAATCCGAATTTCTAATTCATAAAGTTGTCCATAATTTCTGTTCGAGGGCTTTTGTCTGTAAGCGCAGATTGCCTTTATTTTTCCATTCGAACATAATTGATACATTCGAAACATATTTGGGTCCAAAGAAACAAATGTAGAAACTCGAATCCGAGCGGAAATTTCCGATTCATGCCACAGTATACAGAACAGGGGCGATAAACAAACACATTTTTTAAAGCGCTGAACTAATAACTCGTTTGAACATATTCTGCAATAAAAGTAAATAAATAATGATGCAATTAAAATTGTTTTCCAAGAAACAAAATATGGCGTTTACAAAATGTTTGTTTTGAAAGTAGCTTAACTACATTCACCATTGAAAAAAGCAGGTTGATATGACTCAAACGCAAAAAATTGTACACCATATAAAAACTTTAAAGTCTTGTGATACGATATATGAAAATATTTTATTTCTATTATCCACCCAGATTTTTAAATGAATTGAAGCACAAAGCTCTTTTATATCTTGCATTTAAGGTACTTTCAAAACAAACTTTTATATTCAGGTGCCACAGGTTTTGTAAGAAATTGATTTGGTTTTGTACGAAATTGATTTGATTTCGTATTTCCAAATTGTATCGTTTTACTTTTTCTTTACAAGCTTCTATAAGTTTCACACGGTTTCATGAAATGGTTAACGTTCGTGTGTGTGTCCGTTTTCAAAACGATTTTTTTTTAGGTTTAAGTTTTCTGAAGATGCTTCACTTGACTATTCAAAATACCTTCCTTCACTTACAAGGAACGCTTTGATCTTCAACTTTACTCCAGATCAACCCCGCATAGGAAAACCTCAAAATAAGAACGTTTTTATTTTCAATAGCGTACAAAAATGCATTCTGTGAGATGTCTGATTAATTGACTAAACTAATATTTTAATTTATTACAACAATTTTTTAATTGAGAATGTCAAAAATCGCAATTATTTTTCTTTAAAGATAGACAATTGCAAACATTTTTCTTTTCATCCGGAATGTGTTATTTTCCGAAGGGTCACTCTGCAAAAGTTTTAGAAAACTGCTTAATTTTGGAATACTAAAAATTTTGTATGGGGAAACAAATGTTCCCTCCCTTCGATCGCGCATTAAGGAGGGTTATTTTTTTCTAATCGAATTAGGTGTTATTGAGTTAGTCAACCAACTCATTTATAACGATTGCTTATTTCTTATCTTGTTTATTTTTTCTTAATTCTATCTAGAATGGCTTTTTCTACGATTTTCACAATATTTCTAAAGTGAAAATGTTTAAAACCTGCTTTGTACGGGTGGATTTTTTTTGAAATACTTAAAAATCATCAATCAACAATATTAAAGTATGTAAAAGAAATTTTCTCATATTTATCTTTCATCGGTTCCACAATAAAATTGAGTATTCAGTCAGGTATGGATGCACAGTATTTTCGATGAAAACCTTATTATTTCGCTTTCGAAAACAATGTAATTTCTCCTTATTTCATCGTAAAATTTCCTAAAGTTTCCACATAAAGGAGAAATACCAAATTTAGCTTTCTATATGTCTGTTCCTCTACTTACTACATTTTACTATTTCAACAATTTTTACCATTTTTTCTATATTGTTGTCGTAAAAACGGTAAAAAGTAGTAACTTGTAGTAGGTAAAGGAACAGAGCTTATTAATGTAGTTATTGTTGTTATCGTTTTCATATAGAAATTGAAAAATTTAATAGAATGTGAAAACGAAATTAAAGCAAATTCTTTGAAAACGTTTTGTATCACATATCTGATTGTCTTTGTTAAAAATCTAATGTATTTTTCTATGCAATTTTTTTAATTACTATTTTTCATGATACCGACCGGTTTAAATTGTATGCTCAAACATGTGGAAGGTTTTTGTACGAAATTGTTTTAATTTCGAATTTACAAATAGTACCGTTTTCGCTTTAAAAAACGTATAAAAATCCCCTCTGCTACATGCCTGATAGGTGGTTCCAGAAAACCACAGATTCAATAACATCTAGTTATTATTGCAATATTTTTCTTTTTTATTTATCTATCTATTTTGTATAGTCCACATAATATTTTGCCCAGTCCGAATTTATAATATTCGTAAAAAAATTATATATTGTTTATAGCTATAATTTTATAGGACAGTTTCAAATTGAAAAATTTAATATATAAAATATTGGAATTTAAACATGTATGTATGTATATATTTTTCAAAAATTTTAAATTACAACTAAAAAGTATTTTATTAAATTTAATTTTTTTTTCAATCCTTAAAAATATTTTAAAGACGATAGCAAAAGCGAAAAAAATCGTCATCATTCACAACAACTACCATAACATTTTTATGGTGTGTTATCCTAGATAAGAAATTCAACATTGTAATTGTCTTTTATAAAGATTAAAAATATTTTTTTACAAAAAAAAACTTTTTAAAAAAAAATATTTCCCTTTATCGGTATTTTCTCATGAAAAATATAAGCGATAGTGATTGAAAATTCAAATTACAATAACATTTTTTAAAAAGCGTGAAATTTTACTAAAAAAATTAAGTTTATTCGAAAAGTTTTTAAAAAATATTTTCTTAGATCCAGATATCCCATCGAGATTGGGATATCTGGAAACAATATTTTGTATAAAATTCTATAGATTTAATTCCAGTCACATTTGATTATATCATAAAAAAAATGTTGAAAATGTGAATCAATTTTTTTAAAACTAAATTCTATACCGAAAATGTTGTAGATTTTATCGGCTTATTTTATTAATGTCTCAATTAAATTTCCTCAAACAAATTTGCGCACACTGGCCAACAAATCTGAGGCAAATCACGGCATTCGATATCGAATACTTTACGATTGAAATATGTTTTTTTATTATCGTTAAAAGAGTATACGCTTCTGTCGAATTCAAGTAGATTGTTTAGATACATTCTTATGCAGCTTATCTTCTTATTAACAATAATTAAAATGGTTTTTTGATCGAAAAGTTATCGATATTGATTTGGCCCCTGACCTACTCAATATTTCGCATTAAAATTGCAGATAAACTCGAGAACGGCAGATAAACCCATGAAAATTTCAACCCAATATTTGTATGAATATGGGCCACAAAATAAGTTTCATACAACAACAACTTTTTTGGTGACAAATTGCATATTATGAAATTAATTTTCATTAATTTTCATCTATGGATATAGACACGGAAAAAAAGCTTTACTACTCGTAGCCAACATTGGATCCTGTCCATAAGAGAAGTTGTGAAAAATTCGGGCGAAGGCCGACCACGCTAAAAGGGAGTTTGTTTAGGATTATGTGTTCGCAGTCGCACTTTATTATGTGCTATCCATTTTACACAGAGATCAACTTAGTTATTTGGGGTGGATTTTCATTTCATTAATTCTTGATTGGGGCCTAATTTCTTAAAAAATTGTGTAACGAAAATAGGCCCCGATTTTGGGGTTTACCTTAATTTTCAATTTGGATTCCATTTTCCTGGTGCCCAACATCCGGCCGCCCTGGAGAACTTGTTCTTTCATAAGGTTACGGAGAAAAATATTTAAAAATAGCGAAACTCTATTTTTCTGATTAAACTGATGTAATTTTTAGAAATTGTTTCTAAGTTTTTATATTAAAAAAAAAAACGAAAAATATGCGATATTTGTGATCAAAAATTTACAATTGATTAAATGTACATCTTTCTATCTGTTAAAGATCTGGTCCGATTAATAACTTCTAAAGACAACTATTTTCAGAAATTTCATTGAGATTTTAAAAAAAATAATTCCATTCAATTGGGTTTAATGGATCACGAGAAAATGTTGAAAAGATAAATTAACCTTTTTTTAACCATACGCAAAATTATGCCGATTTTATTGTTTGAAGAAGAAAAATACATTAGAAAAATGCGAATAATCAATCTGGTTGGGAAGAATGATTGTGTTGTATTGTAACTAAATCCACCCACTTTAATATAAATAAAACGCCAAAACGTAGAGCCAAGCACACCTACTCTCCATTCCGTCTCTTTAGTCCCAATCCACCAACATCGAGAAGAGATCTTAAAAATAAAAAATAATTAAAGAAAAGTCGAAAAACACAAACTATAGCTAAATTACAAGCCACACTCGGAGGGATCAGTTGTTTCCAGCCGCATATGTAAGTTATTAGATTTTTTTGGTTGGTTGGGGTCGGTTTTTAAAACCCCACCCCACCAAATAAGGTTTCTGCTGCTGCTGGGTTTGGAAAAAACAGGATCCTTCAAAACACATACAAACACACAGCTCTTAAGAAAATTGGTATGATATGAAAAATACACAAATTGTTCTTCAATATTTCAAAAATAATTACAAATTAAAAAAACCAAAAAAAATATCTTTGATGAAAAAAAAAGCTAAAATAAAAGGAAAAAATAAACAAAATCTATGAGGCGGCCTATAACGGGGTACATATGTATTTCAAATCGAAAGAAAATTTTTTGGAAATTGTGAAAATTTTCTAACAATTTTCTTTCGCTTTGATATACTCATATTTAAAACCCTTTTGAAAAAAAGAATGTTTAGAAATATAAAAAATGGTAGATTTCTAAGTTTAGCTTTAAAAAACGCTAAATTAAAACAAACAAAAAAAATAAATACATATAAAAAAATATGACCCCCTCCCACTTTGTACATAGATAACCTTAACCTTTATATATATAAATACTATATAGAAAAACAAAACTTCAGAACAATAACTGATTGGAATCATTTTATAATTATTTTTATTTTCCTTTTTTTAAGATTTTAATTAGTTAGTTGTTTAAGTTTAAAAGAAAAAAAAACAAACAAATATTTCCTTTAACTTTTTAAGTCTACTGTATAACTAATTTTTATGAATATATATTAACTGATGACATGCTGTACTATTATTATATTATAACTAATTATAGTAATTATTATTATTTTTGTATTTAATTTAAATGCTATGTGTATTTACTTGATTCCTAATTTCTTCTTTGATTTGCCGCCTTACTCTATATGATTTTGAATACATATACATATATTTTTTTGGTTGTATTACATTTTTCATTGCCAAAAGTCGCCTAAAACAAAACACACATCTTTTAACAAAAGTTTTGCTTGATGATAGGAGACTTTGGAATTTACATACATATATATTTTTTAGATTTTCTGTTTACAATAATACACATTACGCAAAAATGTTTTTTATTTAAATTCTATAATGGAAACAAAATGAAAAAATATTTGTTGAGTATTTTACTATTATAAATAAAGAATAAATCATTGAGAAACAAAAAAAAAGAAAAGAAACAAATTTAAATAAATTTAAATATTAAAACAAACTTTAAATTAAAAACGAAATATATATTATATTGAATAAAACAAAAGAATACAAAACAAAAAATAAAACCATTTCCCCCCAATAGTTATTATTTAATATATAAATATTATAAATACACATAAAATTAATAAAAACAAAATAATAATAAAAAAAAAAGAATCTTAACAAGTTTTAGCATATGTCGTAAATTAAACAAAAAAATAAAAGTATCTATATTAAATTAAACAAAAAAAAATACATAAATAAACAAACAAACATTAACATGTACACACACAAAAAACATCAAGCATCCCATACACACACAACACCACACTCCTTTTCTCTCTCTATACTCTCTATTAAAGGACAACAAAAAAACAAATTGCAAAAAAATGTATTTCAATTTTGAAATTATTATTGTTTAGTATAAAACATATAATAAATAAATGAAAAAACAAAACAAAGAGTGTATGAATATAAAAACAAAGAAAAAACAACAACAAATCTCTAGGATTATCATATATAAAAACAAAAATCTAAATATTGAAAATCTAAACAACCCCTCCCCCACAAAAAACAGAACCCCCCCCCCATACCAATATTTAATGAATGAAAAAATGCATTAAAATAAATTTTACTTAAAAAAAAGTATGAAAAAAGCAAAAAAATTAACAAAAATAAAAAATCAAGACATAAATAAAAAAATTTACAAATTATTTAAAAATAAAATATTTGAATGTGTTTTTTTCCTTCTACAGGGTGGCGCAGAATGAGCTATATGGTTTGAATTCTTTATAACTTTTGTAATTATTATTTTTTGTTTTTTTCTCAGCATTTTGTGAAGGAGAGTTGGGGAATTAATTATGAATCGAACAACGTACAAAAATAATTGAATTTTTCCGAAAAGTTATGGAAAATATGCTAAAAATATGTTATAATACAGGGTGGTGCAGAATGAGCTATATAGTTTGAATTCTTGATATCTTTTTAATTATTATTCTTTCCTTGTTTTTTTCAGCATTTTGTGAAGGAGACTTGGGGAATTATTTATGAATCGAACAACGTACAAAAATAATTGAATTGTTCCGAAATTTTGCGAAAAGATATGGAAAATATGCTAAAAAGAGCACGTGTGTATGTGCGAAGCAGAAAATGGACATCACTTACAGGATATAATTTTTCAAAGCTAATTGCAAAAAAAAATATATAAAATATTATTATAAATTATAATAATATTTAATAAAAAAATTATAATAGACGATTGATAGATCGGACAACGTTATCAAACCTGTTAAAGTGCTGCAAATGTACGGACAATGACAGATTGGTAGGCAAAGGTGAATTGACAGTTCAGACGATTGCAAGAAAACCGTATAATTTCATATGTTTACAATATATTTTGTAAATATTTATATGCAAGATTGCCAACAAAAATATTTTATAGACAGTGTTGCCAATAAAATGTTTTTCTGACAATGGCGCCGTTGTCACATGCATATACTTCGCACATCTAAAATCTGCAAATTATCTCGCAATGACTTCTGCTAACTTTGCAAGACAATAATTGAATGTTCACACGGTTGTAAATTCACAGGGCTGCATTTTTCTGGCAATATTGTCCGATCTGCAAATCGTGTGTACTTACCTTTATAAACCATATAGCTCATTCTGCGCCACGCTGTACATACAACCGACCACAATAATTCTCGACTGCTTGGAAAAGTAAAAATAATATTGAAACATTTTTAATTAAGAAATGATTGCAAATCTATATTTTTACGCTCTTCAATTAATTGAATTATTTAAAAATTGATTTAATGAATAAATTAATTGAAATATATAATACTATGCAAAACAATTTTTTTTTTGTATCCGAAACCTTTTAATCTCCGATTTTCGCGGAACTTGCCTTGAGTATTTTAACTATATTTTTATAAGCCCGATAGAGCCGGAATACGCGTTAACTTTAAGGCAATTATGATGGCTACAAGTCGATATATACTCTCTAAAACATTCCAAGTCGACTTAGCATGTTTTCAGCGACATTTAATTTTTAAAATCTAAGGGCCTTATTCATTAAAAGTTATTGAAGGTTTAAAGTACATTTTAACGTTGAAAATCAGTTCAATAAACCTTCCATAACCTTTTATGAATAATGCTCTAAATATTCCAAATTATATTCAATAAAATTTTGGTGTTGTCCGTCAAGCCAATCGTCTTCTGAAATACTACCTGTTTTGACTTGTAATAGATAATGATGGAAATATATGTTTCATATAAATGGTTTTCCAACAAGAGGTGTTATTTTGGTATTCAAAGAAAAATTCCATTTTTTGAGATAAATGATCGGATGTTAATTTCATAATAAAGAGGAAGGTACGCCGTTAGTAATGAAAAACAACATCAGCCAAATGGGCACCACGACCACGCTTACAGGACCATATCCTTTTCATGAAATTTTCCATAACCAAATCGTAAAGTGGCTGCCATATGTCCTCTATAGCCTCACGAATACTATCTTTGAGGTCTTGATTCGACGCTGGGCTGTTGGCGTACCCCTTATCTTTCACGTGGCTCTAAAGGAAGAAGTCGCAAGGTGTTAAATCACAAGATCTCGGTGGCCAATTGTGATCGCCTCTTCAAGAGATAACACGGTCCGGAAACTTTTCCCGTAACAGAGCAATGGTTTCGTTGCTTGTGTGGCACGTAGCGCCGTCTTGTTGAAAGTAAACGTTGTCCAGAACAATACCATCCAACTCCGACCTAATTGGAATATAGCCTGTCAGAGTAGTTTTTTGCGTGAGTAGTAGGGATGTTTATTATAACTCAACATTTTTTTTCAGCCGCCTCGTAAATTGATTTAGTATTTTCTTTAATTTTATAGTTTTTTTTAAATTATTTTTATTATTTATTGCATTAAATTGTTAAGCTTGTACTTTTTTTATGAAATTAAGTTGATTTTTGTAAATATTGTTTCTCATAGTGTGTGAGTAGTTTTTTCTTATTGTTAGATGCTCTATAACTGTTTATATATACTGTGAAAGTTAGGAGAAAATTGATTACCCGGTTGTTTACTACTCTTTCTATTGTTTTCTGTTTATAATTTAGTCATTTTATTTATTTAGATATTTAAGATTTTTGAGTAGTCTACATATTGTTGTTTTTTGTAACTGTAAAAGGCCATATAGGCTCGGTTACTATGATGGAAAATAAATTAAATTAAAATTAATCATCTCTCGATAGCGCAATCCATTCACCGTAACTGTTGATTCAACCTCATTTTCGAAAAAGTAAGGTCCAATGACCCCGCCGGACCATAAACCGCACCAAACAGTCGCACGTTTAGAAGCTTCTCAACAATAACTTGGGTTTTCCGAGCCCCAGATGCGACAATTTTGCTTGTTGGCGTAGCCACCGAGGTGGAAATAGGCCTCATCAGTAAAGATGATTTTGTATCGTTCGTATCGTTTTTTGATCGTTTTGTATCTTTCGATGATTGTGTATTGTTCCATTTTTAGTAATGGCGTTTCTACTTGTCAAATGTCAAATGTCAAAGAATAAAAGCTTCAAAAGTGACAGCTACCGAAATACCGGGTGATTCAAAATAACATCTCTTGTTGGAAACCCCATTATAACAGTGGTTTAGTAACAGTCGTTAAAAAGAATTACAAAAAGTTGATTTAAAAAAAAAAACATAAAAAATACCAAAAACCACAAAAAATACTTTATCCCATTTTTTAAATCCAACATCGCATCCTAACGAAGAAAACAATGCGAACCCGAAAAAAATCTATGGATAAATGTGGAAATTATAACGCATTTGGTAACGGGTGGGCCATTTAAAATTTTAAATTTGAAACGGCTATAAAAAAGTACTGATAATTTTTTCAAATTTCTGGTTTTATTGGAATGGTTGAAGTTTGTCATTTAATAATGGAACACAATATCTTCCATATGACTACCACGACTGGCTCGGCAGTTCTTCATCCGAACAATCCAATTTTTCAGAACATTTTCGATGGTTTCGGGTCGAATCTCTTAAATGGAAACTTCGATTTCATGCTTCAATTGTATCTGGATGATTTGCATAACATTTGTCCTTAATGGCTCCCCAGAGAAAATAATCCAAAGGGCTCAAATCACAAGTCAAAGTATCCGTAGTTTAAATTTAACATTTTATATGGCCCGCCCTTTAGTAAACAAATTGGACTTAAACTTTGTAGTTAAAGATATAGAATCCCATCGCCTGGAATACATAAGTCGCAAGAAAAAGGTATGACAATTAAATAGTTGCAAACAATTGTCGATGTACATTTTGTGAAGACATATTAAGTCATTTGAGCAATGTCCGTCCGTCTGTCTGGCTGGTGCGCACGATAGGAGTAACCGATTGTCTTCCAAGTTGCTATGTGGATTTTTTGGTCGATCTCAGGCAAAGTTCGAAGATGGACCATATCGGGATTTTACTTCAAAAAATATGGTCCAACTACCAAAGGTACCATCCATTAAAAAAAAAATATCGTAAAAAATTTACACACGTTTTACGACGTTGTCATAGCGTACAATATTATTATTTCTCTGAAAATGTCGCCATCGTCAGATGCATAAACTTCACACATCTTACAATGTCTTATAATGTACAGACGATGACTTTTCTGACAACGTTGCAAGACAAAAAAATTTATGTTCACATGGTTGCATTTTTTGACAATTTGCTGACAATATTGTATAATCTGACCAATGTGTGTACATCGCTATACATTGTTTTGTTTTCTAAAAAAACTCCAAATTCCTCTTAAAAGCAACAAAAAATTTTGTTTTCGATGACAATTTTGCAAAAAACAATATTTCGGGTACTTATTTTTTTATACGGACTTAAAGTTACACATATTGATAATTTTAAATTTTGTGTTATGTCTCCATTGAAGTAAGTGAGCTACATATATGAATATTTCCATAGCCGTAGCTCTTATTCGATAATTATGAAATATAGAACTATTGAACGAATACCCAGCAAAATCTAGGTAAGTACCTGGCATTATTCCCTGCATTACCAAATAATGACATCTCATTATTCGCTGCATTACTTTCGGCTTATTAATAATGACTTACCAATAATAACAGAAATAAGTGATTTTTGTTATTAAAATCATTTTGGCAAATTTGAATATAATGCGATTTTGGCTATATGTGTGTTACTGTTAGGGTGATCAAAAAACCGGTTATTTTGAAAATACGGTTTTCGGTTTAACCGAAAATAAAAAACCGGTGAACCGGTTGTTTTCGGTTTTACTTTTTTAATAAAAATGCATAAATAATGCTCAACATTTTGTTAGATGACGTAAAATAAGCGTAGTTCAAATTCAATATGTAACCACATTCCAATTAAATTAAGATTTATTTGAAAATTTTATTTTAAACACTTCATATTTTTATTTATAATAGGTAATTGTTCCAATTTCATTTATGATATAATATTATAATCTCTGCAATATTTGTAATATTTATGTTCAATTTTTAAAGAGATTTCTTTCAAAAAAATTGATTATGATTTGTATAAAACTTGACTAATAGTGAAGATCGGCAAAATCTTAGCTTTTAGCATCATATAAATGGCAAACCGATTATATACATATATTATCAGAAGTAGCGGATTCTGCCTTGAGCATACTATAGAGATGAAAACTTGTCGAAATGTGGAACTGAACATATGTATTTTTGTTTATACCTACATTTCAATTAGAAAGGATTGTTAATTAATTTCTATACCGCAATAAGACCCTTGATAAAATATGCAGACGAAGTCAATAGAGAAGTTAGCAAAGTAAACAGTATAAATACATATAAAACTGCATTTTTAAATCGATGGATATGCACAAATGATGTCAACGGTTTTTATATTGATGTTTTCAAAATTTTAGGTAGGTTCCTGTTTCAAAAATAATATTTTCTTTATCATTTTATAAGGGTTTCAAAAAACCGAAAAGTCGAATAAACCGAGTTAAAAATATCGATGGTTCGAGTTATTCGAAAAAGCAGAAAAACCGGAAACCGATAGGCGGTTTTTAAAGAGAACCCGATTAACCGGTTAACCGGTGCGGTTTTTGATTACCCTAGTTACTGTACAAGATTAATTTATTTTTCAACATGTTTTGAAATAATACGTGCAGATTTGAATGAAAATACCATAAATATTTACGTATATCTTATGATGTTAGAGCATTAAAGAATTTTTCACATGAGTGTTTGGGTTGAGAAATTCGAATCTGGCATGAGGAAATTCTTTGTTTCGAGAAATATACGCTACAATATGCAAAAAAAAAACACTTTAAACTAACATTTCCACATATCTACCATAACTACTACTTATTTTATAACTTATTGGTAATGCATTATTCAAGTACTTAAAATCGTGAAAATATAAGCACATATTTATGTGGTATGCCTATGCTACAAATAAGTATTTATTATGCTACTTTATTGTATGCTTTTGGGAAGTACTTTCCTCCAATGACATCCCCATGTTAAAATAATGAGAAATGTGGCTAAATAATAAGTACTTATCATTATCGCACTTTGTTTACTCGTCGGATTATTTGGTAATGAGAAATTTTGCTGGGTACTGCCAAAATTTACATGTAGCCCCATATGTATTTCTCACGAATTGACATTATTGCGCTATAGATTTAAAAAGAAAAAATTACTACATTAGGCACAAAGGTGGTTTGTTGATCCAAGAACTATACAAAAATCAGTTCAGATTGAGATATACCCCATATGTATGTATTTCCGATTTCGTATCAAAGCGTTTTAGAACCTGTGTTTCCTTTCATCCAATGAACCACCCTATACATCTTTATTTTATTTTTCATTTAATATATCAATAACAATTGAAAATTAATCATTCGAGCGTAAGAAAAAAATTGTTTGATTCCAATTAAATACATACATTCACAATGCTTCAGAGTAATGTTCGTCACTAGTTTACAGTAATTTAACTATAGCGCAACCGTAACGTTGCTCGCTGGAGCATATACCCAAAACACGTAATCGTGCAAATGACTCAGGCATTCACAACAAAAATTAGAACATTTTTATACCCTCACTTTAGTGTGACGAGGGTATATATCATTTGCAACGGACAAAAGTGTAACACATCGGAGGAGTGACTAAGACCCCAAGTATGTTCGGCGGAAATCCTTTTTAGGATATTTTAAGTCATTTGAGCGATGTCCGTCCGTATGTCTGTCTGTCCGTCCGCCTGTCTGTCTTCTAGCTGGTGCGCACGATAACTCTCGAAAGGAGTAACCGAGTGACTTCAAATTTGGTATGTGGTAATATTTTTTTCTATCTCCGGCTAAGTTCGAAGATGGGTCATATTGGTCCACTCCTTCTAGTACCGCCCTCACAAAGGGTTAAAATGTTGTGAAATATTGATTCTTTAATAACTGCTATACTATTTATTAGAATCTTCTGAAATTCCACATTTAGTATTAGTCGCTATCAACTCGAGAAAAATGGGCGAAATTATAATGCCGCTTTTGTTACCTCCCACACATAAAATTAATACCAGTATATAAAAATACTTGAAATTGTGTACAGTGTAATTCTTTTATAGTACCTACAATCCAGTGAAAAATGAGCGTTATTGTCACGCCCATTTTGGTACCTCCCACACAAAGGTACCATTTTGCACCAAAAGTTAACAGCTTACAACATTAATACCAGTATTTAAAAATACCTACTTGAAATATTGTACAGTGTAATGCTTTTATAGTGCCTAGAGCCCTGTGAAAAATGGGCGTTATCACCACGCCCCATTTTGTACCTCCCACACAAAATGGTCAAATAATATCACAATTTAATATATCATAACGTTAATATACCAGTGCACATAAAATTTGGTCCAGATTTACACTAGGATATTTTTTCAGCAGATTATCCGCTAATTCTCTTTTAAACTTGCCTCTGCGTTTAGACACGTAATTTTGTTTCCGATATTCCTGTGTGAATTGTTGTTGTTCCAAAGTTCGAGTGAAAAACACAAAACGTTCCTCCCGAGTACGGGAGAGTTTTCCCCCCACTTGCCGACTGCCTCTCTCTCCTACAAAACACCGATAATCTGCTGAACATTCAGCCAGTGTAAATCGGGACTTATAATTCGGCACAGTGCAATGTATTTAAAATATCTACTGTTCAGCGAAAAATACGGGCCTGTTCTGTAATCACGCGATTTGATATCACGGTGATTTCAAAACACAATCGATTTTAAAATCATTATTGGTGCTCGGAAATGGTACGATTTATTGTTTAAAGTAAACAACTATCAATTTAAACCAACTATACCAAAATCGGACGATTTTCGAACCCTCCAAGAGTGATTTTAAAATCGGAGATAATACCAAACCACCGTGATATCAAAACGCGTGGTTTCAGAACAGACCCAATAGGCGTATTTGTTAAACCCGTTCTGGTACCTCCCAGACAAACTAACAGAATAAGTCGTGGAATATTCAATATTACATTACTCACAAAGTGAGGGTATACCTTAGTCGGTTTACCCGACTGAAACTTTCTTGCATATTATTTTATATTTTTTGCTCTTATTTTAACATTTTATTTCTTATTTGTCATTCTATTGCAATAGTATCGCATAAATGTCTTCTTTTTTCATTGTTTTGCTGATTTTGTTTGCAAATGCACATAAACGTACCGTCCAAATCAAATTTCAATCAAGCAGATTCAGCCGTCCGTTTACGTTTGTTGGCTAATCATTTACACTGATTTCCATATGTTCATATGTCTGATTCGTTACGCTACGGTGTCGTTACGGTTAATTTTGCTTAACCCAGCCTTCAATGATATATTTGATCATCGGAGCGGAGAGCTTTTTCGTGAGAGCACTTAGCATATGTTTTCCTCCCAATCAGACTTGCCAGTTTTTTTTAGTGCTGAATCCCCAAATTTTTATTTTGTATCCCCTAAATCCCCAAAAAAAGATTTCTCATCCCCAGATATTATTTTAACTCATGTGAATGAAGTATTTTAAAATTCAATGTATTTTGTAATAAAATTCATTTTGTATGTAGAAAACGTACGTTTTAAATATTAATTATATCAAATATATCTGAAAGTATTCCATCTCATCTGCATCATCTAATTTGTTGTACATTTTTCTGGTATTAGGTTAGGTTAGGTTGAAGAGAAGAGACGTTTAAACGTCTCATGTCCATGGACATACTCTTAAGCCATGGACATGAGGCGCTCTACTACACTGAAAAAAAAAAATAGTAATAAAACTAATGATGACACATTCTTATATTAAGTATGCTACCTCGGCATCAATTCAATGACAATTTTCATTAAAATAATGAAAATTTACACGTTTTTTACGAAATTTTCCTTATTATAAAGTTTTTTGAATTTGAATTAATGTCTATCTAATCATTAGTTTTGTGTACGCGCTTCTTTAAATGTACGCATTTAAATTAAAGAAAAAAATCATTATTTTTGTGACAATCCGCATTATTTTAAGTAATATTTCAATACTTTTAAGGATTTTCTACATTAACACTACGACGTAGACATGTCATAGTTTTAATGCCGAATCGGACTTAATTAACAGTATGAGATATTTGAGTAATAAATTTAAGGCTATGCTCCCCTTAAAGGAAAGGCTGTCTTGTTAATAAATTTTATGACTATTGTCATTATTTTTAAGAATACATACGAGAGAATTATACAATCTCTCCCTCCCTCTCTCGCTCGGAGAATCAGTTTTGTTTGGTAATGTGTGAATCAATATTTGTTATGGAATGCTAGAAGAGAAAATAGAGAACAGTTCTGTTCTTCGTTTTCTTTTAAATCGTCAGTTATTTACAAGCGATGGAAGGAAACGGTTGTCTGTTTTGTGAAAAAATTTGATTGCTGTGAATATGTAAGTATACGTGCATACATACGTGCATATTGCACCGAAAATAATTTTAATATGGGCTGTTAACAGTTATTTTTGCTAAAGCATAGCAACAACAACAAATGAAACCGTCGTGTACATGTGAGTATGCATGTGGTTATGCCGTCGGCGTCAGCATCGATCTCTGTGATAAGGGAGTGCGTGTGTCATAGTTATTTTTGCTGTATGTTATTTATGGCGATGTACATGCGTTTTTGAAGGAGATCTTGTTTGTAAGTCCTGTGAAGAGATTTGTGCCAAATGGATGACAAAAATGTGAGTAATAGATTTTGTAATACTGAAAGAGACAATGGGAAAATGTTTAGGATAATAATATTATTATCCTGAAATTAACATCTTATTGGCAATTACAAAATTAACAAAATACATTTTAATTGAAAGTATTTATTTATTAAAAATACCAGCGCATAATGCAGAAATGTAAAATTATTTGTGGCAATATAGAAATTTATTATGAATAATATGTTATACATATAACTATCTTTTTTAATTTTTTTAGTAAAACAATTTTAGAATGGGTCTTTTGTGAGAAGAGTGGCAAATTTTACAAACTATTTCAACGTAAATATTTCTCTTAGTTTTCAGCGTTTTCCAATTGTGATATGATAAAATTTATTTGCTTTTTTTTTGTTTATAGATAATTTTATTTGATTTATTTTCAGAAAAACTTTATTTTAATTTTAGAAGATATTTGAAGATGAATGTGATGGATATATGAAAAATGCAGTGCTGAATGCCATTTATAACTTGCAAAAAATAAGTGAGCATACACCTACATGGGAATGTTTGAATTGAAAGGAAATAGATTTGGAAACAATATTTGTAAGTATTATGTATTTCTGAACAAATATATTTTTTTTGAAAATCAAGAAATTTAATTTGGAACGAACTGACGTTCACATATAAAATACGTGTTTTCACACAAACAAAGTTATTGTTAAAAAGTTTTCCAAATATAATTTATATAAAACGATTTTTTCCTTTTTTGAATTTTAGTTTAAATTTTTCCTTGATTTCGTGTTCATAATTGCTTCATAAGTACTTCATTATTAAACCTGCTGTTAGATTAGGCCCATTTGGTGCAATTTTTGTATCGTTTCCTTTATAAACGGTAATATATATATGTATATATATTGCCTTATAATTTGGTCCAAGGGATATTTTTGTTTTACTAAAATCAAAATAATAAGCGTTTTTGCTCAAAAATAATTGTAAATAAGCTGCTTTCTTTTCACGAAGTATTGAATAAAAATAAATATAAAATATTGTCTTCCATATTCATTTTATATGAAAAATGTAATGTTGACCAAATGGACTCTTTATCTAGGATTCGTACAGATTTGCTAATCTTAAGGGTTAAGAATGTCATAAGCAGCATTAGCTTTTGTTTTACAGAAGTAATTTTTAATAAGTTTTTGTAGTTTTGTTTGCTAACAATTCTAAGTCACGATTGATTTTTTTAAGAAAATTATTTTTGATAACTCAATTTATATGAAAAATGTCACTTTCGCCACTTTCAAAACAATCAGTTTCTATTATTAATAATATCTTACATAAATATTTTTTTTAACTTTTAGTACAGCAAATTTTGTATGGATCTATTATGAGAATTTGTGTCGTAGAAGAGTGACTACATATTTCAGTGTATGTAAGTATATTCCAAAGATTTTAATATATCTCTTATCTTTCAACATTTTGTGACAGTTATATGATAAAACTTATTTTAATACTTTATCGTATATAAATCATTCTGTTTGATTTCTATTCAAATTATTTTTATTTTAGTTCGCGCAATAGAACTTTATTTGGATATATGAAAAATGCAGTGGGGAATTAAAAATTTACAAATTGCAGGAAATGAGTGAGCATCTAAACTATATGATATAATAATATAATATTTGTTTTATATAATTTCTATATAAATTCCAGCCAAATTCTAGGTTAAAAATCTTTAAGGTCGGTTCCGATAAAAATTGTTCATGGACAACAAATAGAGAAACGAATCCCGCTATAGAATCGATACATAACAATACAATATTCGAATAAAAGTCAAACTTCATAGTGTGTTGGCCGATTTGTCTTTATACAATTACATATTGTTTTAAATTATAAAATGTTCAAGGTTATCCGTAATATGTATTATATTTTTTTTGTATTTTCCAATATAAAATATAACAAATAAAATATTTATTTAGAAAGATAAAGTGTTGTGTTATTGAATTTTCTATGAATAGTAAATGATTTCAAAGAAAATGATTCATTTAAAAGAGTAACATTATAATCAATATATTGTAACGAATTTTCCATACATATTTAAAAAAAAAATTCATGTATGCCTTAAATTAATTACCAGTATATTCTTATACCAAGGACAAACATTTTAAATTTTATTACGATAATGTTTTAAATTATATGATATTTTACTAAAAATAAGCACGCGCCATACTTAAATTTACGCAAAAATGTGCTTATTTTAAGACCACACTTAATTAGTTTTATTACCCAAAATTCTTAATTCTATGAAATGCATCCTCAAAACAAGTACTATTCACGTCTTTAAATTAACTATAAAACCTTCTTATTTTTATAGCGATTGTCTTTGGCTCGAAATCATTGCCGAAATCTTAAACTTTACGAAAAATTCATTGATTTTCAGTACGCTTTTTTTTTAGTGTATTACAAGTTTTATAATTTCTGCCAATGGACTAAATAATTGGCAAAAAGGTTAATACTAGCGATGCCATTTCTTAAAAATTGAGTTGGACCATCATAATGCTGATACAAGTAAACTTTAATAGAAAATGAGCTTAAATTGTTCGTTATGTCTTCTCCGAAGAATTCTTTCCATTTTATAAACCACATTCTGTTTCCATTGAGATTTAGAAATATCTATAGAAATACGTATTGCAATTACTACAGGTAGTCTATTTAAGTCGTACTCTAATACACTGCGAGAGCGTTAGTCAAAGATTCTTTTTGTACGAACTTTTAACACAATTTTTAACGGAAAATACAAATTTTAACATAAATGAAGACATGTAATAATAAGAAATATCAATCCCCACCAATTCCCCGGATCCCCAAACCAAATTGCTGATAAATCACCTAAACTGGCAGCGCTGCTCCCAGTTGTTTCTTAAATGACCTGTCATGCGGAAGTGTGGAAAAGGCTCCGGTAAACAGTAATATTAAACTAATCTTAATCAATAGTGTTCCATGTTAGTAGATAGTAACAATGTGCAGCTGCATCAAGAAGAAAATAACGGGAAATGCTAACAATTTTAATGAATAAAGCTTCCTTCGGTTACGTGTATCGGTCATCTTGCCGCATATAAAGTGCCGGTCGGTCGTTTGTTGTGCTGTCGTCGTTCGTTTATAAGATGCAGCGTGTGCCAAAGGAAACAAAAAAGGATGACGACTACTATTAGCTTCAAGCACGGAAATTAACTATTTATTTTCGCTTATACATATGTACATACATACATACATAGATATGTATGTAAGCCAAATAGGTTTATTATATTATATAAAATAAATTTATTCGCCAAATATTCTTAGAAGGATTTGGAAATACATAATCTAAAATAGTGTTTTTATTTTTCTTTTTAAGTTCATATTCACACTTGCAATTCCCCCGGATGTAAGAATATATTTGCGATCGGATCACTAATAAATTACATCATTTAATTTGTGATTATTGTACTATTATTTAATGCTTATTGTCAGAAGCATTAAATAATAATACATATATATAAATAGTTGCAATTATACACTAAATAAAGTTCCTTCCTCCATCACTAGATTTTGTTTTATAATGTTGTCGCGTATAGTGCCGGTCGGTCGTTAGTTGTGCTTGTCTTGCGTTTAAAAAAAGAATTGTGCTTAAATAAAAGAAAATTAAATGATGGCTAGTTAAAGCTACAGTAAAGAATTTATTCTTATAAATTCATAATTAAGTTAATGAGTGTGCAAATTCATATTACGAATGTAAGTAAAGCAAATATATTAAATATTTGTATTGAAGTTGCTAATTAGAATTGATGGAAAATAGTTTGCACTATTTTCAACAAAATGGTGGTTTGCTAAAAAACTCGTGAACTATTTTCTCTTTATTAAATGTTCCTTTTTGTTATCGCCTGTAGTGCCGGTCGATCGTATGTTGTGTTCTCGTCGTTCGTTGATACGAAGAGTTGTGCACAGGGATGTCAACTTACTGCTTTTCGCACCAGGTTTAGTGCTTTTCCGACACCCCAATACGCGAAAAGTGCTCATTTAGTGCTTAACGAAAAAAAAACTAGTTGTACGCTTTTCATATTTGTTGTTACAGCCTGTTCAGCTAAATGTAACAAAACGCAGACGTGCGATAGCTACCCAAGCAATAATTTTCTTCTTCTTATTCTCACCCAAGCGATCATGTTTTTAATTTGGTTCATTGTCACTTATCGTTCGGGTAAGAAAGCTCTTTTCTTCATCGTCTTCCTGTCAAATACCAATATTACCTACATGTTGTTATTGACATTTCTTAAAGCTTTTTCCACACGAAAATATCAGAACGGGGGCAACCCTGTCCAACAGCTGTAAAAGTAGCAACAGCTGATTCTAGATAATGAGAAATAATCAAGCAACCGAAAATAAATACAATTGTTTGCTTGATTGAAAATATATGTATACAGGGTTGCCCATATTCGACGGACCCATGTTTTTTTTGGGCCCATTCCAATCGACGAGGCTTGTCCGCAGGCAACAATCTTTGCGTCAATTGAATTTTGTACGGGAACAAATGCAAATCAACGCGAATAATCCGTTGTAAAGTGGACCGAGCCATGCCCAACTGCTGAGAACGGCGTTTTTGGGATGTTCTTGGGGACCTCTCAACACTGGCTCGTACGGCAGCGATATTCTCGGCCGATCGCCTTGGTCGACTTTTATTTGGCCTCTTCGGATTAGAAAGAGCCTCACCAGTCGAAAATTTTTCGTATAAACGCTTAATGGTGTTCTTAGAAGGCGCACTTCTCACATTTTTTAATATTTTAAAAGCACGTTGAGTTTTCACAATTGATTTCTTCTGTTGAATGTAAATTTCAATTATTTCGCGTGGCGTGTATTGTTCCATGGTAAAAATCTGCTTGGACTGACGCTTCAAACGCGGTATGTCATTAAGCGATCTGACATCTCTGTCAAAAGTTATGGCGTTGCCAGATGGGTCCGTCGAATATGGGAGACCCTGTATATAGGGGCTATATCTAAATCGGAAACCTTCTGTACCAATTTCAGTAAGTCATAGAGTTAAAAAGAAAGTTCTTGCTAAATTTGATAGTGATCTGAGCATAATTGTGACCTGTATTTGGTAACAAGAATACATTTAGACGGACGGACAAAACCATAACAGACGGACGGACAAAACCAGACCAATTCAGAAAGAGATTCTAGGTCGATAGGTATAATAAACGATTGTTTCTAAGGTATTATGAAACAATTTAAAAAGCAACAGTGTAGTTGTAGGATTTCAATACATTTTATGCACACTAATAAACAGAGGTTTTTTGAAATTATTATACAGGATACTTCAGCAAAAGATACATGTTAATGTTGTTTGGTTCATTTATCCATTTTTTATTCATTTTCCCAATAATTTTCACGTTATCTTTCAAAAGGACGGCAAACATAACCGACACGAATGAATTTTTCTGATCGTCTGATTTGACGTTTCATTTCGTTCGTTGTTGTCTTATAAGAACCAAAATGTTGGCGATAATTGAAAGCTTCTTTGTTTATATCCAACACAAAGTGTGCAAAAACCAAAAATTTCATTCGCTTGCCATTTGACGTGCGAAGTGGCAAAAAAGAAGTTACAAAAACAGGCTCTTACAGCCTGCTCAGCTAAATGTACCAAAACGCAGACGTGCGATAGCTACCCAAGCAATAATTTTCTTCTTCTTATTCTCATCCAAGCGATCGTGTTTTTAATTTGGTTCATTGTCACTTATCGTTCGGGTAAGAAAGCTCTTTTCTTCATCGTCTTCCTGTCAAAGACCAATATTACCTTCATGTTGTTATTGACATTTCTTAAAGCTTTTTCCACACGAAAATATCAGAACGGGGGCAACCCTATCTAACAGTTGTAAAAGTTGCAATAGCTGTTTCTAGACAATGAGAAATAATTAAAAAACCGAAAATAAACACAATTGTTTGCTTGATTGATCATATATGTATATATAGGGGCTATATCTAAATCGGAAACCTTCTGCATCCATTTTAGTAAGTCCTTGAGTTTAAAAGGAAGTTCTTGCTAAATTTCCTAGTGATCTGAGCATAATTGTGACCTGTACATTTATAAACAGACGGACGGACAAAACCAAACCAATTCAGAAAGATATTCTAGGTCGATAGGTATAATAAACAATTGTTTTGGGTCACCTAATATAAGGTATTACGAAAAAATGCAAAAAGCAACAGTGTGGTTGTAAGATTTCAAAACATTTTATACAAACTAATAAAAAGACATTTTTTGAAATTTTGGTGGATACTTCAGCAAAAGAAACATGTGTATGTTGTTTGGTTCATTTATCCATTTTTTATTCATTTATCCAACAATTTTCACTTTATCTTTCAAAAGGGCGGTAAACATAACCGACACGAATGCATTTTTCTGATTGTCTAATTTGACATTTCATTTCGTTCGTTATTGTCTTATAAGAACCAAAATGTTTGCGATGATTGAAAGCTTCTTTGTTTACATCCAAAACAAAGTGTGCAAAAACCAAACATTTCATTCGCTTGCCATTTGACGTGCGAAGTGGCAAAAAAGAAGTTACAAAAACAGACCCTTACAGCCTGTTCAGCTAAATGTACCAAAACGCAGACGTGCGATAGCTACCCAAGCAATAATTTTCTTCTTCTTATTCTCACCCAAGCTATCATGTTTTTAATTTGGTTCATTGTCACTTATCGTTTGGGTAAGAAAGCTCTTTTCTTCATCGTCTTCCTGTCAAAGACCAATATTACCTTCATGTTGTTATTGACATTTCTTAAAGCTTTTTCCACACGAAAATATCAGAACGGGGGCAACCCTATCTAACAGCTGTAAAGGTTGCAACAGCTGTTTCTAGATGATGAGAAATAATTAAAACACCGAAAACAAACACAATTGTTTGTTTGATAGATCATTTATGTATATATAGGGGCTATATCTAAATCGGAAACCTTCTTCACCCATTTTAGTAAGTCCTTGAGTTAAAAAGGAAGTTCTTGCTAAATTTCCTAGTGATCTGAGCATAATTGTGACCTGTACTCGGTAACAAGGATACATTTATAAACAGACGGACGGACAAACCCAAACCTATTCAGAAAGATATTCTAGGTCGATAGGTATAATAAACAATTGTTTGGGTCACCTAATTTAAGGTATTACGAAAAAATTCAAAAAGCAACAGTGTGGTTGTGAGATTTCAAAACATTTTATACAAACTAATAAAAAGACATTTTTTGAAATTTTGGTGGATACTTCAGCAAAAGATACATGTGTATGTTGTTTGGTTCATTTATCCATTTTTTATTAATTTATCCAACAATTTTCACTTTATCATTCAAAAGGGCGGTAAACATAACCGACACGAATGAATTTTTCTGATCGTCTAATTTGACATTTCATTTCGTTCGTTGTTGTCTTATAAGAACCAAAATGTTGGCGATAATTGAAAGCTTCTTTGTTTACAATCAAAACAAAGTGTGCAAAAACCAAAAATTTCATTCGCTTGCCAATAGACGTGCGAAGTGACAAAAAATAAGTTACAAAAACAGGCCCTTAGTGTTTTTAACGCCTTTCGCACGTTTGCCAGATAAACTCTGGCAACATAAAGAAATAATACTGCTCCGTGGTAGCAACATATGTATGTATATCTATCCACTTATATTTACCTCCTTGATTTACAAATTGCAGTTTTCACATGTGCAGTTTCAATTTAATTGAAATTTAGACTTAAAAAAAATAAAAATAAATGGCATTTTTAATACCATACAAAATGATTGCCGAAAGTTTTTTCGCCAGAAAATTATTTTGTTTAAAAATTTACATGTTTAATTATTTATTATACCCTATACAAATCTGCGGTACAGGTTTGTTTTCGCCCAGATATGTGTAAGGCCCTAAAATATTGGACATCGTAAATTATACCCATTGAATCAGAATCGCAAGCAGATTCGATCTACCCCTATATTACTTATTGTTCAGCAAATATTTATGAATTTTAGCAGAGAAAAATTATTGAATGTAAGCGTCATAAAAAACAAAAAATGGAAATATAAATTAGGGAAACAACGTTGATAAAATTTGACAATATTTCTTTTTATTTTGCACTGATGGTGTGGTTTTTATACATTAACTGTTTGAAAAAGATGTCTCTTTTGGTTTAAATTAATTCCCAATTTCGTTGACTAAAGCAATTTTTATTGTAAAATAAAGCTGTTTTTTAATTCAAAGGAATAAAAACAGTTTAGTGCTTTTTTAATTGGAATTTTACGCCTTTCACGCTTTTAAAATTTTTCATTACATTTGCTTCGGAAAAATGTCCACAAGAAAAACGGGAATGGAATACATACCTGTTGTATTTGTAAAGGAAAATTTATTCTTTTATAATTATTCTTGCATTACATTTCTTAAACAGAGAAATTAATCTTGAGTAAGTGAAGTATACCTATTAAATACGAGTATAAAAAAGAGTTGTGTATGTAAATATATTTGGTGAAGTTTCCTAATTAGAATTAATATAACAAAAGTATACAAACAAAATGCTCAGAATTCAGTCCGAAATCGGTTCGACAGTCGGATAAACCATCCGATTTCTTATCGGGTGTCTGTCCGAAATCGGTACCAAAAATACCTGAAGTGGTTGCTTGACAGCTGTAGGAATGACACATCTGAGAGAAATTGTTTCTGCCGACGCGACGGGAAATTCTGAATTCGGACCGAATTCTTGCCGTATGTCATACATTATTCGGATGTTTTTGTCGACGAATTGACCGATTTTGGGACGGAGGTCTTGCCAAACGTCATACAAAAATTCGTAGGTTTTTGCCGACGAATAGGACTGAATTCGGAAATGATTTTTTGCATAATTTCATACAAACTTCCGATGTTTTTGCCGACGGATCGGGCCGATTTCGGAACGAATTCTTCACAGACGTGGGAAAATCGACGGGTTGTACCGAATTCCGACCCGATTTTTCCTAAAATAGTATTTCCTCCGTAGTAATGATTTTAAATACTCTACAGTTTTTGAGTACTTCTTTGATTTTTATTTCTTTTTTAAATTCAGGAAAATAAAAAAACTTAAAAAGTAATACTTCACAAAAGAAATGCAATGCTTTCAAGAAAAATAAGTTTAGGCACGCGTGACTCTTCTATTATTTATCCGGCTATGTTAAAAAATTGTTTAATGTGCGGTTTTACGGCTGAATATTTTGTTTGTGATATATTTTCCACTGCCAAATCTATAATAACAATACACACAGAAAAATAAAACAAGTTATTGTATACGATTTAACCAGCAAAGTTGTTGAAATTAAATACAAAATTGTTACTACTTTCTTGGTTAAGTTTATTAAGTGCTAAAAGTATTTGTTTTTTTCTGTGTGTTGTTTACAAACACTTTGTCGATGGGCGGTGCTTAACATTTTCTGAATCAATTTGGTGACAAAAAAAATTATTGTTATACCTATACCTAAATTATAAATTATATATATTTTTACCGATAACGCCGGGATATGCGTTAAATTTAAGGCATTTAATAATAACAATAATAATATACAGCTATTCAACCCTGTGAGTGTCTTGGCTGCCTCCAACTTTGTTATAAATAAGTCACGATCGTTTGCAATCATTCTCCAGTTACTTAATCCAATATTTCGAATGTCTGTTTCTACTCGTCACTCCATCTTACCGTCGGTCTTCCTCTATCTCTTCTTCCTTGTGACATCATTTAGTTCGATTAGAGTCATTTAGTCTGTGTACATTTAAAGCAATTATGAGGGCTATAAACATTGGAAATAAAAATAACCACTTTTGGTAGCTCTCATACAAAAGTGGCCAAAATAAAAATTATGCAACATGATATTTTTGCATTTCCCTTAGTTTTACAAAATAGGTCATAACTTATACATACATTTATCCATAGATTTTTTCAAATGGGAATTAGTTTGTTCGATAAAATGCTATCCTTTAAAAAACGAAATAATATAATGGGATTTTTTTTTAATATTGTCCAGGAACACAGAAAATTCAAATTGAATGGGGAATGTTTATTATCATTTGAAAGAACATTCTTTGGCATTTATTTGTTGAAGATTATGTCTATCAAATGCTGGCCGCGGCTACGTCTCAGAAGGTCCATCCGTTGAGTCCAATTTTCGATGACTCGTTAGAGCATTTCGACTGATAACTGGCGAATGACACTTTAGACTTTACATATCCCCACAGGAAAAAGTCTAACGGTGTGAAATCACACGATCTTGGTGGCCAATCGACAGGCCCAAAACGTGAAATTATCAAATTTGATTGTGAATCCACTATTTTTATAATATTGTTCTCAAGTTGTACTGCAGTTTTATTTCTATTTGGTATGTAGGGAAGAGCTCGCGTGAATTCAACACATTTAAAAAATTCTTAATTAATATTCTTTAATGTTGAGTTGCCTTGAGAAGCAAATTCGGGAAATGTAAAAGATTTTATTGAAAAAAGCTAGCTTCAATAGCACTATGCAACAACATTTTTGAACAAGGGCTGTGTATAACACTTTCTGGTGTAATATGGTGTCGTAAACACGAAAAAATATAAAAAACAAGTAAGAAATTTCAGTCGGGTAAACCGACTAAGGTATACCCTCACTTTCTAAATGATCGGCTTGCGCCGCGTCAGCTTCATAGCCTGGTAGGTACTATAAAAACATCACACTGTACAAAATTTTAAGTATTTGTAGGCACTAGTATTAAAGTTAAAAGCTGTAAACTTTTCGTACAAAATGGTACCTTTGTGTGGGAAGTATCAAAAGGGTCATGGCTATAACGCTCATTTTACCCTACACCACACTGTGGTACAGGGTATTATAAGTTTGTTTCACGGCAGATGTTTGTAACACCTGAAAATAACACAGCTAGACCCACCTTAAAGTAAACCGATCGACTCAGAATCACTAGCTGAGTCGATTTAACAACGTCCGTCTGTCCATGTAAAGTTGTTCGTCGACTACAGAGTCGCAATTTCACTCCGATCGTTCTGAAATTTTGCAGTTTAGAGTATTTCGCAGCTGTTAAGATCGCTATTGAATTTGGTTGAAATCGGTTAAGATTTAGCTATAGCTCCCATATATATGTTTCGTCCGATTTGGCCCTTTAGTTCTATAGAAGCTGTATTTTACATCCAATCGTTTTGAAATTTAGAATGGTAGAGTTTCTTGATCCATGAACCAACATTGCCGAATTTGAAGAAAATCGGTTAAGATTTACCTATAGCTCCCATATATATGTTTCGTCCGATTTTGCTATTTAGTCCTGTATTTTACATCCAATCATTTAGAAGTTTAGAATGGTACAGTTTCTTGATCCATGAACCAACACTACCGAATTTGAAGAAAATCGGTTAAGATTTAGCTATAGCTCCCATAAATATGTTTCGTCCGATTTGGCCCTTTAGTTCTTTAGAAGCTATATTTTACATCCAATCGTTTTGAAATTTAGAATGCTAAAGTTTCTTGATGCTTGAACCAACATTTCCGAATTTGAAGAAAATCGGTTAAGATTTAGCTATAACTCCCATATATATGTTTCATCCGACTTGGCTCTTTAGATCCAATCGTTTTTATACCCTACACCACACTGTGGTACAGGGTATTATTGAAGTATAAAATGTCCCAAAAGTAAATTTATGTAAACAATTTATACATGAATTAAAAAATTTATATATCAGAGTTATTCAATATTACGATAGTGGTGTAGGGTATTATATAGTCGGCACCGCCCGACTTTAGCCTTTCCTTACTGGTTTTTTCTGAATTGTATGTACTATAAAACCATGACACTCTACAAAATTTCAAGTAATTGTATGCACTGGTATTCAAGTTTTAAGCTGTTAACTGTTGGTGCAAAATAGTACATTTGTGTGGGAGGTACCAAAACGAGCGTGCCAATTACGCCCACTTTTCACTGGACTCGAGGTACTATAAAAGTATTACACTGTACAAAATGTCAAATATTTGCATGAGGCGATATTAAAGCTATTAGCAGTTAACTTTTGGTGCAAAATGGTCCATGTGTGTCGGAGGTACCAAAAGAGGCGTGGCAAATTCGCCCTCGTATCACTAAAGTGAGGGTATAAACATGTTGTGGTTATTTTTTTAATTCCGATTTTCTGGGAACACGCCTTTAGTATTTGGATTATATTAGCTTTGTTCCTTTACCTACTACAAGTTGATAGTTTTACCATTTTTACTCCAAAAAGCGTCCCTTTACTCAAGAAATTTGTAAAGATAGTAGACAAATTTAAAAGATATTTTTCAAAATGCATTTATCTTTTACTACGTTTTACTCGACAATTTTTTTTGAGTAAAAGTAGTAACTTTCAAAATACATTAAAAGTAATATAATAGAAAGTTCAAATATAAGAAATTTTTCTGTGCTTCCTACTTCTACCAGATTTCCGTTCCCGTACTTTTTCAAAATATGTTTACTCAGAGAGGATTTTGAATTATTTCTCTTTTGCTAGTTTTACTATTAAAAAGTAAAAGAACAAATCTATTAAGTGTAAGCTCGATAAAGCCGGCATGTCATCTAAATTAAAATAATTATGCGGGCTACAACTGCTTAAAACATCGCTTTCACCTAGAAACAGAAGTTTAATATAGTAACTATAGTTGAAACAAATAAAAAAAATCGTTGCATGTTCTGCTCCGATATTCACAAAGCAGATATCTCGGTAAATATACAAGATAACTGTTAGGTGTAGATTTTATAAATCGGACGAAAAAACGAAAGTTACGTCCGCTTAAATATTATGTTCAACCGAGGTGTGCAACTTCGGGGCAGTTTAGCATAATTTTATGTTTTCTATTCTTTAGTAATGCAAAGTTAATTTTTTACAGAATTTTTAAATGTTTGTAAAATTCCTTTATTATTGAAATGAAACATTGATATATGGATAGACCACAAATGACGACTTGGAATAAATATAAATTAAAATTAAAAATAAATTGTATAACTCAAAATCAAAGAAAAATTAAAAATGAAAAGCTTTTTGAATCAAAATGTATTTGAAGAAATTCGTAAACAATAAATTTATTTGTATATAAACACATATTTTATTTAAGAAAATTAGTTTGCAAATATATTTTGTTGTAATATATTTATATATGCGTTCCAAATAAATTGTATTGATTTTCAATTAAAATTTATTTGCTCAGAAATATATAATATTTAAACATTTTTGTGTCTTATTTTTTTTCTTTCGATTCAAACATATCAAAAAAGGCGATTTTGCCCCGTGTAGCTTTTAAAAAATGGATCTGGATTTTTGTAAATTTTTTGTGAAAAAAAACTGAATAAACCATTGTTTGTACGCGAAAGGAATGTTTTCAAAATGTGTAGCCCTCATATACTTAAAAAAATAGGATCTAAATACTAAAGAGGTACCTTCAATGAATATTGGAACATATGCGAAAAATTATATGGTCACTGTAAATTGATTTAAGCTAACTCAAATTTTCTCTTTATTTTAGGTTATTAAACAAATTATTTGTTTTATCAATAAAAAACTGACTACAGTGATTTAAGTGAAACCAAAATGTAAACTATTAGTGTAATATCGTAAATGAACCATAAGCTATCACATCTGTCGCCCATACGTTGAAGGCAAGAATGTCTACGCAAAACTTCAAGAACTTTAAAAAGGTAATTGGACTTTTTTATAAAGTATCTTTATGTATTCTACATTGTTTATTTTTGTCGATCGAGCTGTAAATGTAAAATATCAAAAAAACGTGATGCGAGAGTCGTTTACTATAGAAAACCCAACCAGAATTTTATTCTGTTGAGGTAGTACTCTCATTTAAGTATGATGTTCCCTTCCTGCCATATTTCTGTTTGTCTAAAGTTGGTGCACGGCGTTATCAACATATTATTATCCCCTCACCTTAGAGAGGGGGGTATATGTATATCGTTTGATACGAACTAAAAGTGTAACACATCGACGGAGTTACCGAAGACCCCAATTATGTTTGGCTGAAATTCGACTTGCATAATTTTAAGTCACTCCGTCTGTCTGTCTGCTGGCTGGCGCGCACCATCACTTTAGAAAGTATGTATTAACCGAATGACTACAAATTGGGTATGCGGTAAAAAACAATAACAACTAAGGTAATATTTTTATCTATCTCTGGCTTAGTTCGAAGATGGGCCATATTGTTCCTCTCCTTCTAGTACCTCCACCACAGAGTGAAATACTGATTCTTTAATACTTTCTATACTACTTACTTTAATATCACTGTACAACAATTGCAGACTTTTTTAAAAATAAAAGGGTTCTGTCAGTGGATTCTGGTAGAGGAGACCAAAAAAATATATAAGTGTATCGGCGTTTTGAAAGATCACATCGGAATTTTATTTTAGGGGGGGGGTTAAAGTTTTCCCCCCTTTGCTTGTTCGTGCAGAATATCGGTATATAAAACTATGTGTTCTGTTCATCTGAGGTGTAGGGTATCTTCAGCAACTTTGTAGCAAATGTTAAGGCCTATATTTTTGTGGAATATATTAACCCTCTACCTTCCCCCCATAACGGTGATTTTTGCCTATATTTTAACAAATCGTAAAAAACTCCCCTAAAAATGGGTGGAGCGGGGTTGAAATGTTCTACAAAAATGTCGGCCATAAAATTTTACTATAAGTGTCAGAACACACCAAAGCCCAAAACTTAACACAAACACCAAAAAGCCGGCCAAATTCAAGATTTCCTGTTAAGGGTTAATTTAGATATTATATAGTGTTAGTACCAAAAAGGTCTTTAAAAATTTGATTTTTCGGGGTTGATGTGAGAGATGCAAAAAAAATAATGATTTTTTTTACAATTCCACACATTAGGAGTTAGGGTGACAGCCGTATTTTTTTTACAAGCTCTTATAGACCAGTTTAGGTTCCTAGTGTTACCACGGGCTGAAATGCCCCTCATCGAAACGAACCTGTTTGATATACAAATTTATCGATAGTACGAATATCGGTACTGGAAAGATCTGTTAGGCTGCCTAGAGAGGCCGACCCCAGTATGTCCAGTCGTCGTTTACTCAGAGCTTCTTCCTCATCTCCACAGCTTCTGCATAAGTCATTGGAGTCAATACCCAATCTTTTGGCGTGTTCGCCGATCAAGCAATGTCCCGTCAGAACTGATATTAACGTAGACAATCTTTGCCTCTCTAGTGCGAGGAGATATTTTGATCTTCCACACATAGTATTAGTTTATTAGTCGCTAACACGTGAAGAAAAATGGACGAAGTTGCCACGCCCCTTTTGGTACCTCCCAAACAAATGGACCATTTTGCATAAAAAATAATAGCTTATAACTTTAATACCAGTGCATACAAGTACTTGACATTTGACAGTATCTAGAATCCAGAGAAAATTGGGCGTTATTGGCACGCCCCTTTTGGTACCTCCCACACGAATGGACCATTTTGCATAAAAAATAATAGCTTATAACTTAAATGCCGGTTCATACTTTAAAATTATTAAATGAAATTTAAATTGATAATAATTTAATGAAGTCAAAAATATTATTAAATTTACGAATATTGTTTTTGGACTCAAGGTAAGGGGATTCATAATTCGGTTTACCCGACTGAACTTTCTTACTTGTTTCTAATATAAATTGATATTACATCAAGGTTTTTATTTCCTTATAATTTTAATAAAAACTCCCATCAGTTCATACATTAAAAAATTAATTTTATTAAAATATAATTTTATATAATTTTTATATAAATAATATTACTATTTTTTTCGTACTGACTTGTTGTAATTTTTATTGGAATATCACAAAAAGAATTTGTTTGTCCGATATGCTTTAACAAGAAATCGTTGATTTCTTACTCGGATTTGGAGTTGTCATTCGTCAAAGCATCATAGACTGCTTGAGCCACGGTAGCATCTTCTGCCGCAATGCCCATCGATTGGAAAATGGTAATTCGTTGGTTTTCCTTTCGTTGGCCTCCATTGCGAATAACTTCACCCACTTCTCCGATAATGTTTGCCTTAAGGTCTTTTAATTCTACTTTCGCACTGACCGATGAATCGACATAGACTACGCCATTATCATATATATCTTGACCAATTTCTCCGAAATGTACTTGACCGGCACCCACGGCTGGAAAAAAGATATATTCATTTTATTATTTCCCATTTTTTTAATTTTTTGCTGACCAAACACATACATATGTAATAAACAATGATCATCAAAGGGACAAATAGGAAGGTAAGTAGCAAATGAACATAAATTTATTTTTCTTGTGAAAATAAAGTGTCACGACTTTGGAAACGTCTAGGGTTTCCTCAAAAAAGTGGCAGCTGTAAATTCCGTCCGATGTGTTTACAATCGAAGTTTTTTTTAAGGACTGGTGACGATTTTAAGTTACGTGAACAAAGTGTTTAATAATAATTTCCATTTACTGTTATTTACATATACATTGCTTGTAGTTTTACGACAATTTAATATGTTATTACATTTCTGTCATGTCCATACTTACTATTAACATGTATTTGGTCATGCTTTAGCATGCTATAGTTGACCAAAGCATTTGGCGAATATGTTGCCACACAAATAACATCTGCATTCCGAACTGCCTCTTCAGGACTCCCTTTTACATGAACATTCACACTATTGGGGAACTCTGAACGTAATTTGTTGGCCAACTGATCTGCTTTCGATTTTGTACGATTCCATAAATAGATATCGATAACATTGAATGTTTTGCACATCCCTAAGGCATGTGATTGCCCCTGTACACCGCAACCAATAATCGCCACCCTAATGGCGTTCTCAGTGCCTTCCGGAAAACGTTTTAGATACAAATATTTTGTGGCTATAATAGACGCGGAGGCGGTGCGCCATCCGGTGATTTGTGTACCATTCATAATGCATTGCAATTGACCCGTTTGATGGCTGAAGAGTAGAATGTTGGCCAGAATATTTGGCAGGGGTGGATTGAGATTTTGATTAGACGAAAACGATGTGACCACTTTACAGGCTAGGGTGTTTATACGTTCTCCGTTTCCCTGTAACCGATAATTGCCCACGAAGCCGGGCATTGTAAGCAATAGTTTCGAGCGATCTCCACCAGATGTCACTGAACGTGCCGGTTGGACAGCGAACGAGGCTTCTGCATCTTCTGCATTGGGTTCGGTGAGTGCTGTGGCCTTTAGGGCCTCTTCTACGGCTGCATTCACTAAATTCCAAGTCAGAACTTTTGCAACATCATCGGCGTCAAAGTATTTGGGTTTACTGTTTTCTTGATTAGTCTTTGTAGCCATTATTATTGTTTTGAGCGTTATCGATATGCTTGAATGTGAACTAGTGGTGTTATAAACTTTCCCCGCTGGCAACCGAGTTTATATACCGAGAAAATTGCACTGACCACAAATTTTGTGTTAATGTAAGCCGATGGATGACCTGTTATCGGTATAATGTTATGAAATGTGGTTTTTGTTTGTTGTCATTCTTATCAAAACCTGTTGTTATCTGCAGTCGATAACATACCCTATTTGTATAAGTACATTACTGCGGTATGTACTTATACAGTACGAAATCGATAGCAGCAGCCTTGGTTGATGAATTTACTAACTACTTTTCGTTCAATTAGGGAGAGATTTTCGTTGTTGGTGTATGACTGCGCTACATGAACTGATTCACGGTTAAGTTCAGAGTCACACTCGGCAATTTTACCAAGCAAGTATCAAAGTTTGTTGGAGAGAGAGGCATAGAGTTCTTTCCGCCTGCCTCTCTCTCCAACAAACTTTGACACTTGCTTGGAAAAATTGCCGAGTGTAAATCTGGACTAACACTAAATATAGGGCCGGACCGAATCGCAAAAGAAAATTTTTTAGAAAAGAGTTCAGTTTGCTTGCGGTTTGTAAAAAAACAAGCATTGTTTAATATATCTTCTAAACAATGTTCATAAATTGTGAATAAACAAATGAAGTTGTTACTAAAACGTTAAAAACACATAGCTACACAGAAAGAAAAACTCCAAACTAAATTCAAGTAAAAAATTGTTAATTTAAGCCTTAATCGTACTTAAAATGTTAAGTACGTTCGTACTAAGTTTTTCTTAAAACAAGTATAAATCAGCTTACATTGAAAAAATCAAGCGCTGAAAGGTTTACAATAAGTTTTTAATGCTTGAAATCAAGTAAACATTTCTTGAAAAGGAAAATTAAGCCTAATATGGCTTAAAGTAAGAAAAAAAAAGCTTACTTTAATCTCTGAGAGACAGAACCATTATAGAGCACAATAAAATTACCCTCTCAACCACTCTCATTCAAGTAGTCGATTTTGGCTGACGCAACATCAAACACACACGCATATAAATCGTAGAGATGTATATGTATAAACATTTGTGCGCAACCATATCCAATTTGTTTCTCGTTCAAGCAGTGTTTGCAAATACATACTTGGCATATTTTTTTTTGATTTAAGTTTTTTGAAGTTGTTAATTATTCTTGTTCGTTTCGTTGATGCTATTCCTTATATGTTTCATATTTAAATCGAATAAATGCAGCAAAACTTTTACTTTTGCTGTCAAGTAATTGTATTTTGACATACCATTTTAAAAAAATTGCATTCTTTGCAATACAGTGGCAACAATCGTATAATTAATATAAATGGTATATAGGTATAAAACGAACAAAAGCACAATAAATCTAGTATGATCAGGCTTAAAACAAGAACTGATATGGTTTAAAGCAAGTATTGGTTAGGCTTAAATAAAGAACTGATTAGGCTCAAGTAATATCAGGGCTTAAAAATACGTACTACCTGATTCAAGTATTTTGTACTTGGTTTATGAAAATCCGTACTTAACGTACTTTTGACGCCGCTACGGCTTGATTCAAGTACGGATTACTCATTTTTTCTTTCTGTGTAGTAAAAAAATGCACCTGAAATGCTAAAGGTCCAAACAAGGATAAACGTAATTTTTTTTTTGTTGTACGAGGTTTCGTTCGCTGAAATATTAGAAATTCTGGTACCCATCACATAGATTCACAAATTCATAAGAGTTCACAATAGTTTAACTAATAACTTCCGCAGTAATTATCTAAGGGTCTGCATATATTCCGTATATTATATAATATCTGTGGACTTTTGACAAAACAACATAAGTCGAGATATGAAAATTTGCATTTTTTAATCATATGGGCAATTTTTGAAGGCGCATCTTTTGGGCTAATCAGCGTCTTTCTACGATATCTAGATCGGAAGATATGAACTTCGAAAAATCAACGTAAGTTGACTTTTTACTTATTTGCATTTGATAAAACAACATATTTGAAATGAGTTGAAAAATCGATCAAATGTTCCAAAAAAATTTTAATAAACATTTGAAAAAACAACTTATTTCGACGTACCAGTCAATGTTTTTTATAATTTGCTTTCCACAAAACAACATATTTCGAAATATGTTATTTTGTCAAATGTAAAAGTTTAAACCCCGCTTTCGTAAGTGGACATATTTTGATTTTCTGTATATGTGTGTTGCGAGTTATCCATTTGACAAAACATCATATGTCGATGTAATTGGTTTTGTCAAAATCAAAAGAAGAAACCCCGTGTTCTCATTTCTAAATATGTGCTTTTGTCGTGTGCATTTAAAAAAAATAAATGAATAAACGAGATCACTTCATTACAAAACACACCACAATGGAGAGAGGACGGTTGCTTGCTGCTATGGCTAGAAAAAATCCAATTGAGGGAGAAAATGTTTTTGATAAAAATAAATGCGGTTTTAAACGTAATCGAGAAGAAGGGATGGAACCCATTTCTAATGAAACGTTCACATCGTTTGATGTTCGGGCGATTGATAAAACTTTATTGAAGCTTCGGCAGAATAAAGTTGAAATGATGGAAGCAATGGATAGTCAGAGCCAATCTGAAGAAGATATTTTTCATGAAACTGACTTCGATGATTCCGACTATATTCCTTCCGATAGTAGTTCAAATTCAGACCTAAATTTAACAACCGAAAGTGTTCGAGCTAAGGCTAATGTTTTGGAGTCAAACTTGTCCGATATTGATTTGCCACAGCTTGACGAAATTGACTTACTTACTTCTAGCTCTTCATTGAAAAAAAGAAACAAACATAAGAAAAATCTGGGAGTAGAATATGTTACTTACAAAAATAAAACTGTTCCTGCACGAAAAACTCAAGAATTGGGAGTGTGTAGATTCAAATGTCAAACCAAAATAAATTTTGAACAACAAAAAAACATTTTCGAAGTTTACTGGAGTTTGGGAGAGTATAATAAGCGCCGTCGAATTCTGTCAAACTTAATTGAAGTTCAAACTAAGAAAACAGAGATAGTTAAAAAGTCCGAAACCCCCAAGAATAGACAATTTGTATATTTATATCATTTTTAAATCCACGGACAAAAGACAAGAGTATGCAAGCAATGTTTCCTGAAAATATTTGGTGAAACCGAGCAGAGTGTAAGAACTGTCTGCATAAATAAGACACAAGATGAACTGCCCGGAGTTTCCCAACATGACAAGCGTGGTAAACACGCTCCTGCTCATAAGATGTCAATTGAGAAACATAACGAAGTTCTGGAATTTATTAATCTAATTCCGAAGTATCAAAGTCATTATAGCCGTCGACATACCAGTAAAGTATATTTTCAGTGCGGACTTAACCTCTCAACATTGTATACCCTTTATAAGAGTAAAATATCGCAACCAGTTTCAAAGTCAAAGTTTGAAGAAATATTTCGTACTTTAGACATAAAGTTTAAAAAACTCCAGCTTGATTTATGTACGCAGTGCGAAACATTAAAAGCAAAAATAAAAAAACACCCAGAATGCCGTTGAAAAATTAGAGCTTTCACAACAACTCACTAATCATCATAATGAGGCTGATTTCGCCTATGAATGTAAAAAAAATGACAAAAGTCTTTCTATAAATAATCAGTCCGTAAAAATGTTTACATTTGATTTGCAGCAGTGTCTGCCAACTCCGTATTTGAGTGCATCTATATTTTTTTACAAACGTCCTTTGTGGACGTTTAAGCTTACTATTCATGATGGTGCAACAAACAAAGCTAATTGCTATATTTGGCATGAAGGTATTGGAAAACGAGGTGCGAATGACATCGGGTCTTGTATTTATAAGTGCCTTTCAGAACTACCAAATTCAGTAAATGACGTTATTTTATATAGTGATTCGTGTCCTGGGCAAAATCGAAACTCTTATCTCTGTGCAATGTTCGAATAAGTCCTGCAGGATCATCCGAGTATTCAAATCATAGATCACAAATTTCTTGTCGTAGGTCATACTCACCTTGAGTGTGTCACAGTTCATGCACAGATAGAAAAAAAGAAAAAAAAATCTTCTGGTTCTATTCAACATCCACATGATTGGCCGAACTTAATTGCTGCTACAAATAAAAAATATATTGTCCATGAATTGAAACAAAATAACTTCTACGACTTTCAGGCTTTTTTAAAGGAAAATTTTACTTGGAGAACAAATAATGTCACAGGTTGGTAAAAATATTTTATACATATATTAACTTTTTTCTAACATAGGCTATCATTTACAGGTGAGAAATTTGAATGGAAGATGGTTAGGTGGATGCGATATGAGAAAGACAAACCCGGAATATTGCAATACATATAAACATTCTCATCAAATGGAGGAAAAATTCAAAGAGTTGAATATCAATCAACGTCGTCGAAAGGAACAAAGAACGTCATTAACCCAAAGTTATACTACTGACCTACCTATTCTAATGAACAAAAAACGTGATTTGATTGATATGCTACCATTGATCGACGAAAATTTTCACAATTTTTATCGAAATTTAAAGGCTGAAGGAGAATCTTCAATTGAAGTAGATTCAGGCTTAGATGAAATAGACAACTCTGAATAAAATTTAAGTATATAGAATAATAACCATAAGTATCTCTATAATACTCACTTTTTACTTTCTCAAATATATTTATATTTTTTAAATAGTTTATTTTAATTTGTAATAAATTTCAATGAACAATTTTATGTGTACTCGTATTTGTATCAATTATCATTAATTTTTATTGCATAACACATTAGTTTTGTAATTATTTTTATTTAAAATAAATTTCATGAATTTTTCTTTTTAAGTTTCCCAAAACTTCAATAAAATGTATTTTGAAAAACAACATATATCCGATATTTGTCTTATGATCCATTTGACAAAACATCGTAACTCGACATATGTTGATAAATTCAGTTTTTGCTTTGGCAAATATCAATTCGACATAACAACATATCTCGAATTATGTTGTTTTTCTTTCTAAAAAACCTTTTGACAAAACATCTTATTTCATATTTTCTAAAATATCTCCAAAAATTTAAAACTTTAAATTCTTTTGAAAAAATCAACAGATAGAGCATAAAAAAATTTATAATATTGAATTTTAACTTTTCCTTAAATGAAAATACAACATAACTATTTAAATACAATAAACACAAATTTCGCTCTCCTGAAAAATTTTAAAATAAGACATATGTTGTTTTGTTAAAAGTCCACAGATATTATATAACTGTGCCTTGTAACACTAGTTTAAAATAAATTGTCGAATAAAAAAATTGTTTATGGAGTCCTAAACAAGAAAAAATATTATGAAATGTAAAGCCGGGTCAACCTTTAAATTAAAGGAAATTATGATAGCTCAAAATGTGGAAAATATAACTTTCACGTAGAAACAGAAGTTTAGTTAGTAATTGCCCTTAAAAAATCAATTTTTTTTATTTTTTTTCAAAAAAGTCTTTTTTTGCTGGTCTCCAAAAAAAACATAAAAATAGAAAAACATTACAATAAATTTGTTTGTTCCATTTCTTGAAAGCTAGCGTGCTAACAAAGAAAATTATTCATATTCAGGTTTACCATAAACTTTTTTCAAAAATGAGGACTTTTGTGCCAGAACAGGAGGGCATTTGTGACTTTTACAAAGAGCGTTTGTAACTTTCGGAGGACAATTAAAAACTACTGTAATTGGAAATAATTAGCATTTTTCTATGATTAACAAATAAAATTTAAACCCGTAAGGAAGGACTAAAGTCTGACAGAGCCGACTTTGTGATATCGTACACCAACCTATCGGAGCAAAATAAGAAGAAATAAATATTGTCAAGATTTATAAAATTTATTTTGCTGATGACAATTTGTATAATTCGGAGGAACATATATATGAGGTCTAGGCTTGCACCTGGGTCCTACATCTAAATCTGAACCGATTTACACCTAATTCGACAATGTAGGTCCTTGGATCAAGAAACTCCATCCTGATTAATTTTAAAGAGTGCACTGGTTTAAAACGAGGGCATGTCCTGGTTTAAAACGAGGACGTCCTCCAAAAAAATCACCCATTATATATAAAAACGTAAACAAATTCTTTGTAACGCAAGAACTACTGATCCGATTTTAAAAATTAAGAACGAAATTTGTTTTGTAAGTTATTATAGTCAATATTAGATAAGCCACAGCTGAATCTTAACATATAAAAAGTGGGCGGGGTCAAAAGTGGGCGTAGCATTATTTAAAATTTAAATATCTCAGAAAATATTGATTTGTAGAAAAACGAAATTTGGTACATATGTTATTCGACCAATTATCGGGATCGGATAAATGGGTGTGGCAATAGTGGCTGTAGCAGTGTTTGAAAATTTTATATCTCGGAAACTGCTGGCCATAGTAGAACGAAATTTGGATAGTTATTGTGGTCAATATTAGTAATTTCACCAAAAGTGGGCGGGATTGAATAAGAGGGCATGGCAATATTTTTTTTTTTTTTTTTTTTTTATATTCAGTATTTTATTTAATTTTCAAAGTTTACAAAAATGTCTTGTTTCTAACTCCCGCGAAGCCATCTGGCTTGTCTGCAGGATAACAAAAAGGTATTTGAGTAAATCAATGTTTCATATTTTTTTTATGTTTCTTCAGTTCAACTGTGTAAATACATTAGTAATTTAATGTCATCTAAAAATAATTATATTATCTATAGCTTATTGTAGTAGGAAATGATTTTTAATTTTCTTTTTCCTTGTAAATTTATTGTTGAGATTTATCAGGTTTACTGGCATCGCGTTAAACGTCATTGGAAGGACAACTTCTAGTGTTTTTTTTGCCATAATCGTTTTGAAAGCTGGGAACCTTGTATCTTCCTTGCGCTCTACTTCTTGTATTCTGAATGTGGCTAATAGGTTTAAGGATATTACGGTCGTCGTAGAATTCATTTACTATGGTTGTTTTGTATATCCCCTCTATATCAAGGATCTTTAGCGTTTTGTATATGTTTTTTGGGTTGTTTGATGTTACAAGATTATTTGGTATTGCAATATTGATTTGATTTGCTGTGTTATTTATTTGTGAATTCACCAAATGGTATTTGTAATTTTTAGCGAGCAATTTTGTTAGCCTATCTTGAGTTTGTTGTAGTGTTCTACAGTAGTTAGCTCTCCCCCAAGCGGTAATGCCATGTCTCAAATAAGACTCAACAAGTGAAAAGTATGCTTGCTTTAACACATTATATGGACAGCATTTGCTAAGGTGGTACATTGAAAATGCAGTTTTTCGCAGCTTGCTTTGCAGATTTTCTATATGTGTTTTCCACTTAAAGCGGCTATCAAGATGTATGCCTAGGTACTTGTAGGTATCCACAATTTCGATACGTTCTTCACAAGTATCGCTTTCCTCACTAGTGTTAGTTTGTGTTTCATGTAAACAATCGTTGCTATGAAATGTCAGTGTTGTTGCATAGGAAATCGAATGACGTGGTCTAAAATGCATTATTTTTGTTTTGCTGGAGTTTATTATCAGACCACTATCATGACACCATCTCATTATCACATCCAGTTCTCTTTGCAATATTTGCGTGGCTGCATTTATGTTTTTATCCGCTACTATCACCGCCGTGTCATCCGCATACGCAAATGGAGTGCTTTCTTTCAACCGGTTTATCATATCGTTGGCGTATAGAATGTATAAGATTGGTCCTAGTTTTGACCCTTGTGGAACTCCATAGTTTACGTTTATCTCTTGACTAACATTGTTTTCAAGTAGCACTCTATAAGATCGGTATGAAAGATAATTTTTGAACCAATCCAAACAATATCCTCTTAAACCACTTCTCTCCAATGTTGCTATTAGTTTTTGGTGTGGAAGCGTATCAAATGCTTTCGTAAAATCAATAAAAAGAGCAAGACAATGTTTATTCTTAGCCAAGTTTTTATTAATATGGTTCGAAAACAAACCTAAGAGTTTATTTATGCTCTTATCTTTCTGAAATCCATACTGGGAATTATTTAAGGTATTGTATCTTTTCATAAACTCATTCAATCTTCGGGATATTACTTCTTCCAGTATCTTCTCTACAACCGACAATATCGATATTGGCCTATAATTATTATAATCATCCTTTTTACCATTTTTGAAAATAGGTCGTATCAATGAGGTTTTCAATATTTTAGGTATTTCAGCTTCATTCAGACTGCAGTTGACAAATTTTGTAATTATTGGTGTAAGACACATGGCATTGTTCTTTATGTCAATGGCTCTTATTCCGTCTGCGCCTGGACTTTTCCTTATGTTAATTTTGACCAGAATATTGTAGATTTCTTCAGTACTGATTTGGTCGATGTAAATAGTATTAGGTATATTTGTTTGAAACCCGAAATCTGTTTTTATACTACACTTATGTATGACTTTTTCAACACTATCGTTAAAGCTTTTTACAAAATTATTTGCAATAGTTAACATATTTAGGTTTTTGAAGTTTGTTTTAATAGTACGATCAATACTGTATGTTTTTTTACCCGTTATTTCGTTAATTAATTGCCAAGTACCTCTAATATTGTTTCTATTTGCTATAAATTGTTGCATATTGTAATGGTTTTTTGCATATATTATTGTTTTATTCAATTTGTTATTGTAAGTTTTATATAATTTTTCGTTTACTTTGTTTGTCTTATCTTTATGCCACCTTTTATAAAGTCTATCACGTATGTCACATCTTTTTAAAAGTTCTTCGTTTAGCCAATGATAAGGCTTTCTTTTATTAATTTTTTTGTTTATTTTTGAGTTTTCATATATTTTTGAAAAGGTATCGTATATATTATTGAATATTTCATTAGTATTATTAGATCCGTTCATTAGATCATCCCAATTAATTTCATTAATCAGACGATTAACTTTTCCATTATTAAACTTTGTTCCAAAATCCGAACCCTGTCCACAACTAGCGCTTTTATTTATATTGCATTCTTCTTTTACGCAGCCAAAGAGCGCGTAATGGTCCGATAGAGTTGTTCTCACAACTGCCGCGTATGCTGATGCCTTCCCTATGTTGATTCGTATGAAAAAGTGATCAATGCAGGTACTACTGTTGCTGTTCGTGTCTTCCCTAGTCGCATCAGTCACCATGCAGTACATACCATTAGACGAGAGCATTCCCAGTTGTTGTAATATTTCGTTTACGAATGTCGATATTCATATCGCCCACGAGTATTATTGGTTGCTTCTTGTTTATATTTGTTAGTGTTTTGTCTAGTTCAGCGATGAATGTCTGCATGTTTTGACTTGGTGGCCGGTAGACTGGTATGACTGCGACGGAGATTCCATTCATTGTTGTAATGTTTAACATGATCGCTTCAAATGGGGTTGCGTTACATATTGTTGTTTCGTAGTTCAATGTCTCTTTAACGTAGACTGCAATACCCCCTCCTCTGCTTTCCATGTTTAAGAATGTTGTACTGAAACCATCAATATGATAAAATTCGTTTTCGCTGTTTGTTATGTTAGTTTCAGTAAATATTATTAGTTGTATTTTGTTTATAATGTCTTTAGTAAGTACTAGAAATGGGAGAAAATTCTTACGGAGTGAACGTATATTCAAGTATATAAATGGAAGTTGGTGCATTAAATAATCCATATTAATTTCCTTGAAATTATTGACTACTTCTTGTAGATAATTCATTTTTTATTTTTTTTATTTTTTAATTGTTTTTGTCCTTTCTTTGTAAAAAGAGGCAAGAAACTAATATTCGATATTGTTATATTTTTTAATAGATTTGAGACTTTTGCTGTATGTTGTTTTATTTATTGGCGTTCGATTTTCAAAAAAAAAACAGAAAAAGGTGTTATTTATATGTTTATCGGATATTTAAATCGATTCGTTTATTGTGTCCAAATCTTGTTCTGTATTTATTAATATTGCGGATGTTTTTTCGGTTTTTCGGATATAAATTTGTCCATTTCGAACCCAAACATATTTCCATCCACGTTCCCTGGCCTTAATTTTAGTTTTATACAAAACACGCCTATTATGCTGTGTTAGATTTTGAATACCTCAGAAAGCATTTATCGTAGAAGAACGAAATTTGTTTTGTATGTTATTGGAGTCAACATTATTCGATTAGCCACATATGGTTCATGAAAAATAATTTAAAATTTGAATACCTCAGAAATTTTTGATCGTAGAACAACAACAAGAAGAACAAGAACAACAAAATTTGCTACATACTGCAGCGGAATTATTATTGAAAACTTGTCACTTTCCCATCAAAATAGGCGGGACCGGATTGATGGGAAACTATTGACCGTAGTAAAATAATATTTGTATTGCAAGTTATTGGAGTCAATATTAGTAATTTCACCGAAAGTGGTCGTGGTGTGCGTTATTATGTTAACAAAGAAAGTTCTCCCGTCAAATAATGGGTGAGATCGGACCGCTTGTAGGTGAAGACCTGAACAACTAGATCGACTTATTATTTTGTATTATTACTTGGTCATGTACTCTTTGTAATTAAATAAAAAGAGTGTTAGTGGGACTACTAAATCCGAGTATTTGAAACAATGTATTACGATGTCGATTGCCTTTAAAAATTGACAGAACGGTTTCATTAGCTGAAATTTGGCTGGATGACAGCAAGTTTTCTGAAATTTCTTTAGACGTGCTACAATAGTAAAATATCACAGTAAGGGTCAACAATACTATTTCAATAACAATTATGGGTCAGAATATTTTATTAATTCTGATAATTTATTTTATTTTTGGCTTAAATGTGTATAAGCAGTTACAAATAAGTAACATAACATCTCACCATAACTTTTTTTTATAAAAAATTTTGAAAATATTTTATGGGCATTTTAATTTTTGAAAAAATTACTTTTAGTGTTTAATGAAATTTGTAATGGCTCTCGAACCGATTTTTGCAAAGTTTACTTTGTTTTAAAGAGGACACAATGTGCCATGTTTTTTTTTGAAAAAGTTTAAAAAAAAAAATTTACGATAGTTTTTTTTTAAAAAAAACTTTTGGAGAAAAAATTGATTCCCCTCGATTTTCACAGAATATTCGTCGCACTCTCACAAATCCAGAACAGTAAAATTTTTTTGTGAGACTCAATATTTGTAAAAGTTAAAAGTTAAAGAAATACATAGTATTGGTATTTCGTCCAAAAATGAAAAATTCAATTTTTAATTGCAGATATCTCGGTAACAATACCAGATAATTGTTAGGTGTAAACAGTTTATATGTAGACCCCAGTTAGTAGAACACACACAAAAATCAATTTTTTAAATTGGAAGAGAAACACGAGTTACACGCGCTTGAACAATTTCTTCACCCGATGTGGTCAACTTTGAGCCCATCTAGCTCCGCCCCTGTCTTAAATGGTGGCCCAAATATAAAACTTAACTTCTCTAACACCTCTTCATCTACCGTGCCAAGTTTGGTCGCAATCGGTTGTTTGGTTAAGAAACGGTCGAATTATTTCCCCTTTTTGAATTCGTACCACTGTGCAGTGTTTTGCATTTCATCCATAACTTGGTTCTACAAAGGTTTAAAAAAAAAACTCGTAGATTTTTTTTAAAAATTTTACAAAAAATTGCGCATTGTGTCCTCTTTGCAAAAATCTTCTGCAAAAAGTAATTTCCTTAATTTTTGAGCCGCAGCAGTTGTTTATATCGGAAATGATTGGAAAAGTCAACGGATCCAAATACAAATAAACTGAGTGCATATGTTCCGACAGACTAGGTTTTTGACTTCATATGAAAAGATAATCAATTGTGCAAATATTGTTAAATTTTTAAAGCGACTGAATCATTTACGACAATTTGCAATCTATATAAAGCACCAAGAAGTTTTCAAGCACTCCATTCAGAGGAGAACACGAATTTGTTGAAGTAGGCCAACTAATTATGGAATGAAAAATGTTGAACTTTAAGTTCATCTTTACACTCGCAGGTAAGAATACGAGTATACGGACTTCAGCTGTTGCTTATGTCACAATAAAAACTTAAACTTATTATATACTCGTATTTAGCTCTATTCAGTATATTCGGGAGGGTATTGGTCTCTGATATCTCGCCAGCCATATTTATAACAACACAGCCCCGAAACTGCTTGTGCGCGGACAATGTGGTCCTGCTGGCGTACATGATTATTGCGACAATTGTGGTGTTCGTATCCCTTGAACTATTCCTGGCGTGCATGACCAACAGAAGTAGAGGGGTAGAACAGGATGTTCGCTATATCGAAGTGAAATGAATTTTGTCTTTCTTAAAAATACATACGTATGTTAATGTCAGCACAAACAATACTGAGTCAATGAACAATTTTAGACGAAGATATACTATAAAAATTTTAATATCATATTTTTATGACCGTTCAAGTAGGGAAGTAACTAAAACATAAAATGATTTCCTGTTATTTGTATGGCAAAAAGTCAAAGAATTCAATAAAGAAAAACTATGTTTTTTAATTAAGTAAATCGTTCCAAAATTTAAAACCTTGACTTCAGTCGAGCTAGTTCACTAGTTCTCGAACTCGTTCAATTGGTGTGGCCAGACAAACAATTAGTCATACCTGGCCATCTTAACTGAACTATTTAGTTCGCAAACTATATAAATTTACTTATAAGTTTAATAATTTCGAGTTTATAATACATCACTTGATCCACTGTAAGATCGTTCGTGCTTTTAGGATGGTTGATTGATCCTGCTCTATAGCACTTATGACGATTTCGCTTCTGCAAAAATATGCAAATTTTCAAGATCGCATCTTAGATGCTGCTTAAATCCAGGAGCAAATAATTTCATTGTAAAGAATAGAAACTGATATAATTTTTAGTAGCAAAGAAGGTCATAAGGAAACTGCGATTGGTGATGGAAGACTGAAGTTGGAGAAGTTTTCTGACTCTACTCAATGTGATTTATTTCAAAGTGTTCCCTCAAGGAACAAGTACATCGTGTGCGTTCGAAATCACCACACAATGATACATGTCGATGAAACCAACACCAGACCGTCGCGTCCTCCAGCCTCCGCCGTCGCGTCCACGATCCTTCCAGCATACGTCGATACCATCCTTAGTCCAAGATCGCCTCCGCCGTCCCCAGCCTACTGTTTCAAGACCTTCTGAAGACGTCACCAGAGTACCATCAATGTCCCCTGAACGACGTCCAGTCTCCCGCATGGATCCTGATCATCAAACTCTACCGCAGTCGCAATACGACATCGCGCATCAATGAGCGTCCTTCGTCGTCGTTCGAGGACTCACGTATTTCTTCCCACAGCGCTGTCTCGGGTCCTTACTACCCACGGGCCCCAGATGGTGAGGATCCTGTTGAGTTCCGAAGAGTCATAGACGCTGATCCTGGAGAGCCTTCTAGAGCGCACGACTAAACGGAGCGATAAAGAGTACTGCACACTCAAACTCTGCAATCATACCATGATCCTGAGGTGAAACACCAGGTGGTAGGTCTGGTAAAGGCGAGATTCCAATTTGGTATACCCAAAAGCACCAATGAAAAAAACACCAAGCTGTCTACGACCAAATTCCAGAGTGCTGCGCGCAGTTCTCATCCAGACCTTGCCTATAGCGCAGAGCACTATATTTGGATGGACTATCTCCGGGCTATGCCAATATTGATTGCAGTGTCGCAAGGCTGGCGGCATGTTGAAGTCAGGTTCAACAACTACATATGTTTTTCTATATTTGTTATCTGAATTTAATCAACTGAGTCAAAAACCAGTAAGGAAAGGCTAAAGTCGGGCGGGCCGACTATATTATTACACCACTCTCGTAATATTGAATAACTCTGAAATATAAATTTTGTAATTTTCTGCCGATTTACTTCAAATTCATGGATCAAGAAACTCTAACATTCTAAATTTCAAAACGATTGGATGTCAAATACAGCTTCTATAGAACCAAAGGGCCAAATCGGACGAAACATATATATGAGAGCTATAGCTAAATCTTAACCGATTTTCTTCAAATTCGGTAGTGTTGGTTCATTGATCAAGAAACTCTAACATTCTAAATTTCAAAACGATTGGATGTCAAATACAGCTTCTATAGAACCAAAGGGCCAAATCGGACGAAACATATATATGAGAGCTATAGCTAAATCTTAACCGATTTTCTTCAAATTCGGTAGTGTTGGTTCATTGATCAAGAAACTCTAACATTCTAAATTTCAAAACGATTGGATGTAAAATACAGCTTCTATAGGACTAAAGGGCCAAATCGGACGAAAGATATATATGTGAGCTATATCTAAGTCTGAACCGATTTCAACCAAATTCAATAGGGATCTTTACAGCTGCGAAATACTCTAAACTGCAAAATTTCAGAACGATCGGAGTGACGAACAACTTTACATGGACAGACGGACGGACGGACAGACATGGTTAAATCGACTCAGCTAGTGATTCTGAGTCGATCGGTATACTTTAAGGTGGGTCTAGCTGTTTTATTTTCAGGTGTTCCAAACATCTGCCGTGAAACAAACTTATAATATCCTGTACCACAGTGTGGTGTAGGGTATAATTATAATTAAGTTCAATTATCGTTAATTCAATTCATTTTAATCCGAAATTCCCTACAACATTGATACATTTCGTCCTGATGGCAACCCTTTATCAATTCCCTGCCACGAAGGCAAAGCTTTTACTCAAATGGATAAAGGGCTGCCATCTTCTTTACTGTTTCCAGTTGTATCTTTGCTGAATTGTCTCTTCTAAGGTTGTTGGATTCACCTACTAAAGCGGTAAGCAGCAGCGACCGGACAATAAATCAGTTTCAACTACAAATGTACAAAATGGTATATTTGTGTGGGAGGTACCCAAAGGGGCGTGGTAACTTCGCCCATTTTTCCCGAGGTGATAGTGACTAACGAACTAATACTAATTGTAGAATTTCAGAAGATTTAAATAAGTAGTATAGAAGTTATTAAATAATCAATAATTCACTAAATATTAACCTTTTGTGGGGAAGGTACATACTAGAAGGAGTGGACCAATATGGCCCATCTTCGAACTTAGCCGGAGATAGAAAAAAATATTCCCACATACCAAATTGAAGTCAATCGGTTACTGCTTTCGAGAGTTATCATGCGCACCAGTCAGCAGACAGACACACAGACGGACCGACATTTCTCATTCGACTTAAAATGACCCAAAACGGATATCCGCTGAACATTGTTAGGGTCTTAGGTCACTTCTTCGATGTGTTACACTTTTGGTTCGTAGAAAATGATATATACCCTCCTCTCTAAGGTGAGGGGATAAAAACGGGTTGTTTGAAGAAAATGTCAAAATGCAATACCCTCCAACGCGGAGAGTCCTTAAACGATCTCGTTGAATTTTTGTTTTATAACTACAAGGTGGCGCAAAAGTAACCTTTCGATGTTTTGTGCCAAAGTCACCGACCGATTATTGGTCAAATAAATAGTCAGCAATATTCCGCGTTCTGGAGCAGTGTAGCGTAACATTGTTTATTAACGTGTATTTCGCATGTGTTTACTACACAAATGTCAAAACAGAACTGACATTAGGGGCCAATCGCAAAATTTATAGCATTTTCTGATAGGAGGATTACTTTTGCGCCATTTATAGCATTTTCTGATAGGAGGATTACTTTTGCGCCACCTTGTAGTACCTAATAGGACTAAACTTGGTGCAATTTTCATCACGGCCAGAAGACATCCGTTTCAAAGGTTAACTCACTTGACATGAAGTCCCTAAATGTATGGGGGCTATATCTAAATTCAAACCGATTGTCAGCAATATCAATAGGGATACGCCCCCTTCCGCACTTTTAGAGATGCTTGAATCCGATAACCAAGTCGCAGGGTGTAGCGCAAACACATAGGAAAGCTCTGATATCAGATGACACTTGAAACGTTTTTCTCAAAGAAGGGAACTTAAGTTGCAGTTAAACAATAACAGTATTACGAGGCAGCAATACCAACCAAGTAAAGAAAGCTGCAAGAAGAGACAACCGGAAGTTCCTGGAAGGGCTAGCAACAACGGCAGAAGAAGCAACTGGACAAAACAACATGAGAAAACTACACCAGACGATAGATTGTCTCACAAATCCAAAGTGTAGCAGGAACCAAGCAGTCACTAATCGCAGTGGTACACTGCCAACAAACTATGAGGCACAGATGCAAAGATGGAGAACATGGAACATTTCGAAGAAATTAGCAACTTCACAGACGACGCTTCGAGAACAGCGAAAAAGATCATAACAGCCATATAGAGAACACCTCAAATATATCATGCAACCCTCCCAATTTGAATGAGATAAAAGAGACAATAGATAAATCGGAAAATAACAGAACAGCAGGCGAAGATGGAAACCGGAAACCTTACGGGCTGACACCACAACCGCAGCTGAACTATTACGGCCTCCCATCGCATCAGCATGGGAGGAAGAGGCTGCCTTCAACTTGGAAGAAAGCATCATTGTGAAGTTACCAAAAAGTGGCGACGTGAAAGATTGCAACAACTGAAGAGGAATTACTCTGCTTAACACCATATACGAGTGCAAGATACTAGCAGTTATAATACAGAGAAGCAAAATAGAGAACATATTGCAAGACGAACAGGCAGACTTCCGGCAAGCAGAAGTTGCGTAGACCGGATTTGTCTACTCTCGCACAAGATCTCCAATATGCAGTCAAAACTGGAAGACCTGTAAAGACAAGCTCGCAGTGCAGACTTGAGATATATATCAAGAAAACCAAAGCCATGTGACAACAATAGCACAGAAAATATAATGCCAAAAGCCCAACCAATTGAGTGTGTAAAAAGCTTCTGCTATCTAGGAAGTAGGGTTTTCCAATAAGAGTGATATGATTTCTTTGAAACAAAACTTACTTATCGTTAAGGAAATTCAAATTTTTTTTATTTAATGTGAAGTACAATCGATACAATTAAGTTCTAAAAAAAACATCATTCAAATGGCCTCCACGACTTCTTCTGCAGGAACAAATTCGATGAACCCAATTTTCGAGCACTTTTTCCACTAAATCAAGTCGTATGTCATGAATGGCATGTTCAATATTGACGTGTAAAGCTTGAAGAGAGTCTGGTTTATTTCGAAAGACCAATAAAATAATCGAATCTCTAAACTTTTCTCGCAACAATTAAATCGTTTCATTTGCTGTGTGGCCACAATCGTTCAATGGCAAAAATATAGCTCTTAACGAGAGCTAAAATATTGCTTATGGGTGTCAAGGTCGTAGGTCGACTGGAAAGTGTTTTTTTATTTAAAAAAAATGGACTTAGCGCACGAAAAGTTGCAATTGGAGAACGATTATTTTGATATTAAAACTGAATAATTTGTAAACGTTGTTCTTTCGTATAGCATCCCAGCAAAATTTTGGTAAGTACCTGTCATTATTCTCTGCATTACCAAATAATGATATCTCATTATTGGCTGCATTACTTTCGGCTTATTAATAATGACTTACCAATAATAACTGAAATAAGTGATTTTTTTGTCAAAATCATTTTGGCAAATTTGGATGTAATGCCATTTTGGCTATATGTGGGTTATTGTACAATACTTATTTATTTTTATACCCTACACCACACTGTGGTACAGGGTATTATAAGTTTGTTTCACGGCAGATGTTTGTAACACCTTAAAATAACACAGCTAGACCCACCTTAAAGTATACCGATCGACTCAGAATCACTAGCTGAGTCGATTTAACGATGTCCGTCCGTCCGTCCGTCCGTCCGTCCATGTAAAGTTGTTCGTCGACTACAGGTCGCAATTTTACTCCGATCGTTCTGAAATTTTGCAGTTTAGAGTATTTTGCGGCTGTTAAGATCGCTATTGAATTTGGTTGAAATCGGTTCAGATTTAGGTATAGCTCCCATATATATCTTTCGTCCGATTTGGCCCTTTAGTCCTATAGAAGCTGTATTTTACATCCGATCGTTTTGAAATTTAGAATGGTAGAGTTTCTTGATCCATGAACCAACATTGCTGAATTTAAAGAAAATCGGTTAAGATTTAGCTATAGCTCCCATATATATGTTTCGTCCGATTTGGCTCTTTAGTCCTCTAGAAGCTGTATTTTACATCCGATCGTTTTGAAATTTAGAATGGTAGAGTTTCTTGATCCATGAACCAACATTGCCGAATTTGAAGAAAATCGGTTCAGATTTAGATATAGCTCCCATATATATGTTTCGTCCGATTTGGCCCTTTAGTCCTATAGAAGTTGTATTTTACATCCGATCGTTTTGAAATTTAGAATGGTAGAGTTTCTTGATCCATGAACCAACATTGCCGAATTTGAAGAAAATCGGAGCAGATTTAGATATAGCTCCCATATATATCTTTCGTCCGATTTGGTCCTTTAGTCCTATAGAAGCTGTATTTTACATCCGATCGTTTTGAAATTTAGAATGGTAGAGTTTCTTGATCCATGAACCAACATTGCTGAATTTGAAGAAAATCGGTTCAGATTTAGATATAGCTCCCATATATATCTTTCGTCCGATTTGGTCCTTTAGTCCTATAGAAGCTGTATTTTACATCCGATCGTTTTGAAATTTAGAATGGTAGAGTTTCTTGATCCATGAACCAACATTGCCGAATTTGAAGAAAATCGGTTAAGATTTAGCTATAGCTCCCATATATATGTTTCGTCCGATTTGGCCCTTTAGTCCTATAGAAGCTGTATTTTACATCCGATCGTTTTGAAATTTAGAATGGTAGCGTTTCTTGATCCATGAACCAACATTGCCGAATTTGAAGAAAATCGGTGCAGATTTAGAAATAGGTTCCATATATATCTTTCGTCCGATTTGGTCCTTTAGTCCTATAGAAGCTGTATTTTACATCCGATCGTTTTGAAATTTAGAATGGTAGAGTTTCTTGATCCATGAACCAACATTGCCGAATTTTAAGAAAATCGGTTAAGATTTAGCTATAGCTCCCATATATATGTTTCGTCCGATTTGGCCCTTTAGTCCTATAAAAGCTGTATTTTACATCCAATCGTGTTGAAATTTAGAATGGTAGAGTTTCTTGATCCATGAACCAACACTACCGAATTTGAAGAAAATCGGTTAAGATTTAGCTATAGCTCCCATATATATGTTTCATCCGATTTGGCTCTTTAGATCCAATCGTTTTTATACCCTACACCACACTGTGGTACAGGGTATTATTTAAGTATAAAATGTCCCAAAAGTAAATTTATGTAAACAATTTATACATGAATTACAAAATTTATATATCAGAGTTATTCAATATTACGAGAGTGGTGTAGGGTATTATATAGTCGGCACCGCCCGACTTTAGCCTTTCCTTACTGGTTCAACATGTTTTCAAATAATACTTGTAGATTTGAATGAAAATACCATACAAATTAACGCATATCGTATGAAGTTAGACCAATGAAGAATTTTTCACATGGGGGTTTGGGTTCAGAAATTCGAATCTAGCATGAGGAAATTGTTTGTTTCAAGAAATACGCGCCACAAGACGCAAAAAATCACTTTAGGTAGCCATCTCTACATATCTACTACATAGATATGTGCTATATATTATATATATAGCACATATCTATGTGGTATGCCAATGCTACAAATAAGTACTTATTATGCTACTTTATTGTATGCTTTTGGGAAGTACTTTCCTCCAATGACATCCCCATGTTAAAATAATGAGAAAAGTGGCTAAATAATAAGTACTTACCATTATCGAACTTTGCTTACTCGTCGGATTATTTAGTAATGAGAAATTTTGCTGGGATATATCGTATAGCATCATTTTCAAATGTGAACGGAAAGTTTATTTTTGCTCTAGCTCCTTCACGGTACGTCGGATCGAGAATCGGTCAATGGCAAAAATAAAGCTCTCAGCGAGAGCTAAAATAATGCTCATAGGTGTCAAGGTCGTACTGGAAAGCGTTTTTCTATACCCTACACCACACTGTGGTACAGGGTATTATGACTTTGTGCATTTGTTTGTAACACCCAAAAGGAGAAGAGATAGATCCATTGTTTATTATACCGATCGACTTGTAATCACTTTCTAAGTCGATTTAGCTATGTCCGTCTGTAGATGTATTCTTGTAATCAAAGTACAGGTCGCAATTATGGCCCGATCTTGACGAAACTTTACACATATCTTTTTTTGTCCCAAGGACGATCCCTATTTAATTTGGTTAAAATCGGTTCAGATTTGGATATAGCCCCCATATATACGTTACACCCGATTTCACATGTAAGCGCCGTAAAAAATTATTTTATAACCGAGCAGTGTGAAATTCGGCAGAAAGAGGTTTCTTATTACATGAAGGAATACTGCCAAATTCGGAGAAATTCGGTTCAGATTTAGATATAGCCCTCATATATATGTTACCCTCGATTTTACATGTAAGCGCTGTAAAAAGTGTATTTTTAATCCGATCAGTACGAAATTCGGCAGAAAGAGGTTTCTTATTACATGAATTAATACTGCCAAATTTGATGGAAATCGGTTGAGATTTAGATATAGCCCACATATATATGTTACCCCCGATTTGACATGTAAGCGCTGTAGAAACTGTATTTTATATCCGATCAGTGCGAAATTCGGCAGAAAGAGGTTTCTTATTACTCGAAGGAATACTCCAAATTCGGAGAAAATCGGTTCAGATTTAGATATAACTCCCATATATATGTTATCCTCGATTTAACATGTAAGCGCTGTAAAAACTGTATTTTATATCCGATCATTACATGAAGGAATACTGCCAAATTCAGAGAAAATCGGTTCAGATTTAGATATAGCTCCCATATATATGTTACCCCCGATTTGACATGTAAGCGCTGTAGAGACTGTATTTTATATCCGATCAGTACGAAATTCGACAGAAGGAGGTATTTTTACATGAATGAGTATTCAGGAAAGATCGGTTCAGATTTATATTAAAGCTCCATATATATGTTCGTCCTGATTTTGTATCAAACCGCTATAGAAGTTGTATTTTACTTCCAAAAAGATGTTTCTCAATTTAGGAACGAATATTGCTTAATTTAGCTATTATCGTTTCAGAATTAGATAATATGTTCCTACCCATTTACCAATTATTCCAAATTATTATCACAATGACCAATTATTCCAAATTATTATCACAATGACCTTTATCGCATTGTTAGGGAGGTGTAGGGTATTATATAGTCGGCCCCGCCCGACTTTCTACCTTTCCTTACTGGTTTTATTTTAAAAAATGGACTTAGCGCACGAATAGTTGCAATTGGAGAACGATTATTTTGATAATAAAAGTGAATAATTTGTAAACGTTGTTCTTGCGTATATCTCTCCATGATGAAATTCTAAACATTACTGAATACAATGAAAAACAAATTACAGATCATAAAATATTACAAATGGCCGAAACGTCACTTCAAAATCATATCATCCCTATTGGGCATTCGGACGACTGCGGTCAGTATGGAGAAGCTCACATATTCTGTTGTACGGCAGTGAAACCTGGATCATGTCTAACACCATCACGCAAAGGTCACGGGTATTCATTAACAAGTGCCTCAGAATCATATGCAAAATATTCTGGCTTAACACAGTAAGTAACGTAGAACTATGGAACTTGACAAATGAGGAACCCATACTGAAGCCGATAAGGCATAGAAAATGGAGGTGGATCGGCCATACCTTGAGGAAAATCCCCATACTATTACAAGGATGGCACCTTGGGGTGGAATCACCAAGGATCAAGGAACTGCGGTCGACCAAGAAACACCTAACTGCAGGAAATCGTGTAAGATGGAGATGCCTTGTGGAAGCCCCATGCTCACAAGAGGAGTAACAGAAAAAAATCAGATTTCTATTTAGTTCAGAATAAGAATCTCTGTAAATACATATTGCCTTCATTTTCAAATTCGAAGTTGATTGATATACACCTGATATACAGTCGACATGCTTGTTAGAATTCGTGAAAACTTCAGAAAACGTATGCAGCAGTGAGTGGATAGCGAAGGTTGACATTTGCCAGATACACTATTTAAAACCATGTAATTTAAAAATTCCCTTACTGTTCAATATAACCAAAATATAAAATACATTTTTCTAAGGTTCATAATTTTTTTATTTCATTCCCAAATAAACAAATTACCGCGCTCCACCCTGTAGAAACACACATAAAGCATTTACTTTTAAATTGTCTTGCAATAGCATCCGCTTGACTCTAGTATTTCCCCACCTGTTTATATTATAAATCTGTTACTCATTTTGACACATTTTCATCATAGCCTATTTAAATAAAGACAATCAGTTGTTTCAACAAAGCCGAAATTTCGCTTCAATTCATTCAATAAACTGACTGCATAAATCTGAATGTTTTACAATTGAGACATTCAGTAAATAAGTCAAAACCACTTCGACAACAACAGATAGGAGAGGCGATTTTTCAGAAGTCTTGTTTTAGGAACGATAAGAATACATTTTCAGTGAAGAATGATAAAATTCGAAATATTATGGATACTTGCAAGTAAGATTGTGAATTTTTCGCTCAATTTGTATTTGTTTTATATTGATTTTATATTAAACAAGTAAGAAAGTTTCAGTCGGGTAAACCGACTAAGGTATACCCTCACTTTGTGAGTAATGTAATATATAACATTACACCAATAAATCTGTCAATTTGTGTGGGAGGTACCAGAAGGGGTTTTCCAAAAACACGTATTTTTCGGTAAATACATTGCATTGTGCTGAACAATAAGCGTTTATGTGCACTGGTATATTAAAGTTACGAGCTATGTAATTTTGGTCATTTTGTGTGGGAGGTACAAAAAGGGGCGGGGTGATAACGCCCACTTTTTACAGGACTATAGGCACTATAACAGCATTACACTGTACCAAATTTCAAGTATTTGTATGCACTGGTATTAAAGTTACAAGCCGTTTACTTTTGGTACGAAATGGTCCATTTGTGTGGGAGGTACCAAAAGGGGCATGCCAACTTCACCCATTTTTCTCGAGTTAATAGCGACTAATATACTAATATTATGTGCAGAATTTCAAAAGATTCGAGTAAGTAGTATAGAAGTTATCAAAGAATCAATATTTCACTAAATTTTAACCCTTTGTGTGGGAGGTACCAGAAGGAGTAGACCAATATGGCCCATCTTCGAACTCATCCGGAGATAGATCAAAATATTACCACATACCAAATTTGAAGTCAATCGGTTACTCCTTTCGAGAGTTATCGTGCGCACCAGCCAGCAGACACACAGACAGACAGACAGACAGGCAGACAGACAGACAGACAGACAGACAGACAGACAGACAGACGGACGGACATTGCTCATTCGACTTAAAATGACCCAAAACGGATTTCCTCCGAACATACTTAGGGTCTTAGATCACTCCTTCGATGTGTTACACTTTTTTCCGTAGCAAATGATATATACCCTCGTCACACTAAAGTGAGGGTATAAATAGCATTGGTCTCTATATGTGGTACAGAAAACAGTGAAGATATCTCCCATCTAATAATCCGTCCAGATGTTGAAGAACGTCCAACCGTGGAATTACCATCAGAAGAACATCTTGTGATGAATTTAAAGATTATTCCAGTGACAACTATTACAAAAACACATCCGACTAAATCGTCAAATGGAAAACCATCACACAAACATTCCACATCCCACCATGCAAAAATGAGGCAAATGATGCGACATCGTATGCATCGCGCTAAACTATCAAATTCTGCTCGAAACCCGGATATAAATCATACACTGCAATAGCATAACCTTAAAAATAAATTATTATATACATATATTTGATTATGATTATAACTAACATACTTATAATAAGTGGCCGCGAAGATGTTTTTGTCCCTTTCCCTTGTTTATAAATGTTAAATCTGAACCAATTTCTTCAAATCTGTAAGTGTTCATTCTTCGATCAATAAACTCGTTGATGTCAAATTTAGCACTGATCAGGCGTAAAGTGTGACTTTAGCGCCTTTGTTTTAATAGTTCTGCTTCGCGAACCATGTCCCAAGTTTTACGGAGCAGAACTATTTCCCATTAGTTGCAGCCGACGACCACCTTGGGCACAAACCTAAAAACAGAAAACAGTGGATCTCCGACCAAACATGGAACAAAATAGCAAGGCTTTAAAACAACATTTATATATTGCCAAAACACGACGTCAAGAAAAGCGTCAGAGAAGACAAGAGGATATTGTTTAATAACATGGCAAAAGATGCGGAAGAGGCTGCTTCCCTTAACTACATGAAAAATCTCTACCGCGGAAAAGTAATGTTGAACTAGCCACATCCAAGGCAGACCAGATGGAGGCTTGGATAGAACGCTACTCTTCCCTCTTATCAAGCGAGACGAGTGCACAAAATCTCTGCGACTGCGCTACCCACGCGGTTAGACATGATATATCGATGGACCCGATATTAAGAAAATAATCGAGGCTGTCAACTGTCTCAAGAACTAAAAAGCTCCGGGATTAGATTAGAACATTCATCCCGAACTGTTAAAGGCTGCTCCGGAAAGTAGCGCCAGGCTCTTACCTAACCTTCTGGCAATCAAACGAGATATGTGATGAAGTAAAAGAAGGAGTGATCATAAACATACCGAAAAAAGGGGATCTAACGCTGTGCAAAAACTGGCGCGGAATAACGCTTATTAATATCACCAACAAAGTTATGGCTCAAATCAGCAATAAGCGTCTATCTGATGCCTTCAATCCGGTATAACGCAGTGAACAAGCTGGGTTCTGCCCACACAGATCGTGTACGGACCACATAAGCAGCCTACGAATCATCGAATCAACAGTCAGTAGAATGGCGCTCGCCACTCTATCTGGCTTTCATAGACTTCGAAAAGGCTTTTGACACATTCCGCAATTTGGAACGCACTGGCTTGCAGAGGAACTCCCACCAAAATCATCGACATAATAAAGGCCCTTTACACAAACGCGACATGCGGAATCCTGCACTATGGAAGCGTCAGTCGACCAATCAGCATTAAAGCAGGGGTAAGACAAGGATGTGTTCTCTCCCCATTACTACTCAACATCGTTCTGGACTGTGTGTTACAACGAACACTATCCACACCAAGAGGTATAAGCTGGAGATTCAACAGAAGACTGGAAGACCTCGACTACGCCGACGACATCTGTCTCATAGCACACAGACATGATGACATGCAAGGCAAGCTAAATTCTGTACAGGCAGAGCCAACAAAAGCAGGTCTTAAAATAAACATCGACAATACGAAATTATGCGAATCAACAGCACAAACACCGCTTGTCTACAAATCGGGAATCATAACCTGGAGGATGTAGGAACATTCTGTTACCTCTGACTACATCCGGCGGATCCAGTGCTGACATCCAAAACAGAATTAAAGCCAGCAACCAATCCTTTGGCCGTCTGAATCCCACTAGGCGATCTGCGCACATAACTTCCAACACCAAACTAAACATATTCAACGCCTGCGTAAAATCTATGCTTCTGTAGAGATGCGATTCTTGGAATGCAGCAAATAAAGATGTGAACGCAATCCAGACATTCATCAATCGCTGTTTGCGACGCATCCTGAAAATATTCTGTCCAGCCACAATCTCCAATCAATAACTAATGCGCGTATCTTTTATTTTCGTAGTCTACTTCAAATAACTATTCTATATGCTTTCCACCTACCGAGGTCTACAAAAGGCCTTATGTGTATGATATTTCATAGAACCCCTAAGATATCTACATTTGAAAATTGAATCATGATGTCAACTGGCTGTGATTTGATGCCGTTATACCTCCATAGGAAAAAGATCTTGGAAAATTGGGTTGACAGTAGAGTTGGGCACTTTAGTTCATTTAAGTGATCGCTCTTTTTAGTTCAGTTCAGTTGAGTGAACTAGTTCGTTCATTTAGTTCAATAGTTCTCTTCAGCTCTTTAGCTCACCAGCTCACTTTACGTAAACCGCTCGTTAGTTCAGCAGTTGTTTCGTTCAGATCACCAGTTCAAATCAGCCGCTATTAAAGGAATCTGATTGGAACATGAATGGAATGAATTGAATATACAAACGCATTTGCATAGGAAGAATCCTACATTCATGATGACATAAAAATGGAAACAACACATAACAGATGAGAAGAGAGAGCGAAATGAGGAGAGAACGAAATGGCAGGGTTGAACTACTGAGCTGAAATGAACGAGTTGTGTGAACTAGTTCGTACCGTTCAGTACAGTGACCCGTTCAATTGAACTAGTTCGTTCACGAACTACACAACTCTAGTTGACAGGATGCGTTACTGCGAAGCCAGCCGAGGCAGACCCATGAATGAGATCGTGTTACACAAATTGTAATTTTTAATTGTTTTTTAAAAAGAAAATTGGATATAGATATATGGTGGTGTAACCGAATCTGAGTCGAGTGTGTTTTTTCCATATTAAGAAGCTACCCTTTGTGTTTATTTTATTTGTATTTTTTAAATTGCATACAAATTTGTCCATAATTGTTCTCCAGACTGGAGTATATGCCCGTCAAGAAAGTGTAAAAAAATTTCCTGACACCAACATTTGTAAGGAAATTATTGTTTACAGGGTGGCTGATATGTAATGCAACAAAGTAAATCGCTATATTTTTTTTAATTTTTTTTTAAATTTTAAAGCAAAAAATGTCGGAAATGACATACAATTTTAGAAACAGTTTAGATTTGTTCGAATTGGCCACCTTTGGCACGAATTATGGCCTTCAAACGGCCGAAAAAGCCATCACACGCTGCACGAAAGTGGCTCTGCGGTATTTTGGCCCATTCCCGGCGAAGCGCCGTCTTGAGATGATCAATACTTTGGTATTTTTTAGTGCGAACCTTACTCTCTAAAATGGCCCAGGCGCAAAAGTCCAACGGATTGAGATCCGGAGATCTTGGTGGCCATTGTGCGGTAGAAATGAAGCGAGGAACCTCCTTTTTAAGCCATTCTTGGTTGACGCGTGCTGACTGCGATGGTGCTGAGTCCTGTTGGAATGTCCATGGTCTGCGGCCGAAATGTTTGTCTGCCCAGGGCTTCAATAATGTCTTTAGGACATTTTCCCGATAATATTCGGCATTTATTTTGACCCCATGGTCGATGAATACGAGCGGGGAGCGACCATCAGTCGTTTCGGCGGCCCACACCATTACCATCTGCGGCGCTTGAGTTCTGGTGGCCAATCGAAGGTGTACATTTTCAGCTGACCTCTTTGGCATGTAAACCCGATCATTTTGTTTGTTCACAAACTGCTCAATTTGGAATGGCTTCTCATCGGAGAAAACCAAATTCGGTAACTGGCAACTTTCGTGCAAGCGAAGCAACTCCTTGGCTCTTTCTAACTTTTTTTGGTGCATCGGTGAGCTCTTGCACTTTTTGGAACTTCAATGGCTTTAGTCCAAGCTCATTTTTTAATATGTCGAGAGCTTATATTCAAAACCCACTATCTTCAATTTTTGCAAAAATGAGATTTTTATGTTAAAATATTCGGTAAAATAAGGCGCATCTATGGTACTAATTTGGAAATAAAAAAACAAAAATTTAGATTTTATTGTCATTTTTGTAATTTCTCTATCTTACACACTTATTTTTTCTGAACGCAATACCCTCTATCTCTTCATAAAATTTGGGACTATTTTTTTTTCTTCTAAAAGATGGTTGTAATAAACATTGTAGAACAAACAATTTTAATTATACCCTACACCACACTGTGGTACAGGGTATTATTAGTTTGTTTCACGGCAGATGTTTGTAACACCTGAAAATAACACAGCTAGACCCACCTTAAAGTATACCGATCGACTCAGAATCACTAGCTGAGTCGATTTAACGATGTCCGTCCGTCCGTCCGTCTGTCCATGTAAAGTTGTTCGTCGACTACAGGTCGCAATTTCACTCCGATCGTTCTGAAATTTTGCAGTTTAGAGTATTTCTATTGGTTGAAATCGGTTCAGATTTAGATATAGCTCCCATATATATCTTTCGTCCGATTTGGCCCTTTAGTCCTATAGAAGCTGTATTTTACATCCGATCGTTTTGAAATTTAGAATGTAGAGTTTCTTGATCCATGAACCAACATTGCCGAATTTGAAGAAAATCGGTTAAGATTTAGCTATAGCTCCCATATATATGTTTCGTCCGATTTTACTCTTTAGTCCTGTAGAAGCTGTATTTTACATCCAAACATTTTGAAATTTAGAATGGTAGAGTTTCTTGATCCACGAACCAACACTACCGAATTTGAAGAAAATAGGTTAAGATTTAGCTATAGCTCCCATATATATGTTTCGTCCGATTTTACTCTTTAGTCCTGTAGAAGCTGTATTTTACATCCAATCGGTTTGAAATTTAGAATGGTAGAGTTTCTTGATCCATGAACCAACATTGCCGAATTTGAAGAAAATCGGTTAAGATTTAGCTATAGCTCCCATATATATGTTTCGTCCGATTTTGCTCTTTAGCCCTGAAGAAGCTGTATTTTACATCCAATCGTTTTGAAATTTAGAAAGGTAGAGTTTCTTGATCTACTACCGAATTTGAAGAAAATCGGTTAAAATTAACCTATAGCTCCCATATATATGTTTCGTCCGATTTGGCCCTTTAGTTCTATAGAAGCTATATTTTACATCCAATCGTTTTGAAATTTAGAATGGTAGAGTTTCTTGATTCATAAACCAACATTGCCGAATTTGAAGAAAATAGATTTAGCTATAGCCCCATATATATGTTTCATCCGATTTGGCTCTTTAGATCCAATCGTTTTTATACCCTACACCACACTGTGGTACAGGGTATTATTTAAGTATAAAATGTCCCAAAAGTAAATTTATGTAAACAATTTATACATGAATTACAAAATTTATATATCAGAGTTATTCAATATTACGAGAGTGGTGTAGGGTATTATATAGTCGGCCCCGCCCGACTTTAGCCTTTCCTTACTGGTTTTCTTTAAAATTAGGGATATAAACGGTTTTTTGGCTCTACTGAACAATTGTGTTTTTTAAGATAGAGGATATTGAATATAAACTGTCGATGTGTTGTATCCGTTATGTTCAGCTCACGAGCAATTTTTCTACCACTGCGGCGTGGATTTCGATCAAATCTGGCCTTCACTTTTCGGATCATTTCTGGTGTTGTTACCGTTTTTTTTGTCCACTTTTTGGACGCGATGCAACACTGCCAGTATCACGGTAACGAGCAATGGTACGAGAAACAAAAGATTTATTCACATTTAAATGCTAGAGGGCTCTAACGATAGCCACTTGTGTTTTTCCACCCAAATATAAAGCAATCACACTATCACGCTTGAATTCCATCACGAATAACTTTTTTCTGAATCTGAAGATCAAAATGCTTTTGTAAGCTTGTAAACAATAAAATGAACTGTCACTGAAATAAATCTGTCAGCTATCAGACTAGCGGTTTAGAAATGATAGCAACCTGAAGTTGGTTGCAATACATATCAGCCACCCTGTATTGTTGATTTTGGCTAACTTATTGATAGAAATAATTATTTTTTTACAAATATGTAAAGAAAATATTTGTATAAATAATATACAATTTTGGTTTTTCAAAAAGTGTATCAGCGAAAAGTGTATTTGCGATGTAAAACCACTGTCTTGACATGCTGTATATGTATATGGGGTCTATACCTATTCTGAAGCGATTTTTTGTATTTGGAAAAATTTAGGCTTTCTGTAATAATCTTCTTTATGTCCAATTTTATACAGGCTGGTTGAAAATTTTGGCTTCAACAGCGCTTACATGACAAATCGAAGATACGTATGGGGATTTCATGTCAAGTGAGTGAACCGTTGAAGCAGATGTCTTCTGATCGAGAGAAACTTGTACGAAATTTAGTAATAATGGGTAGTAGTTATGACAAAAAATTTCAACGAGATATGTTAGGGAATGTCCGAGTTGGAGGGTGTTGAATTTTGGAATGTTGGTCATATTGTCTTTTCTTCCCATCCATATAACTAATTACCTATTGTATTTAGAACTTTATTCATTTTAAGAATAAAGCTCCTTTAAGAGCTTTGTGGTCTATTAGTTGGATGCGACTTGTTTATCTATCAAAATAACAAGTAAGAAAGTTCGGTCGGGTAAACCGACTAATGAATCCCCTCACCTTGAGTCTCAAAAAATATTAGTAAATTTATTTATTTTTATTTATTTATTATTTTAATTAAATTATTATCAATTTAAATTGCACTTAATAACTTTAAAGTATGTACTGGTATTAAAGTTAAAAGCTGTTTACTTTTGGTACAAATCGGTCCATTTGTGTGGGAGGTGCCAAAAGGGGCGTCCCAATAACGGTCAATTTTCTCTGGACTATTAGTACTACACGCTGAAACAAAATCGCCTCTGTAGTATATGTGCCAAACATATTCTGCTTGAAACATATATATTTTTAGGGTGCACTCCGAATATATAACATTTAACACATACAAATAATATATGTTTGGGAGGATGTTGTTCTAAACAAAACTATGTTTACATCCTAATATTTTTTATTTGCATATGTTATTTTCCAAACAAAGATCTATTTGCGTGAATATATATCTATTCTTTAATTGTTTTAAGTTTTCAGCAATTGAAAGGTAATTTTTAGAAATTTTTAATGTTAGTAAAATTTCTTTATAATTGAAAATAATGACTGGGAATAGTTAGAAAATAAAAATAAGTGGTTTCAAATAGAAGTTAATGCTAAGTATGCCATTTTTAATAGGAAAGCATAATTCGAAAACATGGAAAAAATTAAAACTAAAGTTCGAAAAATTCAGCAAAGTTTTGAAAATCTTTTTTTTTAAATAAAATATATTTGGAAATATTCATAAACAATAATTTTATTTGTATTTAAACACATATATTATTTGAGAAAATTAGTTCGCAAATATATTTTATTCTAATATATTAACATATGCGTTCTAAATACATTTTATTGATTTTCAAATAAAATTTATTTGCTCGAAAATATATAATAATTAGAAATTTGTGTTCCAAGTATATTTTCTTTCGATTCAAACAAATCAAAAAATGCGATTTTTCCCCGTGTATAAAAGCATTACACTATATAAAATGTCAAGTGTTTATATGCACTGGTATTAAAGTTATATGCTGTTAACTTTTGGTGTAAAATGGTCCATTTGTGTGGGAGGTACCAAAAGGGGCATGCCAATTACGGACACTTTTCTCAAAATTCTAGGTACTATAAATGCATTACACTGTACGAAATTTCAAGTATATGTATGCACTGGTATTAAAGTTAAAAGCTGTTAACTTTTGGTACCAAGGGGCCATTTATGACTCATCTTCGTAGTTAGCCGGAGATAGAAGAAAATTTTACTACATATTAAATTTGAAGTCAATCGGTTACTCCTTTCGAGAGTTATCGTGCGCACCAGCCAGCAGACAGACAGACAGACAGACAGAAGGCGGACATTGCTCATTCGACTTAAAATGACCCAAAACGGAAATCCACCGAACATACTTAGGGTCTTAGGTCACTCCTTCGATGTGTTACACTTTTGGCTCGTAGCAAATGATATATACCCTCCTCTCTAAGGTGAGGGGATAAATATTAGGATGTAAACATAATTTTGTTTAGAACAACATCCTCGTTTCAGCGTGTGGACCGATATTCTTTATTTTCTCTGGAGACGATTTAATGCAATATGAGGTACAAAAGCTTAAATTTCCGCATGAAGGGTTAAAAAATGTGTTCCCAAGAACAGCAAGAAGTCTAATCGAAAGACCGGTATACCCCTTTTTTACAAGGGACATACGTCCAATATAAAGTATGAGTTCTTAAATTTCAGACAGATCAATTGAAAATGTGTTTTAAAGAACGCCAAGAAGTGTCATCGGTAAGGACCTTTATATGGTGACTACACCTAAACATGGACCGATGTTTTATGCACAATTCATTGCTAGAAAGTTCATTGTGTTTCTGATGATAATATAAATTCACAAATTTTGAATTTTGAATCAACGAACTTTTTGTATTATGTTCATATTTTGAAAAATTGCAATGTATGTACTGTAAAGTGTTTCCTTTACTTGTGAATTTCTGAGATTTCGGGGCTGATATAATATTCCCAAAATGTTTCAATTTTATTAGCTGCTGACATTTGATAATTATTTCACACTTGCAAACTAAGACAGACTATTTAGAAATGCGCGAAGCGCAAACGTTTTTTTTTAAAAAAAAAACACATTGGAATAAGTATTAATTTGCTACAATATCATTACGTTTTCTGAACATGACTGAACAGATTTATTGTTTTATTAATGATACTTAATTGCTTTAATACAAAATTATCTAAACATCTAAAGACTCTTCGCTAGATTTATATATATAGTATATGTACATATATACAGAGAAAATCACGTATAAATATTTTAAAGTACCTTACATCAAACATCATCAAATACAAATTCTAACTACATACATACATACAAAAAAATTATTTACAAACAATTGTGAGTGAGTATTAGTGAAATAATAGTCAAAGGTGTTTAATAGCTTCTAGCATATGCTGATGAAGAAGCTGAAGCACTAGCATAAGCACCTGAGTGAGATTTTCCATAGCCGCCGCCATCGTGATTACCCGAATCTCCAGCACATTTAGAACAGCTACCAGAGGGACCATTACCGCTGTTACCTCCTCCAATGCCACCAGGTCCGCCAAAACCGAAAGCGCCACTTCCGGCTGAGGCGAAACTTGAAGCACTGGCTCCACTGAACGCTCCAGCACCACTAAAATTTGGTATTAATGAACCAAATCCTTTACCGCATAGTCCTGAAGTGCAGGGACCAGATCCTTGAACATTTCCGCCGCTCTCGCCAGAACCTGGACCTCCACCATTACCGGAGCCTTTTCCTCCTCCACCATAACCGCCAGATCCGCTACCACCTCCAGCACCGGCTCCTCCACCTGCACCGCCGCCACCTCCTGCGCTTCCACCATAACCGCCTGCTCCTGGTTTACCAGAACCGGCGGGACTTCCGGCATAACCCCCAGGACCTCCTGTACCGCCACCATACCCGCCGGGGCCGCCTGATTGACCCGAACTGCCGGAGCTTCCAGGACCTCTGCCATAACCGCCTTGTCCTCCACGACCAGCTCCTCCGCCAGCACCGCCTCCTCCACCAGCACCACCTCCAGCGCCTCCACCATAACCACCAGGACCCCCAGATTGACCAGGACTACCTCCATAGCCACCTAATCCCCCAACACCTCCACCATGCCCAGCTCCTCCGCCAACGCCGCCTCCACCACCAGCTCCTGCACCGCCACCGTAGCCGCCAGGTCCACCTGGTTGGCCTGGACTTCCTGAACCTCCGCCATAACCGCCCGCTCCTCCGGCTCCACTTCCAGCACCACCACCAGCACCAGAACCACTTCCTGCGCCTCCTCCATAACCACCAGGTCCGGCCGGTTGACCCGAACTGCCCGGACTACCACCATAACCACCTGGGCCTCCTTTACCTCCTCCATATCCACCAGCTCCAGCACCGCCACCTTCACCAGCGCCACCTCCAGCGCCACCTCCATAACCACCAGGTCCACCAGGTTGACCTGGACTACCTCCATAACCGCCTAAACCTCCATCACCGCTTGCACCACCATGTCCTGCTCCTCCACCAGCACCGCCTCCACCGCCTGCACCACCCCCTGCGCCGCCACCATAAGCGCCTGGACCACTTGGTCCGCCTGGTTGACCTTGGCTGCCTGAACTACCACCATAACCACCTAATCCTCCTTTACCCCCTCCATATCCACCAGCACTGCCGGCACCCCCACCACCTCCAGCGCCACCGCCTCCTCCTCCACCAGCACCATAACCTCCAGATCCGCTAGGTTGACTTGGACCACCGCCATAACCTCCGGGTCCGCCAGGCTGACCTGGACCGCCTCCATATCCTCCAGCACCTCCACCATTTCCAGCACCTCCTCCAGCACCGCCGCCACCACCAGCACCACCTCCCGCTCCGCCACCATAACCATTTGGTTTCTTAGGACCGCCACAAGAACCTCCCCGACAAGGTGTTCCGGGCGGTGAACCACCACTGCATGAGGGACCGGAACATGAAGGATTAGGATTAACACCCGGATGCCAATCGGAGGGACTGCCAACGGAATTCAAGTTAGGATCGGATCCAGGTTGCCAGGATCCGGGTTGATTTTCGGCAGGTGTTGGTGGAGGTACATATCCTAAATCGGGTTTCTTCACGGCAGGTTGGTATCCACCATTTGGTCTGCCTGGTTTACCTGGACTGCCAGATCCACACGATCCTCCATTGCCGCAGCCATTGCTAGAAGGGTAGGCAGGTCCGTTTAAAATACCTGCCTGAGCTCCGGCTGAAGCACCGGTACCAACTTTGCCACCAGACAAGAAAGGATTGCGAGAGCCGGGTTTTCCAGCTTTGCCACCAGCACCACCAGCACCACCGCCACCACCACCACCTCCTCCATATCCACCACCGCCGCCAAAACCGCCTCCGCCGCCAAGTCCTCCACCACCTCCGAGACTAATGGCAAAACCTCCTCCGCCGGTAATAGGGCCACCTTGACCTCCTTTACCAGAACCGCAAGCTCCAGAAGAACAACCACCGCCTCCGGCACCATAACCACCACCTCCTCCGCCACCTCCTCCAAGACCAGAATGTAATCCATTGTGAACTTTACCAACTCCATTTAAAATGCCTCCGAGGACCCCGGAGATACCCTGCTTCAGACCATTCAAATTTATTTCTTTGTGAATGCCAAGTCCACCACCAGGAAGGAAAGGATTTCCAGCTCCACCACCTCCAGCTGAATCTCCACTCCAGCCACCAGCACCGCTTGAAGAAAAACTACTGGCACTTGCTGAGGCCGAAGCTCCAGCACCACCATAACCTCCACCTCCATACCCGCCAGCCATAGCTGAAATGGAACACATCATTAGAACTGAGGCATAACACGTTCCTCAGAACATCTCCAACAACGTACCCATTTGATTAGTATCCATCATCATCATCAGAATTACTGCCGTCGTTTTCAGCCATATTTGATGCCTTAAACTGACACCGAGACTTCTACTTCGATTACTACTCGCTCGTGCCATGTTGAAATAACAACTGCTATGGGAAGATCACTTACCCAGGCAATTTATACTCACAAGTTGCAAATAAACTTTTTTTTTGGTCACTCATTAAGCATTTGTTTTATAATTACCCTCCCCCAGTTCTTAACCCTTGCCTAGGTTAAGGAGGGATTAACTCAAAACTTGAGATATTCACTCTTCAATTCGCTAATTTTAGCCTCTACAGTACAGACACGCGGACAGACAGACACTACGAATGACTCCACCTTCGTTGCTTGTTGCACTTCTGATGGGTATTTTGCATAGAAAGATGGGAAATCCCTATAATAATAATCGATAAAGTTGTGTACGATTTTTTTGCCAGCTACACGATTCTCATTGCTCAGTGGCGTCTGGAAATCCATTGAATGTTGTAATGGATTGCTCAATAGGTAAAAAACTCATTTATTTCAGTATAGAACATCTCCTATCATCGACAACAACTTTCAGTTTACTTCAAAACACTGAGAAAATTCTCCAGATGATTCACTCGAAGATCACTCAAATGTGGTTTTTCAAGTAAAGGAGTGGGAGTTGTGTAATCTGATGACGTCCGGGTCACTGGGAATATGATATGTTAATTATTTGCGTTAATTCAAATTTTATTGCATTTGACGAATTCGTTTAAAAATAAATCAAATAAAGAGTACAGGTAACGCCAACGAATGATTTGGTGAAAGGATCAGGGGCCAAATCAAATCTCCCTATTATAATGTCTGACCAATATATCTACCAGGTAGACCGGTTTATAAGTTAGAATAGGTGGTAGCCTTTGTGTAAGGCTTACTTAGACTATGTAGTCCATTTGTGATTCCTCCAATAACACAGTACGGCATTTTTCAGCTCATTGATTTGGGACTCAATACTGAGAATTGGACGTGACAGTAGCCCCAAATATAAGAACTTCTGCATCATTCGTTTAGTTAAGTTGGCTCAATTAATAATTTTTTGTCTGTATGGTTTTTTTCCTCAAGGTGGATTTTTAGCACTTTTCTATAATTTTTCTTAGTTATACCGTACGGAATATCTCTTTTGTGTCTGAAGCAAAGTTGTAGATATATTCAATATCTACAACTTTGGAGAAAAAAATGCGGAACAATCCTATCCGAAAAAGTGCATCCAGTCGGTCATATTTGGACGTAGTCCCCATTTTGAACCTATAGCTCTTCTGCACAACGACCAACATCTGTGGGCCTTTGTAACTCTTTCTTCAATATGATCTTTCCAGTACAGTTTCTGATCCAAGATTACTCCCAAGTATTTTATCTTTTTAGATATGGCAATATTCTTATCCAGGAAACGAGGCACGGTAAAAGGATGAATCTTCCTTTTCCTTGTAAATAGACATATTTCTGTTTTGTCTGGATTGACATTTAGTCCCCTTGGTTGTGCCCAGTTATATGCTATGTTAAGTGCCTCTTCAGCTCTTCTGCATAGCTGGTTTGGATGTGTGCCCCTTAGAAGTATTATAACGTCGTCTGCATAACAGACTGGTTTAAGTCCTTCATTGGTGAGGGCTTTAAGGAGACTGTGTATCGTCGTAACCCATAGGAGAGGCGTTAAAATGCCCCCCTGAGGTATACCACGATTTACCTTGTCTCTGATTTTTACGTCATATGACCCACAAATAATCCACCTATTCCTTAGCATATTGTTGATCCAGTTTATCAACGCCCGGTCAACCTGAAACTCGTCTAAGGACTGGATAAGTGTATCGGTCTGAACGTTGTTAAAAGCGCCCTCAATGTCTATACAAACGGCAAGTGTGTACAATTTTTCACTGAAGGACTTTTCTATGTGGTGTACTACCTCATGTAGAGCTGTTTCCACTGATCTTCCTTTAACATATGCGTGTTGCTTGAATTTTAGCTTGTCATCGGCTATCTTACTTTTCATCATGTCGTCAATTATTCGCTCCATTGTTTTTAAGAGGAAAGAAGTTAGGCTAATAGGTCGATAAGCCTTTGGGATCGTATAACTCGCCTTATCAGGCTTAGGTATGAAGACCACCCTTGATTCCTGCCAATTTCTTGGGGTATATGCATGAGTTAGGCATGCAGTGAAAACTCCAACAAGATGAGTTGATACCAGATCCACCTCATTCTGAAGAAGCGCTGGAAATATTCCGTCCGGTCCCGCAGCCTTATAAGGAGAGAAGCTTTTTATTGCTTCTTTAACCATAGCATCCGTAATAGGTACTTGGTGCATTACATTTTCGGTCTGTAACTGTTTCTCTATTGGCCCAGCATTACCACTCGGAAAATGAGTTTTCATCAAAAGCCCTACGATATCATCTGTTTGTGTTTCGGTTTGGATATGAGTTTTTGAGAGGAACTTTTTTATTTTGGACATGCTGTTAACGCTGTCTACCTGCTCACAGAAAAGTCTCCAGGAGTTACGTTTCGCCAGTCTAATGATTTTATTGTATTCTTTGAGCTTTCTGTGGTAGTCATCCCTATATACTGATAGCTTTTTACGTCGAGCTCTGTTGTAAAGTCTGCGGACATCCTTGCCAATCGAGCGAATTTGCCCTGTCAGAGGATGTTTACTCCTAACAGTAATGTGAGCCCAATGAAGGGGTTCTGACACAGAATGGGCTCATTCCTCCAACTCTTCGTCACCACAGCTACTGCGCGTGGCAAAATTGCCTTTTTTGATATGTTTGAAAAGAAAGAAAATATATTTACAACACAAATTTTTAAATTTTATATATTTCTGAGCAAATAAATTTTATTTGAAAAATCAATAAAATTTATTTGGAACGCATATAATAATATATAACAACAAAATATATTTGCAAGGTAATTTTCTCAAATAAATATGTGTTTATATAGAAATAAAATTAAATTTAACGAATTTCTCCAAATATATTTTATTTAAAAATATTTTCAAAACTTTGCTGACTTTTATGATATGACTACATCGTTAACAGATATTTTTTTAAAAAACTTAAAATGTTTAAAGAAAAAACTTGTTTTGCAACAAAAAACTTATATGAAGCATTATTTGTCAGGAAGCCAGCTTTTTTGGTAATGTTTTCCGATTTGAATAAAATTTGGTGGACATGTTGGCGTAAGTCTAAAAAGTATTAATCTGAAATATGACTGCATTCTGGTGACCACTACTGCAGTTGCATGCATTTTAATTATGTCGATTTTAAAAAATATGCCCTATTCTTCGACTTTTATGTCAAATTTGGCGAACGACATGCAATATGTAATAAATGTTGTAATAAATGCAGAAATATTATTTTGACATTGCAATTCAAGGTCAACCTAGTAATTTGCGAATATCAAAAAAGCGTGGTCAAGCGATTTTACTCAAAAATTTTCAGAATAATGCTATTTTAGCGTCCTAACGATGGACAAAATTGGACAAAGCACCTTAAATGTGTTCTATAACACCGTGCGACAAAATTGAACCAAAATTATTGGTCATTTCCTTGTCTTTATAATTCCGAAAGCTGACTAGAAACACAACAAAACTGTGTACTCAGTTTTTTATTTTCTGGTGGAGTTCGCGTTTAAAGGGACATGACATTTTTTAATATTAATTTTGTAAATGTTAGGGAAATTCAAAAAATCTTCTTTCATATTTTTTCGTTTTTAAATGATGTTTCTGCTTATATTGAATTCGCCAATATGTGAGAGAGACATATAAGAGACAAATTATGTTTCTGCTTATATTGAATTCGCCAATATGTGAGAGAGACATATAAGAGACATTGCACTTGCATTTTATTTTATGAGGATTGATGTCAGACATTATAAAATTATTCAGAGGACGGGGCTTTATGGCCGTTCGTAACCCTCCATATATTGGATGAGATCCGTTCAGGTAGAGGGTGATTCAACAATATGTATATGTTACCCCCGATTTGACTTGTAAGCGCTGTAAAAATTTTTTTTATTTCCGATCAGTGCGAAATTCAGCAGAAAGTGGTTTCTTATTACATGAAGGAATACTGCCAAAATTCGGAGAAAATCGGTTCAGATTTAGATATAGCTCCCATATATATGTTGCCCCCGATTTGACATGTAAGCGCTGTAGAGACTGTATTTTATATCCGATCAGTACGAAATTCGACAGAAGGAGGTCTTTTTACATGAATGAGTATTCAGGGAAGATCGCTTCAGATTTATATTAACTTTATATTATCAAACCGATATAGAAGTTGTATTTTACTTCCGATCATTAAAATTTTCCAGAAAGATGTTTGTCAATTTAAGAACGAGTATTGCTTAAAAAGTTATAAACTAGTAACTTTTGGTACAAAATGGTCCATTTGTGTGGGAGGTACCAAAAGGAGCGTGGAAATAAATCCAATTTTTCACTGTATTGTAGGTACTATTAAACCATTACACTGTACAAAATTTCAAGTCTTTGTATGCACAGGTAATAGAGTTATAAGCTATGAACTTTTGTTTCAAAATTGTCCATTTGTGTGGGAGGAACCAAGGTAATAGTGACTAATATAGTGACTAATATGGCCCATCTTCAAACTTAGCCGGAGATAGAAGAAAATATTACCACATGCCAAATTTGAAGTCAATCGGTTGCTCCTTTCGAGAGCTATCGTGCGCACCATCCAGCAGACAGACAGACAGACGGACGGACATTGCTCATTCGACTTAAAATTACCCAAAACGCATATCCGCCGAACATGCTTAGGATCTTTGGTCACTCCTTCGATGTGTTACACTTTTGGCTCGTAGCAAATGATATATACCCTCCTCTCTAAGTTGAGGGGATAATTATATGTATTGGGTTTCTACGTTCGAAGCAAACTATATGTCAGCTACAGGTACTGCAACTTATGTATGGAATTTATGAATGAAATTACTTATTAAAAATAAGTCGATTTTCTGAAAAATATTGTAAAGTTATATTTCGAAGTATGAGTAAAAGGCAAAGAACTTTTCAATGTGTAAATGATCCCGACAATTTCTGCTACATCTGCGGAAAATATGTAATTAAAAACCAGTAAGGAAAGGCTAAAGTCGGGCGGTGCCGACTATATAATACCCTACACCACTCTCGTAATATTGAATAACTCTGATATATAAATTTTGTAATTCATGTATAAATTGTTTACATAAATTTACTTTTGGGACATTTTATACTTAAATAATATCCTGTACCACAGTGTGGTGTAGGGTATAAAAACGATTGGATCTAAAGAGCCAAATCGGATGAAACATATATATGGGAGCTATAGCTAAATCTTAACCGATTTTCTTCAAATTCGGCAATGTTGGTTCATGGATCAAGAAACTCTACCATTCTAAATTTCAAAACGATCGGATGTAAAATACAGCTTCTATAGGACTAAAGGGCCAAATCGGACGAAACATATATATGGGAGCTATAGCTAAATCTTAACCGATTTTCTTCAAATTTGGCAATGTTGGTTCATGGATCATACCATTCTAAATTTCAAAACGATCGGATGTAAAATACAGCTTCTATAGGACTAAAGGACCAAATCGGACGAAAGATATATATGGGAGCTATATCTAAATCTGCACCGATTTTCTTCAAATTCGGCAATGTTGGTCCATGGATCAAGAAACTCTGCCATTCTAAATTTCAACACGATTGGATGTAAAGTACAGCTTTTATAGGACTAAAGGGCCAAATCGGACGAAACATATATATGGGAGCTATAGCAAAATCTTAACCGATTTTCATCAAATTCGGCAATGTTGGTTCATGGATCAAGAAACTCTACCATTCTAAATTTCAATACGATCGGATGTAAAATACAGCTTCTATAGGACTAAAGGGCCAAATCGGACGGAACATATATATGGGAACTATAGCTAAATCTTAACCGATTTTCTTCAAATTTGGCAATGTTGGTTCATGGATCATACCATTCTAAATTTCAAAACGATCGGATGTAAAATACAGCTTCTATAGGACTAAAGGACCAAATCGGACGAAAGATATATATGGGAGCTATATCTAAATCTGCACCAATTTTCTTCAAATTCGGCAATGTTGGTCCATGGATCAAGAAACTCTACCATTCTAAATTTCAAAACGATCGGATGTAAAATACAGCTTCTATAGGACTAAAGGGCCAAATCGGACGAAACATATATATGGGAGCTATAGCTAAATCTTAACCGATTTTCTTCAAATTCGGCAATGTTGGTTCATGGATCAAGAAACTCTACCATTCTAAATTTCAAAACGATCGGATGTAAAATACAGCATCTATAGGACTAAAGGACCAAATCGGACGAAAGATATATATGGGAGCTATATCTAAATCTGAACCGATTTTCTTCAAATTCAGCAATGTTGGTTCATGGATCAAGAAACTCTACCATTCTAAATTTCAAAACGATCGGATGTAAAATACAGCTTCTATAGGACTAAAGGGCCAAATCGGACGAAAGATATATATGGGAGCTATATCTAAATCTAAACCGATTTCAACAAAATTCAATAGCGATCTTAACAGCCGCGAAATACTCTAAACTGCAAAATTTCAGAACGATCGGAGTGAAATTGCGACCTGTAGTCGGCGAACAACTTTACATGGACAGACGGACGGACGGACGGACAGACATCGTTAAATCGACTCAGCTAGTGATTCTGAGTCGATCGGTATACCTTAAGGTGGGTCTAGCTGTGTTATTTTAAGGTGTTACAAACATCTGCCGTGAAACAAACTTATAATACCCTGTACCACAGTGTGGTGTAGGGTATAAAAACTAAGTACACAGTTTTGTTGTGTTTTAGTCATCTTTCAGAATTATAAACATTTCCATAACCAATAATTTTGGTTCAATTTTGTCGTACGGTGTTATAGAACACATTTAAGGTGTTTCTCTTAATATTGGAATATCGCGGAAACTAGGAAAATCGCCTCTCCACAATGTTATCCATTGTTAGTACGCTAAAATAGCATTCTTCTGAAAAATTTTGAGTAAAGTCGCTTGACCACGCTTTTTTGATATTCGCAAATTAATAGGTTGACCTAGAATTCCAATGTCAAAATAATATTTCTGCATAAAATCATTATCACCATTGAAAAGCCCATAAAAAAATCTTTAAGAAACGACATAAAAGGAGAAGAATAGGAGCATATTTTTTTAAAATAGACAAAATGCATACAACTGCAGTAGTGGTCACCAGAATGCAGTCATATTTCAGATTAATACTATTTAGGCATACGCAACATGTCCACCAAATTTCATTCAAATCGGAAAACATTACTAAAAAAAGCTGGCTTCCTGACAAATAATGCTTAATATATCTATTTTATAAAAAATCGAAAAATATCAGCAATTAAATCTTAAATTGTTGTAATGCCCTTAATATAGTTTAGGTTTTAAATGTCATTTAGACAAATAGTACATATAACAAATTTAAATTAATTAAATGGCGATACGCCATATTTCTCGAATAAGTATAAAATTTGGTCGCTAAGGTATAAATATACTTACATAACAATTATTGCATAATATCTAAAATAAAGCGATGATCCTACATAGAAATTATTCCCGAAGAAAAAACTCCGTGGTGCATTCCACCCTTTACGCCAGTAAATTGCAAGTTTGAAGCCCCTAAATTGGAAAATATGATTCTCCGAATATGCTTCAATATTTGTTTCTTAATCATAGGGACTTATTATATTTTTGTCTGTTAAAAAATGTATATTTCATTTTACTGTAAATTCCAGTGAGTGATTTATAATATTTTCAAAATTCAATATTAATTTAAAATTAAACCTAAAATGGAAAGGTAGGGAATACGTTTTGTGTTTTTCTGAGATAATACTACAATATTACATTTTTACAGACCTTAAAAAACTTATTTGTGGAATAAAAAACTCAAAAGTGCTATTTTTCGCTCGAAAAAATGTGAAATATAAGTTTAAACTTATCATCAGATAACGCTGTATGACTACCATCTTCTTGCACTGTTTCAACCTCCTCCATTGAGCCACCATTCTCGGTAATGACTTAGTGTATAGCAATGGGTCGTCCATGTTTATCGATTATAACCTCCTGCATCTCCTAATGATGGTGGTGACGTTCTTCTTTATAAGTTCCTTCAATAGCATCTGTAAAGGTAAATAAATTAAACAATACATAAGTGTATACAATTTAAGCTTTCCACATAAGTATAAAAACTTACGTACTTACCTAATCAGCTCCGATCTAATGTTCTGACCGCTCACGTTGTTTCAATTCATTTTTTATCCACTCACCTTAGAGAGGAGGTAAATATCATTTGCTACGAGCCCATACTTGGGTCATTTTAAGTCATTTGAGCAATGTCCGTCCGTCTGTCTGCTGGCTGGTGCGCACGATAACTCTCGATATGATTAACCGATTGACTTAAAATTTGGTATGCGGCAACATTTTTCTCTATCTCCGGCTATGTTTGAAGATGTGCCATATTGGTACACTCCTAGTATTATATTATTCGTTATTCGAATACCTTTCTATCGTTATTCGAAATCTTATAAAAAATTGTTTCTGAATTTACCTTAAATTTAATTTTGAGTTGTTTTTTAATTATTAGACAAGTAAACATAAATTTTTTGTTTATTAAAACTATTGTTTTGAAAATAAACAATAAAAAGTTTTTTAGATTCGACTACTGCAAAAACTGATAATCATAATAATGCGGCATTAAGATAAAAATGACAAGTTAAAACCAGTAAGGAAAGGCTAAAGTCGGGCGGTGCCGACTATATAATACCCTACACCACTCTCGTAATATTGAATAACTCTGATATATAAATTTTGTAATTCATGTATAAATTGTTTACATAAATGTACTTTTGGGACATTTTATACTTAAATAATACCATGTACCACAGTGTGGTGTAGGGTATAAAAACGATTGGATCTAAAGAGCCAAATCGGATGAAACATATATATGGGAGCTATAGCTAAATCTTAACCGATTTTCTTCAAATTCGGTAGTGTTGGTTCATGGATCAAGAAACTCTACCATTCTAAATTTCAATACGATTGGATGTAAAATACAGCTTTTATAGGACTAAAGAGCCAAATCGGACGAAACATATATATGGGAGCTTTAGCTAAATCTTAACCGATTTTCTTCAAATTCGGCAATGTTGGTTCATGGATCAAGAAACTCTACCATTCTAAATTTCAAAACGATCGGATGTAAAATACAGCTTCTATAGGACTAAAGGACCAAATCGGACGAAAGATATATATGGGAGCTATATCTAAATCTGCACCGATTTTTTTCAAATTCGGCAATGTTGGTTCATGGATCAAGAAACTCTACCATTCTAAATTTCAAAACGATCGGATGTAAAATACAGCTTCTATAGGACTAAAGGACCAAATCGGACGAAAGATATATATGGGAGCTATATCTAAATCTGAACCGATTTTCTTCAAATTCCGCAATGTTGGTTCATGGATCAAGAAACTCTACCATTCTAAATTTCAAAACGATCGGATGTAAAATACAGATTCTATAGGACTAAAGGGCCAAATCGGACGAAACATATATATGGGAGCTATAGCTAAATCTCAACCGATTTTCTTCAAATTCGGCAATGTTGGTTCATGGATCAAGAAACTCTACCATTCTAAATTTCAAAACGATCGGATGTAAAATACAGCTTCTATAGGACTAAAGGACCAAATCGGACGAAAGATATATATGGGAGCTATATCTAAATCTGCACCGATTTGCTTCAAATTCGGCAATGTTGGCTCATGGATCAAGAAACTCTACCATTCTAAATTTCAAAACGATCGGATGTAAAATACAGCTTCTATAGGACTAAAGGGCCAAATCGGACGAAACATATATATGGGAGCTATAGCTAAATCTTAACCGATTTTCTTCAAATTCGGCAATGTTGGTTCATGGATCAAGAAACTCTACCATTCAAAATTTCAAAACGATCGGATGTAAAATAAAGCTTCTATAGGACTAAAGGACCAAATCGGACGAAAGATATATATGGGAGCTATATCTAAATCTGAACCGATTTTCTTCAAATTCGGCAATGTTGGTTCATGGATCAAGAAACTCTACCATTCTAAATTTCAAAACGATCGGATGTAAAATACAGCTTCTATAGGACTAAAGGGCCAAATCGGACGAAACATATATATGGGAGCTATAGCTAAATCTTAACCGATTTTCTTCAAATTCAGCAATGTTGGTTCATGGATCAAGAAACTCTACCATTCTAAATTTCAAAACGATCGGATGTAAAATACAGCTTATATAGGACTAAAGGGCCAAATCGGACGAAAGATATATATGGGAGCTATATCTAAATCTGAACCGATTTCAACCAAATTCAATAGCGATCTTAACAGCCGCGAAATACTCTAAACTGCAAAATTGCAGAACGATCGGAGTGAAATTGCGACCTGTAGTCGACGAACAACTTTACACGGACAGACGGACGGACGGACGGACGGACAGACATCGTTAAATCGACTTAGCTAGTGATTCTGAGTCGATCGGTATACTTTAAGGTGGGTCTAGCTGTGTTATTTTAAGGTGTTACAAACATATGCCGTGAAACAAACTTATAATACCCTGTACCACAGTGTGGTGTGGGGTATAAATATGGTTTTGCCAGATTAATAGTATTTCTATGCTATTAAAGTTATAAGCTGTTAGTATTTGGTTGAAAATGGTTCATTTGCGTGGGAGGTACCAAAGGGGAGCGGCAACTGCGCCCATTTTTCTTAAAGTGATGGCGACTAATAAAGTAATATTATGTGTGGAATTTCAGAAGATTTCGATACGTAGTATAGATGTCATTATATTCACCAATATTTCTCCAAATTTTATCCTTTGTGGGGGAGGTACTAGAAGGAGTGGAACAATATGGTCCATCTTTGAACTTAGTCAGAGTTAGAAAAAAATAATACCTCATATAAAATTTCAAGTCAATCGGTTACTTCTTTCAAGAGTTATCGTGTGTACCAGCCAGCAGACAGACAAACAGACGGGCGGACATTACGCATTCGACTTAAAATGACCCATAACGGATATGCGCCGAACAGACTTGGGTCACTACTTCGGTGTTACGCTTCTGGGCCGTAGCAAATGATATGTACCCTCGTTTCACTAAAGTGAGGGTATAAAAATGCTACGAATCGATTTTCCTAATATAAAAAAAAATATTCAGTCAGAATTTATTTTGGTACGAGGCGTCGAATATTCTCTTCCAATTCGTCAATCGTTTCGGGCTCATCTGCGTAGACAAGCGACTTTACATAACCTCACACAGTCCAGCGGTGTTAAATCGCACGATCTTGGAGGCCACGCCACAAGCCCACGACGCGAGATAATGCGCTCACCAAAAGTTTCCTACAATAAATTGATTGTTTCGTTGGCAGTATGGTATGTAGCTGTATGGTCGTCCACATCAACATCCTCCAATTCAGGCACGAAATAGTCATTAATCATGCCTCTATAGCATTCCCCATTGACTGTAACATTAGGGCCGGCTCCATTTTGGAAGAAATATGGACGAATGATTCCCTATGCCCATAGAGGACACCAAACAGTGACTTTTTATGGATGTAACGGCGTCTAAACAATGGTTTATCCTTACTGCAAATGCGACAATTTTGTTTATTAAGGTACTTATTCATCCAAAAGTGAGCTTCATCGCTGAACAAAATTTTCATCGCTGACAAATGTGAAAATCGGAAAACCGCCGCGCGAACCGGAACATTATTTTGGTAATAAATTTGCACGATTTGCAAACGTTGTTCCGAAATAAATCTATTCATTATGAAATGGCAGACCAAACTGAGCTTAAATCAGGTGACATCTGCCAAAAAGACCAACTCGAAAAAAAGTATTGCCAGTTTGAAAACCACACGTCTAAAAAAACACGAGGTATATTTCTCGCAAAGACACCAAGTAAAAATGTCGTCGATTTGTATGACGTTTGACATATGACACGAATATATTGCAATTGTTTAGAGGTAACGGGGTAAGAATCGCTGTTGACTGTTGTGAGAGAAATAATTCTCCAAGGGTTCCCTTAATTCGGTCTTTGGACTGCAGCGTGTATTCCGATATCTTCCACTTCAAAATCACCTCCGAGATAACTAACCCCTCGGATTTCTTTGCAAACTTTTTGGTCGAATATCGCCAAAAACAAAATCTAGCCTAGAAAAACGGCTGGCACCACTGTATTTAGCAAGGTCTAAATAGGTAGATCCATAGGGTGTCCTTTCTGTTACATTTTTGGACAAGCACAGTGTTATTAAAATATCATCGAAACCGCTGAGCGGATGAAAGAATTGTATTAGAAGAAGTGAAAGCTGTCCTGAACCAATTCAAATACGAGTAAGTGATTCTCGTGTAAAAGATGTTGTTAAACCTCGCTGTTTTTGCATATCGCGGTTTATCAGGAGAGCTTGAGTCAATTCAAGGATTAACCAGCTTTTTTGCTGAGAATTATATTATCCCATAGATCCAAATCAACTGCAAAACCCTGCGTTTTGTCTTGCAAGTCCTACATACTGTTTTCTCTAAAATGCATACACAAAAATAATCTATATTAAAAAAAATTATGTCTACAATTTTTGTCATTGTATGATTACTAGACTAATTGTAAAATACTGAAAACGACAAAGAACCTGACAAAATTGTTAAAATAAAACAATTTTAAAATTGCAACATCGTTTTAACGGAAATGGTTTTGCTTAGTGTATGCTGCTGTATTTATTTGTTAACAATATGTATATTCTGGCCTCTACAATCATTTGGAGATCAGATATTATTAGAAAAACAAAATCATCAGCCGTGTTGTGAACATCACGGCGAACGAACAATTGATGTGTAACTCATGTTCGAAATGCTGTCTAGAGATGTAACAATTAATAACTATTACATTATAACAACAACACCGAAAACGGAAGTTGGAAATCCAATACGCCTATTTGCCCATTCAGAGTGTGGGAACTGTCTTAGAAATGAATAGTGTTTTAATCATTACGAAGTGTTGTTTGCTCATACTAATAATTATATACACATGGTCATCAGATGAATTACAACAAAAATGGAAATAATTAAAAATGATTTACAATGTAAGCTTTAATAACATACACCACCACTGTGACACAGAATCTTTTTGTCTACTGTTGGTAACACTCCAAAAAGGGAATTGTGGTGATCCCCGTTTGCTAGGCTTCGCGTCTAGGAATGTACACATTGGTGAAAATTTTTCAATGTTGCCCATACATACATACACTGATAAAAAAATGCTAAAAAATTTGACACGTTTATGCACAAAATGCAAAATCTTGTGATCAATTTCTTAACAATATTATTTATGATAATCTATATACATAAACCGAAACCTTTTTGGAATTACCGTACTTTGAACCTGGATCTCTTGGCACCATCTAACAGCTTTATACCACACATAATCGCTCTCGGCCACAAACGAGGTGATCAGACCAGACAAGCTCCATTTAAAACATAAGACGTGTTCTTTTTATATACAGATAAAATCGAAAAATTTGATTTATTTTCGAAATGTGTGTTGCCAATTAGAAATGTAGAACCTGTAAACAAAATTGTGTTATTTATTAATGAAGTTATTCAACGGATTTATTCATTCTGATTAAATAAGTTGTTGAGTCAATAAGTATGTATATGCATTGCTCTGAAAATGTTGATCAACAAGTAAATTATCTCAAATAACAATTATTCATGATTCAATAGGATAATTATTTATGGCCGACCAGACACTACGATAAAATAATAAAAATATAATGGTTGTGCATTTTCCGTATTTATATAAAAATTATTAACATTGTATTGTACAAGGGGGGCCCAAAATGACCGAAGGGCTTTGAGTTCATTATAACTTTTTATTTAAGACATAATTATTTTTAACTTTTTTAATGCAGTATATTAATGGAGAATATTTTTTATTTAGTTATGAAAAATTTTATCTCGCAAGTGGTGGCCATTTTCTGCCTTTTTAAATTCCCCAAGTCTTGATCTGTTCTTTTTCAAACGTCGTAAACTTTATAAAAATCGGTTCAGCCGTTCAAGAACAATTGCAAATTTCGCAAAAACCAAAAATGATTTTTTAATTTTTTTAAAAATTGTGAATCCCCATAACATTTTGGGAAAATTTGTTTTCAAAAAAAAACTTTTTATAAACTTTTTCTTCAAAAACAAGCAAGAAAGTTCAGTCGGGTAGAGTAAACCGACTTATGAATCATCTCACCTTCAGTCCACAAAAATATTCGTAACTTTATTTATTATTTTGTTTTAATAAAATTACATTGTGCAACAATTTCGAACTTTTTCCAAAATAACGAGGTTCCGACAACGGATTCTGGTAACGGAGACCAATAGAATACATATATGCGTTTATCGACGTTTTAAAAGATAACATCTGGTTTTAATTTTAGGGTGCGTTAAAGTTTCCCCCCTCTTGCAGCAATCGGCTTAAGAAATTATGTGTTTCTTCTGTCTGAAGTGTAGGATATGTATAGCAACTTTGTAGTTAACAGTAAGGCCAATATTTTTGTAGAACATATCAACCCTCTGGCATTAACAAATCAAAAATATTCATGCAGCAATGTTATTCATACGCCACAGTAATCAAAGCAATAAAAATACAAGTAAAGAGGGATTTAACGGGAATTTGACCGGTTTTTGGTGTTTGTTTTAAGTTTAGGGATTTGGTGTATTCTGACATATATAGTAATTTTGGGTGACCGGTCATAACGCCCAACGGACATAACGCTCAAAATTTTGGTTTTGGGCCTTATGACCGACCCATGCTCGGACATAAGGCCCAAATTTTTTTTTGGTCTTTATGTCCTTTTTTTGTTTTTGTAATAATAAGTAGGAATTATTTTAAGTGGTAATTTAATATTTATTGGAAGTATGTACTTTAAAGATATGGTTCAATTTAAATCAAATTTAAACTTCTTCCACCTGCCCACAATTTCCTAAAAAAGCAAAAGGAAAACCCTAAATATGGAAGCATTAGCATTATTTTCAATAGAGTATGATATAAGTTTATATTAAGTCTTAAAGCATAACGTATGATGAAGATAAGAACTTGAAGAAAAGCCGAGTGTAAAGAATTCTATGAGTAATCGCGCGCGAGAATTCTTTACTTCATCATACGTATAGGGCCTTATCCAAATTTAATTTCCCAAACACTTCAAATATGGTAGTATTAAATCGAAAAACAATATGTGTGATGTAGTTACCCAAGTGTAAAGAATTCTACGAGAAATCGCGCGCGCGATTTCTAATATGGTAGTATTAAATCAAAAACAATATACAGGGTGGCTGATATGTAATGCAACAAAGTAAAGCGCTATATTTTTTTAATTTTATTGTTCAAAAGCAAAAAATGTCGGAAATAACATAAAATTTTAGAAACAGTTTAGATTTGTTCGAATTGGCCACCTTTGGCACGAATTATGGCCTTCAAACGGCCGACAAAGCCATCACACGCTGCATGAAAGTGGCTCTGAGGTATTTTGGCCCATTCCCGGCGAAGTGCCGTCTTGAGATGATCGATACTTTGGTATTTTTTAGTGCGAATCTTACTTTCTAAAATGCCCCAGGCGCAAAAGTCCAACGGATTGAGAGCCGGAGATCTTGGTGGCCATTGTGCGGTAGAAATGAAGCGAGGAACCTCCTTTTTAAGCCATTCTTGGTTGACGCGTGCTGAGTGCGATGGTGCTGAGTCCTGTTGGAATGTCCATGGTCTGCGGCCGAAATGTTTGTCTGCCCAGGGCTTCAATGCTGTCTTTAGGACATTTTCCCGATAATATTCGGCATTTATTTTGACCCCATGATGAATACGAGCGGGCAGCGACCATCGGCCGTTACGGCGGCCCACACCATTACTTACATGGCCACTTTCGTACAAGCGAAGCAACTCCTTGGCTCTAACTTTTTTTGTGCATCGGTGAGCTCTTCACTTTTTGGAACTTCAATGGGTTTAGTCCAAGCTTAACATGTGTTGTATCCGTTCTCGCGATATGTTCAGCTCACGAGCAATTTTTCTACCACTGCGGCGTGGATTTCGATCAAATCTGGCCTTCACTTTTCGGATCATTTCTGGTGTTGTTACCGATTTTTTTCTTCCACTTTTTGGAATCGATGCATCACGGTAACGAGAAACAAAAGATTTATTCACATTTAAATGCTGGATGGCTCTAACGATAGCCTCTTGTGTTTTTCCACCCAAATATAAAGCAATCACACTTTCACGCTTGAATTCCATCACGAATAACTTTTTTTGTGAATCTGAAGATCAAAATGCTTTTGTAAGCTTGTAAACAATAAAATGAACTGTCACTGAAATAAATCTGTCAGCTATCAGACTAGCGGTTTAGAAATGATAGCAACCTGAAGTTGGTTGCAATACATATCAGCCACACTGCATGTGATGTAGTTAAGAACTTGCAGAAAAGCCGAGTGTAAAGAATTCTACGAGAAATCGCGCGCGCGACCTTTACAACCATCGAAGGCATTTCTGAACCTGAATTAACTATAGAACCGTTACTTCTTTTACAATCATAATATGTAAATTTTTCCCAAAAGTATTCGATTTTACACATTAGTAGAGAAAGAATTACATAATAATATTTGGGCGTTATGACCGCATCAGTCGACGTCATAAAGCCCAACAAAATTTGGCGTTATGTCCCATCTTTTATGCACCTAGAGAGGTCATAAGGCCCAAAATAAAATTGGGTGTTATGACCGCACATAGAGAGGTCATAAGGCCCAAAAGGTCGCCGTAATTTTGTTGGCATAATTTATTGGCATCATTTTTGTGCAACATTTCAACAAAAATAACACCATGACGACTATTAACATAAATGCAGCGCTTCTAGTAGAGAAAAGAAACGGTAAATCTCAAATAACATCAATTCCCTAAGATTAACAGACAAATGTTAATTAACATCAGGACAACACTGAGTACAAAAGAAAACAGCATAATGTTCCCGCGATAATCTGATATAAGCCGGAACGAAGTCTGTAAGAAATAGACTTAATAGACAACAAATAGACAGCACCAACAACAACGGACGGATGACGGACATTGCTCAAATGACTTAAAATTACCCAAATCGAGTTTCCACCAAACATACTTTAAATCGTCATAAAATTTTGAAAAAAAAAAATAAATGATAGCGAGATTTTATATTACCATTTAGCAATTTTTATAAAGTCAAAATTTAAATTCATAGGTTAATATTAAAAATTCTGACCCATATGTGAAAACTTTAAGTGCAAATATCTTGATAACCAAAATTTTAAGATTGTTTCCGAACACTGCTGTTTAAGTTTTGAAGTACATGCGAGTTATGGTCTAATTTTGTCGGCTCGGTTTGATATGAAATGACTCATATAGCCCACACAAAACACAATTTCTAAGGAATTAAAAGGAAACTTTGCAAATTGTATTTTCTGCAATTATTCACCGCAACAAAAAGTCAAAATCGGTTCATATTTTATTGTAGTTCCCATAAGAGGTTATCCTCGAAGCTTCTTATTTACGCCATAAATTCCCTTTCTTGCAGTCAATTGGCTGAAATTTTGCAGTTTTTGTTGTGGTGATAACGCCGTGTAGACACTAATTCTGCACAAAGAAAATTGACTATGGTCTATGTGTTTATACATTAACGCAAAAATGCATTAATGATTTTTTTTTAAATTTTAAGTCCCTATAAAATTATTGGATTTTTTTGTTCAAAAAATAAAGTTTCACTTTTCGGCTATCGATAAAAAAATCAAAACACAATAAAAAAATCATAGGATATTTTTTTGCTTTGTAAATATACAAGTATGTCTATCAATTCTGAGAATTTGACGTGAAAGTAGCCCCAAAAATAAGAACTTCTGCATCATTCGTTTAGTCAATTGGCTCAATCAATAATTACATGGCCATACGATTTTTTTTGCTCAAGGTGGATTTTAAGCACTTTTTCTATATTTCAATTTTGAGTTATGTCACTCTTGAAGTGAGTGAGCGATATATTTTCTCGGTATACCGCACGGAATACCTCTTTGGTGTCTAAAGCATAGTTGTAAAGGGTTTTCCAACAAGAGGTGTTGTTTTGAATCACCCGGTATTTCGGTAGCTGTCACTTTTGCAGCTTTTATTCTTTGACATTTGACAAGTGGATACTACGCCATTACTAACCAGCAAGGAAAGGCTAAAGTCGGGCGGTGCCGACTATATAATACCCTACACCACTCTCGTAATATTGAATAACTCTGATATATAAATTGTGTAATTCATGTATATATTGTTTACATAAATTTACTTTTGGGACATTTTATACTTAAATAATACCCTGTACCACAGTGTGGTGTAGGGTATAAAAACGATTGGATCTAAAGAGCCAAATCGGATGAAACATATATATGGGAGCTATAGCTAAATCTTTACCGATTTTCTTCAAATTCGGCAATGTTGGTTCATGAATCAAGAAACTCTACCATTCTAAATTTCAAAACGATTGGATGTAAAATAAAGCTTCTATAGAACTAAAGGGCCAAATCGGACGAAACATATATATGGGAGCTATAGCTAAATCTTAACCGATTTTCTTCAAATTCGGTAGTGTTGGTTCATGGATCAAGAAACTCTACCATTCTAAATTTCAAAGTGATTGGATGTAAAATACAGCTTCATCAGGACTAAAGAGCAAAATCGGACGAAACATATATATGGGAGCTATAGCTAAATCTTAACCGATTTTCTTCAAATTCGGCAATGTTAGTTCATGGATCAAGTAACTCTACCATTCTAAATTTCACAACGATTGGATGTAAAATACAGCTTATATAGGACTAAATGGCCAAATCGGACGAAACATATATACGAAACATATAAATCTTAACCGATTTTCTTCAAATTCGGTAGTGTTGGTTCATGGATCAAGAAACTCTACCATTCTAAATTTCAAAATGATTGGATGTAAAATACAGCTTCTACAGGTCTAAAGAGCAAAATCGGACGAAACATATATATGGGAGCTATAGCTAAATCTTAACCGATTTTCTTCAAAATCGGCAATGTTGGTTCATGGATCAAGAAACTCCACCATTCTAAATTTCAAAACGATTGGATGTAAAACACAGCTTCTATAGGACTAAAGGGCCAAATCGGACGAAAGATATATATGGCAGCTATATCTAAATCTGAACCGATTTCAACCAAATTCAATAGCGATCTTAACAGCCGCGAAATACTCTAAACTGCAAAATTTCAGAACGATCGGAGTGAAATTGCGACCTGTAGTCGACGAACAACTTTACATGGACAGACGGACGGACGGACGGACATCTTTAAATCGACTCAGCTAGTGATTCTGAGTCGATCGGTATACTGCCGTGAAACAAACTTATAATACCCTGTACCACAGTGTGGTGTAGGGTATAAAAATGGAACGATACACGATTTAACAACGCATTGAAATTATTAAAATTCACTACAAAAATGGTGAAAATCTTGCAGTCACAGTTCGCAAAACTAAAGCATTTTTGGGTCGTCGTGAAACACCTTGTCGGATCGCAATACAGAAGTTGGTGGAAAAATTCGAGCTGTTGGGACAAGTTAATGAAGTGAAGAATAATACCCGTGCACGTCGTTCAAGAACAACTGAGAATATTGCTGCTGTAGCCCATAGTGAATTGGGCATTCCACAAACGTCATTGCACCGTATCTTGCATAAAGACTTGGGTCTTAAGGCTTATAAAGTTCAGTTAACATAAGAACTCAAGCCGGCCGATCATCAACAACGTCCTGTCTTTGCTGATTGGGTCCTTGAAATGCATGAAAATGATGCGCAATTTCATCGAAAAATCATCTTGACTGATGAGGCCCATTTCCACCTCGGTGGCTAGGTCAACAAGCAAATTTGTGGCATCTGGGGCTCAGAAAACCCAAGAGTTATTGTTGAGAAGCCTCTCCATCCTCAACGTGTATCTGTTTGGTGCGGTTTATGGTCCGGCGGGGTCATTGGACCTTACTTACGAAAATGAGGTTGGATCAACAGTTACTGAGAATGGATTGCGCTATCGAGAGATGATTAATGATTTTTTAAGGTCGGAGTTGGATGGTATTGATCTGGACAACGTTTACTTTCAACAAGACCGCGCTACGTGTCAAACAAGCAACGAAAACAACAGCCCAGCGTCGATTCAAGACCTCAAAGATAGAATTCGTGAGGGTATTGAGGACATAGGGCAGCCACTTTGCGATTTCGTTATGGAAAATTTCATGAAAAGGATTTGGTCCTGTAAGCGTGGTCGTGGTGGCCATTTGGCTGATGTTGTTTTTCATTATTAACGGCATACCTTTATTATGAAATAAACATCCGATCATTTATCTCAAAAAAAGGCATTTTTCTTTGAATACCAAAATAACACCTCTTGTTGGAAAACCCTAGATATAGAATAGGAGAAAAAATGCGGATCTAACCTACTCGAAAAAAGTGCATCCAGTGCCATAAAAATCACAAAAATGTTCTATTCTGTTTAATAACGTTCTGTTTTATACGTATACGTTTTTTAAATATTTTACTGACAAATATTTTATGAGTTTGTGGGCATTTTTGCGATTTTTAAGGCACTGGATGCACTTCTTTCGGCGTTTAGCATTTTTATTCTCCTATTCAATATCTACAAATTTGCTTCAGACACAAAACAGATATTCCGTATACCGAGAAAAAATATAGAAAAAGTGAATTTTTAGCACTTTTTCTATATTTTTTCTCGAGCTAACATGACTAAACGAATGATGCAGAAGTTTTTATTGTTAGGGCTAATTTCGCGTCCAATTCATAGAACTGAGACTCAGAATCATGTGTTGTACTGTGTAATGGAAAACAATATCTGTCAAATGGCCGCCACGGCTACGCTTCCATAACATTACAAAATATGGTAAGCTAAAGCAGGTTTCTCTGGAGTCAATGTTTTATGTAATTTGTAGCATATTTTCGAATTTAGGTAGCAATAAAAGAGATTTTCGATACCATGTGAAAGCTCCCATTCACCTGAATTAATCTATTCATTGTTGGATTTATTGTAAACAATTGTGCATTAGCTTAAAAGCAAAGTTATATTCATGTTTCTCTGAGATGTTCATCAATCCAAAAAACAACTTTTAAAAATATCGTGTTTGTATCCGACTTTTTTTAACAGATCTTCGTTGAATTTGAAACAAAAACAATGATTGTAAAGCGATTTATGCATATATTTAATTTTTATTCTTTTTATTATTATAATTATTATTATTGTTATTATTAGTCGATTTATTAACACAATGATTTGTTGGCTAAACAATTTGGTCTAAACTTGACTGTCCGTTAACTTATTTGTTTGTCATTGTTGCGGCGGCTAATTTCACTTCTAATTATTATTAATTATTCGATTATATTATCTAATCGAAAAGTTTTTGTTCGGATTGTCAAATTAATTTACATAATCGTAATCGAAATGTTATTGTTGTTATTATAATAATGACATACAAAAAATGACGTGGTACCATTCATTGTTGGCGTCTGTTAACCGGAATAATTAGAAATCATTTGAATATAAATTAAGCAATAACACTAATTTACAGAAAACAGCTGTTGTTCAATTTATTTCGGTTTTTATAGAAACCTTTCGGAATTGTTTGTTCTTTTTAAAATAATGCATTACAGAAAAAAATTAATTTGCTATAACTTCACTTATAGGGAGGAGGGTATTTATCATTTGCTATGGGCCAAAAGTGTAACACATCGAAGGTGTTACCTCCTATCCTAAGTAGGTTCGTCGGATATCCGTTTTAGGACATTTTTAGTCATTTGAGCAATGTCCGTCCGACTGTCTGACGGGAGCGACGATAACTCTCGATAGGAGTAACGGATTGACTTCAAATTTGGTACGTGAAAATCTTTTTTTCTATCTCAGCCCAATGATGTGTCATATTGGTCCACTCCTTCTAGTACCTCCCTCACAAAGTGTTAACATTTAGTGAAATATTGATTATCTAATAACTTCTGTACTTCCTATACAAATCATCAGTAATTCCTCTCATAGTAACGGTTTATCCGTCGCTATCATGTTAAGAAACGGACGAAGTTTCTCCACTCTTTTTGATACCTCCCAAACAAAGGGTCCATTTTGTACAAGAATTTAGCAGCTTACATCTTTTATACCAGTGCTTTTATTGTACCTACCGTCCGGGAAAAACGAGCATTATTTCAACGCGCCTTTTGGTACCTCCCACACAAGTGGACAATTTTGCACCAAAAGTTAACTGATTTTACCTTTAATAACGAGTGATTTTTTAAGGGCTTTCAGATTTGATTTAAAGAAAAAACACATACAATTTAGAGAAATATGTGAAATTTTTATTTGAGTCGATAGAACGGTCTATATAATTCAATGTTTAATGATGATTTCATGTAAATGTTGACTGCGGCGCCTCAAATGGTTCATACGCTGGGTCCAATTTTGGCATACTCTCTCCAACATATCGGCCGGTATCTCACGAATAAATTCTTCAATATTGGCTTCCAGTGAGCTTCCATAGAGATATGAGCCTTAACATAGCCCCACAAAAAACGTGAAATAAACTGTTACACTTTACAAAATTTCAAGTATTTGTATGCACTGGTATTAATGTAATAAGCAGTTAATTTTTGGTGCAAACTGGTCCATTCGTGTGGGAGGTGCCAAAAGGGGTGTGGCAACTTCGCCCATTTTTCTTGACATGTTAGCGTCTAATAAACTAAAACTACGTGTGGAATTTCAGAAGATTCGAGTAGGTACTTATAGTAAAGAACGAATTAAAGAATCAATATTTCACTAAAAGTTAACCCTTTGTGGGGGAGGTACTAGAAGGAGTGGACCAATATGGTCCAGCTTCGAATTTAGCCGGAGATAGAGAAAAATATTACCGCATACCAAATCCTCTCATTGGACAACTTGAGTGTTTCTTACCAAGTATCTGATAGTTTGTGAGCTGTATCAAGACTAAGTTCGCTACATTGTATTCCGAAGCCAACCTTCTCATCAAGTTTTCTTTCCTGGTATACTGACACACGGGGCAAAATCGGCTTTTTCAATATGTTTGAATCAAAAGAAAATATATTTGGAGCAAACATTTTTAAATAGTACATACTGCTAAGCACATCAGTATTATTTGAGAATCTGTAAAATATATTTGGAACGCATATAACGGGTTTTCCAATAGGGATGATATGATTTTGAAGTGACGTTTCGGCCATTTGTAATATGTCATGATCTGTCATTTGTTTTTCACTGTATTCAGTAGTGTTTACAATTGCATCATGGAGAGATATACGCAAGAACAACGTTTACAAATTATTCAGTTTTTTTTATCAAAATAATCGTTCTCCAATTGCAAATTTTCTTGCGCTAAGTCCATTTAAAAAAAAAAAAACACTTTTCAGTCGATCTACGACCTTGACACCCATGATCAATATTTTAGCTCTCGTTAAGAGCTATCTTTTTGCCATTGACCGCGTGTGGCTACGTGCCACACAGAAAATGAAACAATTGAATTGTAGCGAGAAAACTTTTGAATTTCCATAACAATGTGTGTTTTTTTTTTCAAAGAAATCATATCACTCTTATTGGAAAACCCTGTATATTTGGAACGCATATATTAATATATTACAACCAAATATATTTACAAACTAAATTTCTCAAATAAAATATGTGTTTAAATACAAATAAAATTATTGTTTAGGAATTTCTCCAAATATATTTTATTTCTAAAAGATTTTTAAAACTTTTGCTGACTTTTTCGAATTTAATTTTTTACTTGGTTTGACTTGTACCTCCCAGTGTTGATACCATATGAAGCATTAACATCACTTTTAATTCAATCATTTCAAATAAATTTTATAGATTTTAAAATTTTCAAAAATTTATTTTCTCGCAAATACATAAAATATTTAAAAACTTGTGTTCCAAATATATTCCCTTTCGATTCAAACATATCAAAAAAGGCGATTTTGCCCCGTGTACCGTTGATAAAAAATCTCGGTAAATCAGTGTAATCGTTTATTTCCCTCAATTTATGTTAAACAAATATAAATTGAGAATGATGGAGTTGTATGTCTATGGCGTTTTATTTATGACTATCGTACTATGTATGTAGGTGTTATTTGATGACATTAAATATAAACGTTTTGTTTTTTTATTGTGAATAAAATCGTTATTTTATTGCAAATATTGACTTTTATAGAATTTTATTAAAATGTAATGGAATAGAAACGTGTATTGCTTTATGTTATTTTTATTTGCATTTGTAAACCGAAAAATTGTGTAATTCACAAAGAATTTCGTTATTTGAATAGGATTTAAATTTTTATTTCAAGTGCTCATTTCGAGAATATCAAAATTAAAAAAATTAAACATATTACAGGTTACCGTACAGGTAATTTGTATTTCGATTTTTTGTTCCGTTTTGATGGATGAATTGCAAATTCATTTTGGTTCATGGTATAAATAATTTGAAATGATAAATTACACTATGCAACAAAAATACTGTTATATAATCAAAACCAACAATTTTTTTATGGATAAATTTTTTTTAAATTTTTTTTTATTAAAAATACTATTATCGTCGAATGTACCTTTAGTATTTGCACTATAATTTTTGGAGTATATGCCCGATCAGGTCGACTTATACGTTAAATTGAAGTTATTAATGCGGGTTACCAATGTTGGAAATATCTCTTTCACTTAAAAACAGTGGTTTAGTAACAAAACAAATTGGAAAAAGTAGATTTTATTAAAAAAATCCTAGGACAAAAAAAACATAAAAAATTGAAAAAAAATATTTTATTTTATTTTTTAAAAGTTTGCATCATAGCGAAAAAAATAATGCCTATTTGAAGAAAAATCTATGGATAAATGCAGAAATTATAGCCCTTTTGGTAGATGTAAGAGAATTTCAAAAAAATCTTTTTTTTTAATTTCTGTTTAAATAGCGATTTTATTTATTACTTTTATTTATATTATGTACATTTGAGTATATTTACATGAACAAGTTTCATTAGAAGTAATTGTGAGTTCTTTGTTGACGTTTGTAGATTTCGGAATCGGTTTCTCTAATGAGGAACCAAATATAATCTCCCATCATTCTTTCATCCCAGTGCCCTTGGTAACGCCGCTCAATGGACTTCAATTCTTGGTGAAACCTTTCGCCATGTTCGCCACTTACGTCGCCAAGATTCTCGGGGAAAAAGTTTAAATGAGAATGCAAGAAATTAATTTTGAGGGACATATTTACACCTGTTGGAATACATAAATCGAAAAATATGTTGGAAGAATACATACATATATGTATATGTGTTATATACCTATATATAAAAAAATATATTTCTAACCAATTATTTCATAATTTTTTAACAAATCATTAATCATTGTTTCATATTGCGGGCTTTTATTGGATCCAAGGAAATTTTAAACTACAAGCTTAAACGACCTCCATGCTGCAATTTCATCCGACGTCAAATATGATTCGAAATTCACATCTTTCATCAGTTTCCTTATTTTAGGCCCATCAAAAACTCCTTCTTCGATTTTTTGAAAAGAAAGACTTTTAAATAAACTTTTTAAATATGAGAGTGAATTGCCATCTTTCCTTAAGGCTTTTACCAAATTTTTTAAAGAGCCTCAGCTTAATATGCAGTGGTGGCAAAATATCCGCTATTCAATTTAGCCATTGTTTCGTATGATTCCTTAGTGTTGACAGCATGAGCAATTGGAATCGACGGTTTCTGATTTCCGTTGTGTAAAAGTACTGCTTTCAAACTTTCTTTACTGCTGTCAACAAGTAACCGCCATTCCTTTGAATTGTATGTTTGATTAAGTTCCTCGAACAATGCGGGAACGTCCTTGCAAAAGCATCAGTTATCCACTGTTGTATAAATATGATATGTTAACATCTGGTCCAAAATATTGTACTGTTTCATCCCAGATGCAAGTAGTTCTGCCTTGTATTTGGTCAGCTCCAAATCTCTCACTAGATCAATGAGTTGAAACTGAGTTAAAAGCGATGACTTCTGACTCAAACTTGAATCTCTCAGAGTTAAGTACTCAGTTGAACTTGATGATGTTTCCGTTATTAGGCTGTTAGCTATACTTGGACACTTCCTACTCCAATCTATTAACTTAGACAAAAATAGCAGTCCGTATCGTGAATGAATGGTTGTCTCCAAATCATTGGCATTCCAAATTGCACGTGAAGTCTAAAATTAAAACGTTTTATTCCACAAAACATTGTAATACATTAATTTTTAAGTACTTACCGCATTCTTCCACTATTCCATCGAGTACGATTTACATGGCACGAATTACACAAAATACTAGGTGTCCACGGTTCGTTCATATTGCCCCTATGCCCCTAAAATGGAAACCTCATAAATAAAAAACCACAAATATTGTTGAATGACCCTCTAGCTGAGCGGATCTCATCCAATATAGCCCTAACATTGCATATCATGTTTTATGGAGGGTTACGAACGTCCATAAACCCTCGCCCTCTCTATAATTTTATAATGTCTGACATCCTCATAAAATAAAATGCAAGTGCAATGTCTCTTATATGTCTCTAATACGGAAAAAAAATCATTGGCGGGGATGCCTTCGCGTTCCGATGGAGCGGGGTTCCCCAATCGTCCTACTGTCCGTCCGTTGGTCTTGGCCAAAGCCGACCACACCAAACATGGTGAAAATTTCCCCCTAGTACTCACAACAGGTGGTACGGTGAGGGGAAAACGTCACGTCCGACCGTCAAAACGGAAACACAATGAGCACCGGATAGCGCTCAGAGTTCTGACGAAGTTGGAGGCTGTTGAGGTTTCGGCTCTTACCGAAAAACAAAAAGAGTCACTTACCTGGGCTAAAGGCGTCTTAGATGCTTCTAAGGCCAATCAGCCGGCTGAAAGAGCCACAAATTCAGCTGTGTTAACGGCTAATAAAGTCAAAAGAATCAGATCACCTGATGAACCCCTGCCCTCGAAAAAGGCAAGAGGCCCAAATGTCACTATCAACAGGACACTCACCAAGCCCTTCAATGAAGTGGCGAAGGAGAGTCTAGTGATGGCCGTTATAGACAGAAGTAGTGAGGATGGATCCATCCTCAAGGACAAATGGAGCCATGTGCAATCAGCCATTATGGCTCATTACCTCGATGTCCGTAGAGAGATGCCGGGCACACCACCAATCTGCAACGATGCAGGATGGCATCAGGGGAGAGTAAAGCTCTTACATTTCGGTGATGCCAGATCAGTAGACCTGTATAAGGCTGCTCTGAGTCGAGCGGGTGAGGTGTGGCCGGGTGCCCAGTTGGATATTGTCGAAAAAAACAACATCCCTAGTCATCCTAGAGCCATCACCTGGGTTACAGAAGAGCCCTCCAACCCGGCTGACATATTAGAAATAATAAAAGATTCCAATCCTGGTCTGCCCGCCCATAATTGGAGAATCAGCAAGGTGGGTGAGGCGGATGGTAAAAAGCGGCAGGTCAATTTGATCCTTAACGCTGAATCCACCTCCCATATACAACGTGCAAGTGCAACCCTACAGTATGGCTTCGAGACTATAGTCTTGAAGGTATACAAGCAGGATATAGTTCCCACTGCGGAAGGTGAGTCGTCCACCGCGGTTGAAACACAGCTTTCTGGAAGTGCGGAGGTATCCACGCCCATTATTTCGGGTGACTCCAACTCTAACAGAAGATCTGTAACGTCCTACTCTGAGGACGAAAGCTCTACTTCTGACACAGAGGGGCTGAGGGGAGTCTCCGGACTCTTTGACGCATCTGGCGGGGACACGCTTCTCGATGATACGGACGAAGAGTTCGATAACACCCTTGTAGGGGTGGAAGTTAATCTGTCAATTACCAATGATGGTAAGAATTTTACAGATTAACCTCCATCACGCTAAAGCAGCCTCAGCGGCTCTATTGCTGCGCCTGTCCACAGGTGCAGTAGACATCGTCCTGATACAGGAGCCCTACGCAGTGGGAGGAAGGGTGTGCGGTATCAGGACACCCAACTTTAAACTGCTTGTGGCCAACTGTGAAGGCACTCCAAGATCCTGCATTTTGGCCAGGAAAGATCTAAGTATCTTTCTCCTGGCTAATTTAAGTGGTAAAGACCAAACATCTGCTAGTCTGGAGATCGGTAATCGCATATATTGGGTGGTCTCCAGTTACTTGCCTTATGAAGCTGTAGTACCGACTGCTCTATTCAGGGAAGTAGTAGAAGAAGCAACATCTGACGAGGTCGAGCTGATTGTTGGCGCAGACACGAACGCTCATCATACTATCTGGGGTAGTACGGATATAAACAATAGGGGTGATTCGCTTCTTGACTTTATTCTAACTACCAACCTAAGTATTTGTAACATAGGTAATAAACCGACCTTTACAATTAAAGACAGACAAGAAGTACTCGACGTAACGTTTGCTACTGACCGGCTGTCAGACAAAATTATTGGGTGGAATGTACTAGACGACCACTCATTCTCAGATCACCATTATATTGAGTTCAAACTCGCTGAAAAAGCGCCTGAACCTGCCGTCCACAGAAATGTGAGAAAGACAAAGTGGCACCTGTATGAAAAGAATTTCAAGAAAGTCCTCAACTCCAAACTTCTGTACGAACCGAATGACAAAGCCGGTCTGGATCATCTGGTCGAGCATATCACGACATCATTCAATAGTTCCCTTGAAGAAGCCTGTCCAAAAACAAGGTACAAGGGTAAAACTAAACCCCAATGGTGGACTTCTGAGCTAATGGCTATGAAAAAGACCTGCAACAAGCTATTCAACAAGGCTAAATCTACTGGGGTCGCTAATGTTTGGGATGCCTATAAAGAGCAACTCAAGATCTATAAGAAGGAGCTTAGAAAGGCGCAAAGACGCTCTTGGTATACTTTCTGTGGCGAAGTGGAAAAGGTCTCCGACGCCGCAAGGCTGAGGAAAATATTATCAGCTTCACCCTGTACAGTGGGTTACTTGCAGGATGAGGCAAATAATTGGACCAAAAACAGCGAGCAGTCGCTCAATGTACTGCTCGACACACATTTCCCGGGGAACTCTCTAACAGAACCAGAGGATCAGCAGGACCAACAAGAGTGCGAGTGGACTGCGAGCGTCGCTAGCTTGTTGACTGAAAGATCCAGAATAAGCTGGGCTATTAATAGCTTTGAGCCCTTCAAGTCACCTGGACCAGACGGCATCACTCCAGCAGAAATGCAGAAAATGTTGAAATACATTATCCCCTGGCTGGAGAAAATTTATGTAGGCTGTATCAGGCTTTCATACATCCCGAATCGATGGAGGGATACCAAAGTGGTATTCATACCAAAAGCGGGGAAGATATCACACACTAGGCCAAAAGACTTCAGACCAATTAGCCTATCCTCCTTCCTATTGAAAGGTCTGGAACGACTTTTAGATTATTTCATTAGGGAAAACCTGGATACAAAACTCCTGTCAGTGAACCAACATGCTTACAATAAGGGGAAGTCTACAGAATCAGCCCTGCACGAACTTGTGAGCACTATCGAATCGTCCCTGCATTTCAAGGAATTCACCATGGTGGCATTTCTTGACATAGAAGGGGCTTTTAACAACATTCACTCAGATGCAGTAATTGCGGCACTGTCACATCTTAATGTTAACTTTAGTTTGATTAGACTAATTCAAAGTCTGCTCAACAGAAGACGCATAACAGCATGTCTTGGGTCCACAACTCTAACAAGGTTTGTAAACAGAGGGACCCCACAAGGAGGAGTACTGTCTCCACTAATTTGGAACCTAGCGTTGAATGAAATTCTGCTAGATCTAGAACGTTGTGGATGCAAGGTCGTGGCATATGCGGACGACGTTGCAATCGCAGTGAGTGGCAAATTCGAAAACGTCCTCCGAGACATTCTACAGGTAGCTCTGAACAAATTGGCTAGATGGGCCAGAAGCAGCGGTTTGGGCATAAACCCAAACAAGACAGAATTGGTTCTCTTTACTAGGATGAATAAAGTCCCACATGTGGACCCTCCACCTCGGATAAATGGAACAGATCTAGTCTTTTCTGAAAGTTCAAAATTTTTAGGAATAATTCTAGATAGAAAACTGTTATTTAGACTTAATGTATTGGAACGTGTAAGGAAGGCTAACGTCGCCTTATATTCCTGCAAAAAGGCTGTAGGGTCGCGGTGGGGCCTCTCTCCTAAAATCGTCCACTGGATATATATAGCAGTAGTTCGTCCTATACTGCTATACGGCATTGTGGTATGGTGGACGGCAACTGACAAACTAACCATCACCAACCTACTAACAAAGGTTCAGAGAACTGCCTGCCTGAGCATAAGCGGAGCCTTAAGGACTACAGCGACCGAGTCTCTACAAGCCCTACTCCATATACTGCCGATTAATATTGTGGCGAGAGAAGTTGCAACCAAAGCGGCAATAAGATTAAACTGCCTATCAATGTGGAGGTACAAAACCTACGGTCACATGAGAATATCAAAGTGTAGTGCTATGGTAACCGACCGAGTGGACTATATACCAACGGTGTACACCTTCGAGAGAAATTACATCACTATGATTCCCGCGAGAGATGAATGGGTTGGAAGAAAACCAGGTAATAGAAACCATCTCCAATTTTACACGGATGGTTCGAAGCTTGATGAAAAGGTTGGCTTCGGAGTACACTGTGCAGAGCTTAGATTGGATATAGCTCACAGACTACCAGATACCTGCAGTGTCTATCAAGCCGAAATAATGGCAATATGGGAAGTAGCCAAGTGGCTGAGTCGCAACATAGTAACCAACACTGGCATTGTCATTTACTCGGACAGCCAGGCTGCCATCAATTCTCTGGAGGCAACATCCCTAAATTCACAAACAGCCCTCGACTGCCGCAGATCTCTTAACGAGATGGCTGAGCAGTTTAACATACACCTCATATGGGTGCCTGGGCATAGGGATATCCCGGGGAACTGCAAAGCCGATGAACTTGCTAGGAAAGGGACGACATTACAAATTCTCGAAGAATTTGCATATATTGGTGCGCCACTATCCACGTGCAAGCTTTGGCTTAGGCAAGAGGCAATCAGGCAGTCCAACGAAAGATGGACAGAAATCGGCACCTGCAGGGTAGCTAGACAAATCTGGCCAAGGTATGACCTGAGAAGATCAAAATATCTCCTCGCACTAGAGAGGCAAAGATTGTCTACGTTAGTATCAGTTCTGACGGGACACTGCTTGATCGGCGAACACGCCAAAAGATTGGGTATTGACTCTAATGACTTCTGCAGAAGCTGTGGAGATGAGGAAGAAGTAGAGAGCATTGAGCACTTGCTATGCGACTGTCCCGCTCTGAGTAAACGACGACTGGACATACTGGGGTCGGCTGTTCTAGGCAGCCTAACAGATCTTTCCAGTACCGATATTCGTAATATCGACAAATTTGTATATCAAACAGGTTGGTTTCGATGAGGGGCATTTCAGCCCGTGGTAACACTAGGGACCTAAACTGGTCTATGTGAGCTTGTATAAAAAATACGGCTGCCACCCTAACCTAAACCTAAACCTATATGTCTCTCTCACATATGGCGAATTCAATATAAGCAAAAACATCATTTAAAACGTAAAAATATGAAACAAGATTTTTTTCCCTAACATTTACAAAATGGTTCATAACTTTTACATCTAACCATAGATTTTTTTCAAATGTAATAGAATAACTTTTTCGATTTTTTTTCTTTCTTTTTTGCACAAGGAAAAAGTGTTTTTTAAAAAAAATAAGTTTTTTCTCATATTTTTGACGACTGTTACTAAACCAAAGATTCCACGTGAAAGCGATATTTGCAGCATATGTAGCCCCCATAATGCCCTTTAATTTGAGGCTTAATACGTCTCAATCAGGCTTATACTGATGGTCCAAATACTGAATGTACTTCCCATGAAAGCTGGAATTTAAAAAAAAATTAACAAAAAAATTTACCATGAACAATTTTTTTTGTATTTTTTCGTGTTTGTGACACTTAACTGTTATCGATGTTTAAAAAACTCGGAATGCTAATAATTCTATAATTAAAAACTGGAATTAAAGGAATACTGAATGCTGCTTGACATGACTTGGGTGTAAACTATTCCAAATAGATTCTAGTGTACACTGAAAATAATAATTGAGAAATCCGTACTTGAAAGAAGCCGTAGCTGTACCAAAAGTACGGTATGTACTTGTACGTATTGAACCATATGAACCAAATACAAAATACTGGAATTAAGTGCGGATTTTCAAGCCATGAGTTCTTAACAGTAGCGATATTTATTCCTGATGAGGCTTGTTTTTAAGCCGAAATATTCTTATTTCAACTGTTAACTGCTGTAAAGAACTCTGTTAACTCATTTACAGAGTTCTGTTAAACGGGTGGTTTGTGTCTCTGCTAGTTAAATTCGGAATTTATCTTCACACACATCAATATGAGTCCATCGATTGTTTCCTTCGGAAAGTCAATCATCTCTAAGATTTGTCGTATTTTCTCTTCATTGGTTTTATGGAAGATGGGGTGAAGTACTCTGTTGGTGAAGTTGGTCGCCGTACATATTTTATTTTTATGGGATGTTTAGAGTAAAAATTAATCAATCGTCCGGATGCTGTTTTCTTTCGATACCAGTCTAACTTTAACAGGGGGCTTTGTCTATGTATAATTGTATCCAGGTATGGTAATTTGCGAGTTTTTTCTTTTTCCATAGTACATTTTATCTGGTTGTTGAAGGAATTTAATGTTGTTAGAGTATTTGCTACTTCTGTCTTCTTTACAATACAGAATAGTTTGTCCACATATTTTGTACATAATTTTGGTTTAATAGTAAATTTTTGTATTGATGCGTCCAGTAGTTCTTCCATGACAATATCCGCGATTATCGATATGTTGATAAACATTTTTTTAAATATTATTTTTGCGTTTAGGACTCCATATTACACCAGAAAATTTTATGCTCAGCCCTTCGTCAGCCCTTTTGTTGCATAGTGTAATTAGTTACATGGATGGGGAAAGGGCCGTTCGTCCGAAATGCCAATATTCAACACCCTCCAACTCGGTCAGTCCCTAATCGATCTCGGTGAAATTTTATATCATATCTACTATCCAATTGGAATTAACGTGGTAGAAGTTCTATTCCGATCAGAAGGTATCGGTTTTAAAAATTCACTCACTTGGCATGAAATCACCCATATACATATATTAGTTACGCTAATTTCTGATACATATCTATAAATATTGTTCATTGGTATATTCTTTTGAAATATTCAAGTTACGCATACTAACGAAATACGCAAATAAATGTTTTTAATACTGAAATTGCGTTTTTGTCGAATTTATGTTTTGAATTTCCTTCCAAAATTCTGAGAAACGAAAACCTGTTGCAAAAAATAAACAGTTTGAATTTGTTTATGTTAATGTTAATGAAAAAAATTATGATTAACGAACGGCTCGTGTCTTATGCTAATGTGTTAAATGATGATAGATCAGTAGTGTTACCAGTTACATTTGATTGGCTGTAGAAGGCGTAGTCGTAGCATATATTCATATAATAGCCATATACTCGTAGCTATACATACATGTACAGGGCGGCTGATATGTAATGCAACAAAGTAAAGCGCTATATTTTTTTTAAATTTTATTGTTCAACAGCAAAAAATGTCGGAAGTAACATAAAATTTTAGAAACAGTTTAGATTTGTTCGAATTGGCCACCTTTGGCACGAATTATGGCCTTCAAACGGCCGACAAAGCCATCACACGCTGCACGAAAGTGGCTCTGCGGTATTTTGGCCCATTCCCGGCGAAGCGCCGTCTTGAGATGATCGATACTTTGGTATTTTTTAGTGCGAACCTTACTCTCTAAAATGCCCCAGGCGCAAAAGTCCAACGGATTGAGATCCGGAGATCTTGGTGGCCATTGTGCGGTAGAAATGAAGCGAGGAACCTCCTTTTTAATCATTCTTGGCTGAGTCCTGTTGGAATGTCCATGGTCTGCGGCCGAAATGTTTGTCTGCCCAGGGCTTCAATACTGTCTTTAGGACATTTTCCCGATAATATTCGGCATTTATTTTGACCCCATGGTCGATGAATACGAGCGGGGAGCGACCATCGGCCGTTACGGCGGCCCACACCATTACCATCGGCGGCGCTTGAGTTCTGGTGGCCAATCGAAGGTGTAAATTTTCAGCTGACCTCTTCGGCAAGTAAACCCGATCATTTTGTTTGTTTACAAACTGCTCAATTTGGAATGCCTTCTCACCGGAGAAAACCAAATTCGGTAACTGGCCACTTTCGTGCAAGCGAAGCAACTCCTTGGCTCTTCCAGTCTAACTTTTTTTTGTGCATCGGTGAGCTCTTGCACTTTTGGAACTTCAATGGCTTTAGTCCAAGCTCATTTTTTAATATGTGTTGTATCCGTTCTCGCGATATGTTCAGCTCACGAGCAATTTTTCTACCACTGCGGCGTGGATTTCGATCAAATCTGGCCTTCACTTTTCGGATCATTTCTGGTGTTGTTACCGTTTTCTTTTCGTCCACTTTTTGGACGCGATGCAACAATGCCAGTATCACGGTAACGAGCAATGGTACGAGAAACAAAAGATTTATTCACATTTAAATGCTGGAGGGCTCTAACGATAGCCACTTGTGTTTTTCTACCCAAATATAAAGCAATCACACTATCACGCTTGAATTCCATCACGAATAACTCTTTTCTGAAGGCAATAGATCAAAATGCTTTTGTAAGCTTGTAAACAATAAAATGAACTGTCACTGAAATAAATCTGTCAGCTATCAGACTAGCGGTTTAGAAATGATAGCAACCTGAAGTTGGTTGCAATACATATCAGCCACCCTGTATATTGACATATGTATATTGGCATTTCTCCAATGTCGAACGCGACATTCGTACGCATTCAAAGTGAAAAAACATATGCCAAAACATTATTTCATTTTGACAAAAAGCGAAACTTATAGCTCCTGATTAGCACTATAATTGGTGCTAAGGTTGATTTTGCCCAATTGTTCGTTTTCAAGATAATTACAAAAACCCAAGCCATTCGCACGCGACAAAAACAGAAGTCGCTTTCAAAGCAAACAAATCAAACATTGATTTAAGCGAAACCTGAAGGAATATTTTAATGCGACTCATTTTAAAAATGTCATGGATTCATGTATCTTAATAATGTTTTTTATTTTATTCAAAAATATTAAGTAGTTAATTTTTAATTTAATTTTAATCACATTCGCACGCGACATTTCGCATGCGACATTTTATTCCATCGTTCTTTTTATGTTTATTTTTTTACTTTTTATGCATCTAGACATCCAAAGGTTTATTATAAATGGTTTTTAATATATTCAATATATTTATGTTCACAAAAAAAAATTATTTTTCTTATATCCCTTAAATATAAATCAAGATTTAAAAGAGAGACTATTAATCAGAAAATAACATGCACTACAAATGTTTAAAACATAAATTTGGCAATTATTCGAATTTGCACTCAAAAATTTTAAAATGTGTTATGAATAAATGTAGTTTTTGGTAAAATTAGTTAAATTTGATAGATTCCCTATAAAAAACTAGTAAAACAACATACTTTTATAATCATTAAATTTTTTGGCTGCGGTTGACATCTAGTTGGAAATGCCCATATGTATATTCATACAGTATGTCAATAATTTGTTTTTACATTGCAAAAGTACCTTCTAATGCAACATAAATAAACGTCCTGGCTAAAGCTGATGTCAAGAAAGTCTTTTTCCCTTTTTTTTGCCGGTCCCACATTCCGATCTGAAGTACATTTATCAACAATTTTTGTAACCATTCTGTTGTCTAGCTTGTTGACTATATAAAGCAATTTAAAAAAAAAATCAAATAAACTATATTAAGGTTTTTTCTCCTTACTTAAAAATAGGATGTCAAAACATGTTCTTGACATACTGTCAAGAAAATATACATAGTTAACATCTTTGTAACAGCAAGAATTGCTGTATTGCCTTTAAAAATGTTTCGTTTTTTTAAAGCTTCCTGACCACAGAGAGATAAAAAACAACAATAAATTTGCGTAGCTTTTTTTAAAAACCGAATATCTTGGAAACTTAAAAGCGGAAGAACGAACGAAAATATTTCACCTTAAAAAGATTCTCAGAAACTAATAATCGCAGATAAATTAAATTTGGTTGATTAGTTAGTACACGCTAAAAAAAATCGGTTCTGTAGTATATTGTCCCGAACATATTCGGCTTGAAACATATATATATTTATGGTACAATATAAATATATAATATTTGGTATACACACAATTGTATATTTGGGAAGATGTTGTTCGAAACAAATCCTTGTTTCCACAATTATACTTTTTATTTGGGATTATTAATTCCGAAACAAAGATTTTTTTAAATTTAAGTATTCCGAAAATTTATCTATATCATTTGGTACGAGCCAAAAGTGAAACGAAGGTGTCGATTTGGGTCATTTTGAGTCATATGAGCAATGGCCGTCTGTGCGCCCGATAACTCTCAACAGGAGTACCGATTGACTTAAAATTTGGTATGTGGTAATATTTTTCTCCATCTCAGACAAAGTTCGAAAATGGCCCATATTGGTTCACTCCTTCTAGTACCTCCCCCACAATTGGTTAACATTTTGTGAAATATTGATTCTTTAATAACTTCTATACTAAAGGGTTTTCCAACATGAGGTGTTATTTTGGTATTCAAAGAAAAATGCAATTTGTTGAGATAAATGATCGAATGTTTATTTCATAATAAAGAGGAAGGTATGCCGTTATTAATGAAAAACAACATCAGCCAAATGGCCACCACGACCACGCTTACAGGACCATATCCTTTTCATGAAATTTTCCATAACCAAATCGCAAAGTGGCTGCCCTATGTCGTCGATAGCCTCACGAATTCTGTCTTTGAGGTCTTGAATCGACGCTGGGCTGTTGGCGTATCGTTCACGTGGCCCAAAGGAAGAAGTCGCAAGGTGTTAAATCACAAGATCTCGGCACGTAGCGCCGACTTGTTGAATGTAAACGTTGTCCATATCAATACCATCCAACTCCGACCATAAAAAATCATTAATCATCTCTCGATAGCGCAATCCATTCACCGTAACTGTTGATCCAACCTCATTTTCAAAAAGGAAAGGTCCAATGACCCCGCCGGACCATAAACCGCACCAAACACACACGTCACACGTTGAGGATGGAGAGGCTTCTCAACAATAACTCTTGGGCTTTCCGAGCCCCAGATGCGACAATTTTACATGTTGACGTAGCCAACGAGGTGGAAAGGGGCCTCATCAGTCAAGATGATTTTTCAATGGAAGTCCGGATCATTTTCATGCATTTCAAGGACCCAATCAGTAAAGACACGACGTTTTTGATGATCGGGCGGCTTGAGTTCTTGTGTTAACTGAACTTTATAAGCCTTAAGACCCAAGTCTTTATGCAAGATACGGTGTAATGACGTTTGTGGAATGCCCAATGCCAAAGAACGACGAGGAATGGACAAACCTGGGTTTTCTTCAACACTTTGGGCTACAGCAGCAATATTCTCAGTTGTTCTTGAGTGACGTGCACGGGTTTTATTCTTTACATCACTAACTTGTCCCAACAGCTCGAATTTGTCTACAAATTTCTGTATTGCGGTCCGACAAGGTGTTTAACGACGACCCAAAAATGCTTTAGTTTTGCGAACTGTGACTGCAAGATTTTCACCATTTTTGTAGTGAATTTTAAAATTTCAATGCGTTGTTGAATCGTGTATCGTTCCATTTTTAGTAATGGCGTAGTTTCTACTTGTCAAATGTCAAAGAATAAAAGCTTCAAAAGTGACAGCTACCGAAATACCGGGTGATGCAAAATAACACCTCTTGTTGGAAAACCCTGTATGTTTGGTGGTGGATTCCATTTGGGTCATTTTAAGTCATATGAGCAATGTCCGTCCGTCCGTCTGTCTGTATGTCTGTCTGTCTGTGCGCACGATAACTCTCGACAGGAGTACCGATTGACTTCAGATTTGGTACGTGGTAATATCTTTCTCCATCTCAGGCTAAGTTCGAAAATGGCCCATATTGGTTCAGTCTTTCTAGTACCTCCCCACAAAGGGTTAACATTTAGTGAAATATTGATTCTTTAATAAATTCTATACTACTTATTAGAATCTTCTGACATTCCGTACATAGTATTAGTTTATTAGTCGCTATAATATTGAGAATAATGCGCGAAGTTGCCTGAAATACCGAAAAATCCTGGGATACCGGGATCATTCTTTTCTCAATCCCGCATCCCGAGATTTGCGAAACTCAGTCCCGATCGATATCCCTAATTTGTAGCCATCATAATTGTCTTAAAATTAACGTGTATTCCGGCACTATACTTCAAAAGAATAGTCAAAATACTGAAGGTACTTTCCATTAAAATTGGATTAAAAATGCTTACTTATTTTTGGTATATGAGTCATTCCATGACAAACGGGACGATTTTTGACATCACTATTTTTGATTGCTTCGAAATTTTGTGTACGAGTATGTATTATTTTCCTAAAAATATCGTATATGTAGTTCAAGAAAAAAGTTGGCGAAATTACGTCTTTTTCAAAAAGGTGTGTTCATTCTTTAGCTTGTATCTCCTGAAATACATGACCGTTTGTTTTGAAGGCTACTACAACTAGTTGGAGTCAGCACTGCGCTTTTATACTTTCTATTGCGATTTTCGAAATGAGTACACTAGGGCGGGTCGATTTAAAAATCGCCCATTGCTCAGTGAAAATCGTATTCTAGGGATCAAAATAAGAAACTTTGCCGAAGGAACCATACCTCTAAAACAAATTCTGATGTCCCGGAAAAAATCCCACTTTGACCCATTTAGAGTGCTCCAATCGAGTCCAAATGTATGACCGACCCCCACTCAGTGAAATGCTCAGTGAAAATCGTATTCTAGGGATCAAAATAAGAAACTTTGCCGAAGGAACCATACCTCTAAAACGAATTCTGATGTCCCGGAAAAAATCCCACTTTGACCCATTTAGAGTGCTCCAATCGAGTTCAAATGTATGGAACCCCCAGGGGGTTCCAGGGGGTGTGCCACTGGCATGGGTGGGTCGGGCCTCCAAAGTTAGTGGGGGTCGATCATACATTTGGACTCGATTGGAGCCCTCTAAATGGGTTAAACTGGGATTTTTCAAAATTTGCCCCTACCCAAAAGTTCGACCCAAATTCCGGGACATCAGAATTCGTTTTAGAGGCATGGTTCCTTCGGCAAAGTTTCTTATTTTGATCCCTAGAATACGATTTTCACTGAGCAATGGCGACTTTTTTTGCCTCCCCACAAATCGACCCGGCCTAAAGTACACCCTTCGATTTTTGAAATTTATAATGTCGTGTTCTTGGATGTCTTTGTTAGCTACAGTACGAGTATGAATTTGTATTTTTATGAACTGATATTAAAACTATAAGCAGTTTGCTTTGGGTGCAATATGGTCTATTTGTGTGGGAGGTACCAAAATGGGCGTGGCAACTTCGCCCATTTTTCTTGAGCTGTTAGCGACTAATAAACTAATAATATGTGTGGAATTTCGGAAGATTCCAATAAGCAGTTTGGAAGTTAATAAAGAATCAATATTTCACTAAATGTTAACGTTTTGTGGGGGAGGTACTAGAAGGAGTAGACCAATATGGGCCATCTTCGAACTTAGCCGGAGATAGAGAAAAATATTACTGCATACCATATTTGAAGTCAATCGGTTAATCCTTTCGAGAAATATCGTGCGCACCAGCCAACAGACAGACACATAGACGGACGGACGGACGGGCTTTGCTCATATGACTTACAATGACCCAAAACTGATTTCCGCCGAACATACATAGGGTCTTAGGTCACTCCTTCGATGTGTTACACATTTGGTTCGTAGCAAATGATATATGTATACCTTCCTCTCTAAGATGAGGGGATAAAAATAGGCCTAGGACACACAAAAAATGTTGCATATAGTGTGATTATGGGCACTTTCAAGTGAATCGGAGTATATGTCTGCCAATTTTCATAGAATAAACTAATTAACAAATATGTGCTCGATTATTATTATAGAAAAGACATGATACCCGACGATAATTTTATGCAAATTATCTACAAAACTATTTCAAAAGCGTTAAAACGAACGTGTGTCTATAGAAAAATCCCCTTATTATGTGAAACATGACCATAGACTTTTGTCATATGCATAAATTAATAAATCTATACATTTTCATATGGTTTGATTAATGTTGATCTATATTTCGGAATTGACTTGAATGCGGAGCATTTCATTAGATCAATAAGTTGCGCAGCCGAAACACAGTGGGAATTAGTTAACGCCCATGTCAATGCCCCCGTTTTAGTTTTGTTTGTGAAAATGATATTTAACGAATGGCGCCGGCAATTTTGTGTTAAACAAAAATGAAGATCCCAAAGAGAAGGTGCTTTTAATTATACATAGATTTTTGTGATTTTATTTTGACGAAGTATGGGAAAAAGGTTTTTAGCTGTTTTTGTGTGTCATAAATAAAATACGAAATTTTTAGCTGTTTTTTCGTGTGTCATAAATAAAATACGAAAATTCCATTGGTATTTTCCGGTATAATTTCTAACGACTTCATGTCCTTAAGGGATTGACGTACAATTTAATGACTTGATTTGGGTTTTGTATTTCTCAACACATTTTCGTCATCGACTGCGTCATTATTTGCATGTGAAATTCACAGAACAACTGATAAACAAACATCTTGACAGGACAGACAAGCCCCAATGGGTATCTGCGCAGACGGTTATTAATCATAGACTGGATTTGTTTATAACATCTGTTCACACAACGAAAAAAAAAAAACAAAATCTTTATTAACTAATTAAGTGTTGAATAGTTTGATCACGTTTGGTTGTGGTTTAAACGGTGTCTAAACCACAAACCCGTGTCAGTTGTAGAAACGGAGGTACAGTAGAGTGGTGCTAAAATTGCGCATTAAAACAAATCGGGTGTTTAGATTTTGCACAATGGTCAGCATATTTAATACCGACCTATGTAGTTTATTTTTGGCTAAAATGTTTATAAGCAGTTACAAATAGGTAAAAAAAGATATCGCTATCATTTTTTATAAAAAAAAATTAAAAATTTAAAGGGCATTTGAATTTTTGAAAAAATTAAAAAAAAATGAATTCTTGTGTTTTACGAAATTTGTATTTGCTCTCGAACGGCTGACCCGATTTTTAAAGTGCAAAACAATGTTTACTTTGTTTTAAAGAGGACACAATGAACAATTTTTTGATTTTTTTTGGATTTTTTTAAAAAAATATATTTTACGAATGTTTTTTTTAAAACCCTTTGTAGAAAAAATTGCTCCCCCCTTCAAATTTTCACAGAATATTTGTGTAAATATCGGAGCACAATATGATCCAATTTCAGCCTGATCAACATGTACAATAAAATTTTCTATACGAGTATGACGAAAAAAAATTGGTTCGATATACCCAATAGTATGTACAAAAGTTATGACCACTTGAACTTATATGTTCAAAAATATAACCTCCAGCTCCGTCCCTGTCTGACATAGAGGTCCCAGATAAAAAACTTAAATTCTCTAACACCTTTTCATCATCTAATTGAGGGGAGCAATTTTTTCTACAAAGTTTTCCAAAAAAAAATGTTTTTACCAAAAATTTCACTTTTTGTCGTCTTTAAAACAAAGTTAACTTTCCAATCATCGGTTCAGCCGTTCGAGAGGAATTACAAATTTTGTAAAACACAAAAACCCATTTTTTAATTTTTCAAAAATTAAAATAATAAACATTTTGGACAAAATTAAACTACATAGGTCGATATTAAATATTCTGAGCCATATATCATTTTCAAGACCCTAAGACCCTATGTATGTTCGGCAGGGATGCGTTTGGGACATTTTACGTCACTTGAGCAATGTCCGTCTGTCTGTTCATCCCTATGCCTGGTAGCTCTCGAAAGGAGTAAGCGATTGACTTAACATTTTGAGTATTCTTAACTTCTTTTTTATCTCAGGTTAAGTTCGAAGATGGGCCCAACGCATTCAAACATACGGCTGCGCACAACCTTGTAAAAAATCTTCAAAAAATTATCGTAATAATATAACTAATTTTATAATATGACTAAGAAAAAATAGTTTACATTTTATTTTTCCACATTGTTTCCTCGATTGCATTTTTCTGCAAAATTTCGTTGAAATTGCATTTTTCTACAAAATTTCGTTGAAATTACATTAGAAAATTGCAATTTTATAGAAAATTTTGTCAAACTACATGGTTCTAAAAGAAAGCTGAATTGGCATTTAGGTATTTTGAAAATTCCTTAAAATTTGCATTTTCTGGAAAATGCCTCAAACTTGTATTTTCCTAAAAATTTTACACAAAATCACATTTTTCTAAATAATTCCGCTGAAATTGGATTTTTCTTAAAAATTTTTTTAAAATTGCATCATGTTAGAAAAGTTGTTGAATTGTATTTTTGTGCAAAATTTTTGAATTGAAGACAAATTTTCAAAATTGCCAGACCTTCCTTAGTATTTCGACCATAACTTTTACAAATAGTGAGTCCCAACAAATCCAATTACTGTTTTGTAAATGTGCGAATCTGGTACATATTCTGTAAATCTGAAGGAGTAGCATTTTTTTTAATTAAAGTTTAGAAAAAAACTTCGAAAAAATAACAAATTTATAAAAATCCATCAAAATGGCCCTTTATGTTATTTTTCAAAGGGCTTAAACTTTGTAAAAACGGTTCAGGCGTTCAAGAGCAATAGAAGATTTCTTAAAAAATATTTTCAAAAATAAATGAGAGCGATATTTTATTTTTCCATTTAGCAAGTTTTTATAATGTTTTGGGGCAAACAAATTTTCATAGATTATAATACAAAAAATTCTGACCAATGCAATTTTAAGGAATTTTTCAGAAAAAAATCATTTTGACTTATTTGCTGAAAAAACAGTTTTTTTCATTCCAATTTTTTTTTATTGCAGTTTTTTTCATTCCAAAAAAAAAATTCGTTAGAACTGATTTTTTTTAAATTTTGTCGAAATTGAATTTTTCTGCAAAATTTTGTTGAAATTACAGCTTTTAAGAATAATTTTTGAATTGCATTTCTCTATTTTTATACCCTGCACCACACTGTGGTACAGGGTATTATGACTTTGTGCATTTACTCAGAAATATAAAACATTTAAAAATTTGTGTTCCAAATATATTTTCTTTCGATTCAAACATATCAAAAAAGGCGATTTTGACCCGTGTATTATATAAATGGATCTTGGTTTGTAAGACTGCTTAAAACAGGAAAACAACCGAACCAAATTAGATACTTCCTTCTGCGGATTTGTTAGAAATTGCTACGCAAAGCTTTAGGAAAAATAAAAGTCAAAAAATTCTCAACAGTTGGTGCTGACCACTTGTCCGCTGAGGCTCCTGTAAGAGCTAAAGTGCTGAGCATTTTGTAAAACTATAGACCAGAGTGTTGTATATATAAACTACTAACTTTTCGCGTTGTATTTGTGGTCAGTTCTAGCGCTGTTAAAAACTTCAGTATTGTGAAGCATCCTATAAGATCAAAAGTTAACATTTTTTAAAATGAAGTCCTATACGCTACAAACATAGGGTGATCTAAATAGAGATACTTTTTTCAATAGCATTATTTTGACAGATCACGTGTGAGTCGTGTCATGCTGTCATGTTATTTTTGTTAAGTATTGTTTGGCATTTCATCATGGAAAGACTTACGCCTGAACAACGTTTACAAATTATTCAGTTTTATTATCAAAATAATCGTTCGCCAATTGCGCTAAGTCCATTTTTTTTTAAATCCAAAAAAACACTTTCCAGTCGACCCACGACCTTGACACCCATGAGCAATATTTTAGCTCTCGTTAAGAGCTATCTTTTTGCCATTGACCGATTCCCGATCCGACGTACCGGAATCATCGGTCCATATTTCTTCAAAAATGATGCCGGTGAGAACGTAACCGTCAATGGCGACCGTTATCGTGCCATGATAACCGAATATTTGATGCCTGAAATTAAAGCTCGTGATCTCGGCGATATTTGGTTTCAACAAGACGGCGCAACTTCCCACACATCGCATCAATCAATCGATTTATTGAGAGAACACTTCGGTGAGCAGATAATTTCACGTTTTGGGCCGGTCGATTGGCCACCAAGATCGTGTGATATCATACCGTTAGACTTTTTCCTGTGGGGATATGTAAAGTTTAAAGCCTTGGAGCAAAACATCACGCGTGTCATTCGCCAGTTACCAGTCGAAATGCTCGAACGAGTCATCGAAAATTGGACTCAACGGATGGACCATCTGAGACGTAGCCGCTGCCAACATTTGATAGACAGATAGATAACCTTCAAAAACTAAATGCCAAAGAATGTTCTTTCAAATGATAATAAACATTCCCCATTTAATTTGAATTTTCTGTGTTTTTTTCTTTAAAAAAGTAGGGAACCTCGAAACGCTATACATCCTGAAAAATTTTTAGCGACCTAGTATCAAAAATCGCGAAATTATTTACGAAACTCAAAAGGGCCTAACAACAGATTATTAATTTTTTCATAGGTAAAAATTCCTATTTCACTCATTTTTCGGAAACAAATTATAAATCATGTTTGTGGGAATTTATGTATGCATCAATATGTTTAGGTTTTATCCAGATAACCCCTTTTTCTTACGATACAATTTTTAATTTTATATAGTTTTTTGCTACTCCAGTAAAATTTTCAAATATGATGATAGACCTTTTCTCGTTTCTGATGACGATATGTAGTTAGTATATAATAAGGTCCATGCCACTCTTTGCAGTATTTATATAAAAATACATTAGCTGGCATTTTTTTAATTTTCGTTTATATTTATTTTTTTTGACAAGTGTTATTGTGATTGTTAATGTCATCAGATAAGAACAAAGTGGCCGTAATAACAAACAGTGTTTTAAAATTTAACTTTTTTAGAATATTATCTTATTTGTATAAATAGTTAACTAGTTATATAAAAAAGATACATATCGTTACCTTAATTCAGAAAGGGCGTT